>CM069910.1:56166434-56755203 GCA_036172215.1 Camellia granthamiana
TATGGTAGCGTACGCATAAGCTTCGTCATGAATACTGATGCAACAATTTTGTTCTGTCTGTTTGTTTTTTTCCTAGTATCTCCTTCTGATGATTTATGTAGTTGGTTTTTAATTGTTTACATCCCAAACAGTATGCATGCAAGAGCAATATTGACTTATATGGTTCATGTGGGAACTGAGTTCATATTTGATATTATATTTACTAGTAAGGGAACAAATTGACTTTCAGGTAGGACGATGGTGATTAATGTGGAATACAATCAGCTTGATCCTTTGCTTAGAGCAACTGTAAATCCTGATGGTGATGTCAACTGTGAGAAAGGCTATTCTCCTTTTCCTGGAAACATAAACCAAGTATGATTTGTGTATTCCTTTTCTTTCTCAATGTGCATTTCTAAAAGCAGATTTGTTCCCCTGTTTATCTTATTGCATAACAGATTATTATTATTTTTTTTGCTGGGGGGTGGTTATATCCATTATTTAAATGCTTCTTTTTTTAACAGCTGTTTTCCTTCGCAATGAATGTCTTCAATTTGGAGTATTTAATATTGTTTATTCTAACTTGGTTGAATTGGGAAAAAGCCACTAGCCAAGTACCCCTTGGTCAAACCCTGAAGCGCAATGGCTGTGAAACTTTTTGTTCTTGAACTTTTTTTTTTTTTTTGCGACCACCCCGGGTTGTTGGGATCTTTGAGAAGTTGACTTTTAGTTGTAATTTTCTAATAGTAGTGGTTACAGTTTTCTGGAAGGTGAATCTGTTGTGCCCTATTTTAGTTATCAGAACCTTAGAAAAAAAGGTGCACCCCATTTTAAATTATATACTGTTTGTCCTGTTCTTACTGGAAGGTTTTAATTAATGAGTCAAAGTGGTGTACAAGAGAGTTCATGGACAAACAACGGTGTGATATTTCAGTTTCAGAAGAGAAACATATGGACACTGCACTCAATAGATTCTCCATATCTATCATATTTTTTTTCCTCTTTAAAAACTGTCCATTGACTACAATGAATCTGTAAATCAAATGGTCTGGAATCATCAGATTATCTGTGACTTTTGTGTTCGACTTATGAACTCTATATCTATGCAACCTTGTTTGTGAAGAATTGGTTGCATGGTGCTTATAAATTTAGAAAATGGATAATCAAGTAATTTTCTTCATGACTGTTGTATTAGTATCGTTATCACTTAAAATAAATTTTTTCCAATCAGCTTTGGATTTATTTGTGTCAATAAACTATTATTTCTATTTTTTTTTAATCCTAGGGAAATATTCTATTGGTTAGGCTTGACTCTTGTAGTCATATTTTCTTGTAGTTGATTCTTGAACTTGGCCCCTACATTGAAGAGCTAACAAAGACTGGTGGTGCTATAAAGGAGTTTGTTAACCCTAAGTAAGTTATCTTTTTATTTCTTGCTACCCTTTGACAGTTCTTTAATAAAGTTTATGTTCCATGGTGTTTTCCACTATTTCCTTGCATTTGTCACTTTGTTTTAAACTAAGTTTACTTCCTTTTATTACCTTTATATTACTAATAGAACTTTATGTTCATTGCACTGCATTATGATGTTGTGTAGTAGAGAAGCAGAGGTGATATGACTGGTGCTGAATTATTAAATTATTGCTTTCACTTATGTGAAGGCAACTGATGCATACATCACATAATGACATAACTGTGTTGGTTGCATGTTATACTCACATCGTAACTATGGTTTGAGCACAAATATTATAAATTACATTTTGCAGAAAGTTTTAGTCCTCATGATATTGTAAACTTTCCGAAGTTAAACCCCTTGAGAGTTGAAATCCATGAACACTGTCATTGCCATTTTTAATTTGGCCATTTTATGTGAAGAGGTACCGGGTGGGGTAAATGATGGAACATCAAATGAGTGGAGGTATATATCCAAAAAGTAGGGTAAGGGGAATACTGTAGTGCTTGAACTAAGTAGTTTGACTTCACAATCCAAGTATTTTGCTGTACTTGATTCAAGTACCATGAAGGAGGGGGTCATAAAGAGTATGGCTTTCTCAAGATAGTGTTAGAAGAATGGAGGAAAATGTGGTTTCTCAATGGGAGCCCACTCGGTGTGAGGTTGTGAGTGATGTCGATGAGAGTGTAGGGGAGTTATTGAAATGGTTGCTGAGTCAGCTTCATCAATAGGTAGTGGAAATATGGACAGCCTACCTTCACATGGAGTGAAAACCAGAAGAAACTTGAAGAGAAGATTCAATGTCTCAAACTTGCTAGGGAAAAGCAAATTTGTTTTTTGATTGTTAGTTTTGTTGCTTTTTGGGATGTTATGGATCTGCCTTTTGGCTACATTTTCTTTCTAGACTATACTTCGTGTTTCTTCGTAGCGAGGAGATTTTTTCTTGTTCATTGTGTCTTTGTGCACCCTTTGGGGTTGAATGCTTTATTGTGTATTCTCTCTCTCTCTCTAGCCAATAAAATCACTTACCAAAAAAAATTCTGGATATATATGAGATGGCTTGTAGTGCAATTTGACTATTCTTTTGAAAATGGCATTGGGGGAGTAAGTGGTAAACTTGTGATGCAGCATGCAGTAGGAGAAAGAAGAGAAAGAAGAAGAGAGATGAGGAAGAGTGGGCCACAACCCTAACACAAACGGCCACAGCCTAATATCTTAAATTCTCATTAATCAAAGCTAACCTAAAACTATTACATAAAGCCATATATATAGGCGACATAGGAAACCCTAACTAAAAATAGGAAACTAAACCATAACATTATTTGGAAACCTAATCTCTAATAAAATAAGTAACTAAATATACTAAGATTCTAATTAAACTATCAATAAAAAAATTAAAAAACATAAATATAAATATAAAATTACAAATAAATAAAATCTCCATGTCACATTCCACATCAACTTGTTCTCAAGAAAGTGGAGGGTGGTCTTGGTAATTTCAAAGAAGGTGAAATTGGTAGCAGTGTAAATTGGAAAACTTGGTATTCTTAGGAGCATTATATGCTATTTATTGAGAGGGAACGACTTTTTTAATGTAGTTCACACACGTTAGCCCTTTCCCTTGTATTTTATTTTTCAAGCATTATGAGTCATTCCACTACTATGATACATTTCACGTAAGAATTATTATTTTATGGGAATCGGTATCACCATAATCAATGAGAGTGAAATGTTCTAGCTCCGATGAGTCCCATCCATATTTGGGATCAATTTGGGACATTGTCCATGCCAATGGTGGGAAATGCAAAGACAACTAAGGCATTCTTTCTTCATTGTCTTGGCATATTACTTGAGGTTCTTGGGAGAGCTGTAAAAACGTGGAAGTTCAAAATAGTATTACCACCTTGCAGTCCTTTTGTTGGATCCTGATTATGCATTCATCTTTTTTCCTTTTAAGTGCTTGACATCACTAGAACCCAATTTTCTTCTTTTTGGATGATTGATTCTTCTTCTTTTCATGCAAAGATCTCGCAAAGCGATAATTTTGCATGCGTGTTGTTATTATCCTTATTATTATTTGGTTTGCTCATCTAGCCATATGAATGCGTTTATTTGTAATACAATTGTATTATGGATGCCTTTGGGTTGTGTGGGTGAGATGTGTGATTAGAGGTGGTTTGGAAAGATGGCGGGCACTCCAATGGCCTAAGATCACCAGAGATAGAGAGGAGGAGGTCAAGGTAAGCTTGGAGAGGGAGAGGTTGGCAGTAATAGACCTTGAACACTAATGTAGAGTGTGAGAGGGGGTGTTTAAGCGTGAGATTTAGTGTGTTAAAATTATGGAGTTGTGTTGTGGTGGTAATGTCTTGCTGCATATACGATACGTTATACAGGCCACATGAGTATTGGAGCCCAAGCAAACTGTTGAACAAGTGGCTCGTTCTCCTCAACTCTGCTAGAAGTGATGTAAGGCCTTCTGCCGTTTGTGGCTCGATGGCAGGCGAAGAGCAACGTTTCATGGCAAGCGGAAAGTAACGTTTCGTATATGCATCGAATGACATGAATGTAAGGTTGTTGTTGCCTCTTCTCCAAGCCTGGTTGAGATGGAGTTGTCTTAGTAAGAAGACAACCATCTCGACGACCCCATGACCTCAGCCGCCAGTCCAATATCCTCTGATGATCCCGAGCAGTAGTGCCTGGGTCCTGCTCTCAACCCAGGCAACCAAGTAGGTGAATGGGTCAGGGCCCGCCTCAGTGTTTAGGAGAGCCAGGGGCTCGCTTCCAAGCGACCAAGTAGGAGAATGGGCCGTGGGCCTATCTCAATGTTTCCAAGCAAGTAGGAGAATGCGCCGTAGGCCTATCTCAGTATTTAGGAGAGCTAGTGTTTATCAATCCAAGTCCAAGTGAACCGGGGGCTGATTATATTGTTGTTTGGTCTTCACGCGAGATATGAAGGACCATGGCCCTGTGGGGCCATGGTGTTGCCTGTTGCAGCGCTCTTCATATTTAGATATATTTGGGCTTGTATGTATGCTTCCGCTTAGGCTAAGCATATAGTTTTGGTTTTGCGTGGTGACTTAGCACACAGTGCCCTTAGGGCTCGTCATGTATCAAACATGTGATATGCCTACGTGGTGCCTTATTGGTCTACCACGTGGGTGGGGTTTTGGTGCTGTGGCACTCGTAAGGCTTGCCGTGTATTGGGCTTGATACAAGTACCCAGAGGTTCCAAGCACCAATTATGGGGTAAATCAAGATGCTTGAATTTAAGTATTCTGCTCCTGATTGTTGTCCATGATGCTGAAAGGGCAAAATATTTGTTCTGAATTTGTCTGTGTGATCCTTGCATCGTAATTGGTCAAAGCTTTGTTCTTAATTACTTATCTGTGTTCTCCCTTTTTTTGACAGATACACAGATGCTACCAAATCGTCATTTAAGTCGTCCACACGATTAGAGTGTATGATGCAGGACTATCCTAAAACATTGCCTCCAACAGCAAGGGTTGGATTTACGGTAGGTAACATGTTGCTATGTCTATTGTATATATTTAAATTTTGATTTTGTAATTGATTAACATAATTACTTCTGTCAATTTGTATTATTTTTTCTTAGGTGATGGATATTTGGCTCGCTTATGCACCTGTGAAGAACAACCCTGAGGATGCTGCTAAGGTAGTTGTCCATTAAAATTAGGCTACTTAGCAATATATTTCTACCTATTTTTTTCATTAATCAAAAAAGATTTATAATAAATTGCTTCAGAGAGTCCATACAGTGTGGTTTAACAAGTCTCTAGATATGCACTCAGGCATATATAATAGTTCTTTATCATATGGCTGTTACACGGTTTTGGGTAGAACTCACCCCAAAAGCTGGCTTCACATTGGCATGCAAGAAAGATTGAGCCCAAATGTAAATGTTCTGCCCTAAATATCAAGATGGTAAAATTTGAGGATCAGGTTACATTCATACAGTTTATTTTGGAGAGTAGTACATTTGCAAAAAATTTATAGTCTTGACTATCTTGGTGCAGAATTTTCTTTTGATGGGCTTTCATGGAGAGTCTAAAGTGGGCCCCATTTTGGGTTGTGCCCACCCAACTTATAGTGGGTTCCTGGTTATGATATTAAGATCTCACCCTTGAGGTTCTGACAAATAAGAAGATAATGGGATTGATCCAATTTGATATATTTGTATTATGTGAACCAGACTGCCATTTTTCTATTCACTTTCCAAGTTTCCAATGTTTGATATAAATGACAACTGCATATGTTCACTTGATAGTTCACCACATCATGCTTACTAGAGGTCCGATAAAATCAGTTGTAAAACTATATTTATCAAAAAAAAAAAAAATCAGTTGTAAAACTGGTGGGTTGTTGTTGTCTCAACTGGTGCGCCTTAGGTGTATTCTTTTGGGTTTGGAGTGCAATTACTAATGAAATTTAATTCTGGATTGTTAACTTGAAGGTCAGTTTGATGTTTTTGAATTCAGAAAATATTTGTATATTAATAATCTGTTTGCACTCAACTGAAGGTACCAAAGGGAAATCCATATCATAGTGCTACCTCTGGGGAAATGGCTATATATCGGGCGAACAGCCTCATACTTAAGAAGGTATGTAGTTCCCTCTTCTGACATATTTTAAAGAAAGAACATTAAATCTTATGATGCTCAATGTAGTTTCAATGGTATTTGTTAGTTGCATATTGCTTTAATGGTTGGAGGAAAGAAGTTTTCCACAAAGTCCTAACTTGGCTTTCTTCGTCAAGAATCCGTTCTGGTGGAACCTGAGGAGAGCCATGAATTCATGATACTGTTGCACAGAATAGATGCTATATTTAATGGACATTTTGGATTTGATTACATTAATTAGGAGAACTCTACTGCTATCAAGGTGGCATGTTGGCCTAAGGAAAGGAAAAAAAGAAAAGAAACGAGCAAAGAACAAAGTCCTCGGCTTTGCCTCAACCTCGACCTACATCCTTAACTTTTATCCTGCTATTAAGTTCATGAATTAAGAAATACACCAAGATGAGAAGTATATTGCATTTCTTTCTCTTCTTTTCTTTGGGTTGGTTCAGAAGAATGTTGACCTCACAGTTGGAATACTTTGTTACTTTACCAGTAGGCAAAGAGTAAGTTGAACCTTGAACTTTTTGGCATTGGGAAGTTATTGGAATAGAAATGCATGACAGAAAGGAAGTAAAATCTTGAAATAGGAGATGTGTAAACCTTAGACCACCATGCACAAATTTGAGTACTGAAATAAGCGAGTTTGGCACTATCCTGGCCGTGCAAAATGGTAAATGACAGAGCCAAATGTACTGTAGTATGAACAAAAACATGTATAAATATTGATCAGGGGGAAACACTTATATATATATATGATGAACGAAAACATGCATACATGTATCCTCTTATATATATATATATATCACATATATGCATATAAAATACGTATACATGTGCATATTTGCATTTTATGTATGTATCATTTTGCGTGGGGCAGCTGGCAACTTTGCCAATTGGAGAAACAAGGTAATCTAGAGTTCAGAAGCCAGGGGAAACAACTGTTTGGGTGTGCTCTAAATTGAAGAATTTAATGCAATTATTGGTTCATCATTGCCTTATAATTCTTAATTATATGAATGCAATGTACGTGATTAGTTTTCCTTCTTTTTGTTTTTTCCCCTTGTCAGATTTAGAGTGTATAGAAAATTTAAATTTATGGCTTAATACTTTAGAAAATCTAAATATATGAATGCGTTACTCCCTGTTTGTTATTAGGCTGGTGTTAAGGTAGAAGATCCAGTCCCTTCAGGTGTTCAATGGACAAGAGGTGGAAGTATGGTCACGTGTCACCTGGAAGCCCAAATGGGGACTTACTTTTACAGACGTTAAAACAAAGTTAGTGGAAAGCAGTTCCATTTCTCAGAAATCTACCTTGGTCATTAATGGCCGTAACATCTTTCTCGAGGATCTCTCCTTGGATGGGGCTCTTGTCATCAACTCCATTGAGATGCAGAGGTATGATATGACTTGGTGATATATACAAATTGACAGTCATAGACATTGGTTGATTTGAGCAGTTCTCTGATCTTTCATAAAACATACACACTTTTTTAATCACGTACATGAAAATCAATGATTGTAATTAAGTATTTAAGGCGGTTCATACCTTTCAGTATTGTGACATTCCTTGGATTGTTTTGCAAATTGAATGACAAGACATGCTATTAATGTCGTTCTTCCTTACCCAAATCATTTTCATTTACTCTTTTTGGAAAGGAAATAGTAGTTCAAAGTTTGCCATATCTTCTAGTTAATGGTTCATTTTCACTGTATCTTCTTTGTTAGTACGAAGCATCATATAATTGCTGCATTTCAAATTGATCCATTTGATAGCATATTTTTCTTGGCACGATATCTTCTAGTGATGATTTTTTGCAAAGAGAGAAACAATAAGACAATGCCACTTGTTAACAGGTAAAAGTGGGAGGTTCAGTGCAAAACAAAGGTTGGATCCTTGAAAATGTTGATTACAAAGATACATCAGTACAGGAGGAAGTGAGGACCCGGGTTTCAGAATAAACAGGGTTGACGCAGTTGGACCAAGACCTTACAATTGAGCCCGGAAAGTTTTTGCTTGACACCCTTGAAAGGTGATTTACCAAGAGATGACCATATGCTATTCATTCTTCTATTTTAATTCAAAAACTATTATTTGATGCTTAATAAGTTGTTTTCATTGTTCTGTAGCAGTCACATTCTGTTATGTGTAATTCTTGTAGCAGCCCAAAAATAAATCTTCCATTCTCTTTTTTTGTAACTTTATTAGGAGTAGTTCTGTGTGTGGGGCTGCTAGGTTTGAAAGTTATTAGGTTATTATTTCATTTTTTTTTCTTTTTTCTTGCCTCAGTTTTGCATAAATGAACTCTAATTTGGGGGAACTCTCTCTCTCTCTCTCTCTCTCATTAGTTTGGTTGTTGTAAAGATTTCATTATTGGGAATCTCATGCCATGATCAGTCCCATGTCTTCATGTAAAACTAGGGGTGCAAACGAGCCGAGCCGAGCCGAGCTTTGTTGGGCTCGAGCTCGGCTCGTTAAGCTATCGAGCTCGTTTATTGAGCTCGAGCTCGGCTCGATAAAGGACTGGGCTCAAGCTCGGCTCGCTCGGCTCGTTAATTTTTTGTCTGAACTTGCGCTCGGCTCGGCTCGGCTCGATAAATTTTTTTTTTATATTATTTATATTATTTAAATATAAATTTTTAAATAAAAAATATTATTTAATATATAAAAAATGCATTTATATTATTATTTATATATATATTTATATATTTTTAATATATAAAATAATGTATTTATATATATTTATATATTATTTAATATATAAATAATATATTTATTATATAATTTAATTATAGATAAACGAGCCGAGGCCTACCGAGCCGAACACAGTCGAGCTCGAGCTCGGCTCGTTAACGAAACGAGCCTAATAATCGAGCTCGAGCTCGGCTCGTTTAGTAAACGAGCCGAGCCAAGCCGAGCCCTTACCGAGCCGAGCCGAGCCTGTTCACGAACAGCTCGGTTCATTTGCAGCCCTATGTAAAACTTCAACCTCAAATTGAATGTGTTTTGTCTTTTGTTTTCCATTTTTATTCTCCGAAAAACAAAGAAAATTTGTTTCGTGTACTGTTTTTGAAAATTATTGTCATTTAAAACAATTTACCCTCCAAAAGAAGAAGTTTAAAAATATTTTCTACAAAAATGAAAATTGTGGGTGTTTACTAATTTTCAATTTTTTTATTTTTATTTTTAGACATGAAAAATAAAAACGAAGAGAACAAAAATGCAACCCAACAAATTGGAAATTACCTTGGTGTTCTGTTTTAAAAATATTCTACATATAGGCTTCGTTTGGAAAGTAAGTTGATTTTTTGATTTTTTTGTCTATTTTAACCTGGGGTTAAAAAAGTCTGATTTGGGAAAAGCTTTTGGTGCTTTTGGTTTTTTTAGTGTTTTTGACTTTTTTGTGTGAGAAGTAAGGTAACGATTATGAGTTGAATGTGATGTTTTGTCTTATTGATTTAAAAAATTTATTTTGTTTTTTGTGATTATTTTAGTCAGAAAAGCTCCAAACCTCTCTTCCCATACGGAGGCATAGTCTGTTTTCATTATAATCTAGTAAATAACAAACATTCAGTCAACTTGTCATGATATGTGATTAACTTTAAAAAAGAAAGGGTCATTATATACGTGTTGTTCGGAATGATTTAAGTAATTTGTTATTTTAACCCAAAAAAACTTGACCTGAAATGCGTGCACGAAGCATTATTTGATGTCATACACGTAAAAACAAAAATTGATTTGTATTCTTTATTTTATTTTTTATTTCAACAAAACAAAAATTGGCTTTAAGTATAATATCATCATTAGAATTCTCTAGATTTGGCGAACCAACCACATACCAGACTTTAAAATTCTAAATTAACATAAATTACATCTATAATCTTTAATTGAGTCACTTGCTAATGGACGGGACGGTGTGGATTGATCTTTTGATTAGCCGGCATTGAGTTGGATACTGAGTTATCAAAAAAAATCAAAAGACTTATAGTTTAAATTTTTTATTTCAATTTGATTGTGGTTGTAATGACATCAAGTTTACTTTTGCTCTTTTTTCTTTTTTTTTTTGTTTTTTCTTACACATTATATCAGTATAGTACAATTGATAATGTCCTTTTAAAAATTAGACTAAAATCAAAAGGCAAAATAGTTTATTCAATCTTCTCAAAGTGATCGGAGAGTTGGTGTCAAATTTGAAATTGTTCATTTCCTTTTTGAGTGTGAGATTTTGTCTTTGATTTTTTGATTTTTTTAACAAATTTTATCAATTAGATTAAATTGACATAATGTAAAATTTTAAAAGGAGAAATTGCTCTAAAAATTAATGTATTTTACTAGGTGTACGATTGCGGATCAATAATAAAAATAAAAAAATAAAAAAGTTGATGAACTTAACTCACTTCTCAAAAAAAAAAAAAAAAACTCATTTAATATATTTATGATTATATCTTCGATTTGAAACCGATAGGTTCAAGCATTTAAAAAATAATATTAATTATTATTATAAAAATATCAACCTCACTAAATCTTATAATAATGGAAAACCTTTCATACATATACTATTCGTCCATTTCTATTTTTCATGCATTCTTTTTAGAAGTGGGTTGACTTTTTGACTTTTTTTGACTATTTTAACCTGGGGCTAAAAAGCCTGATTTGTGAAGGACTTTTTGGCTTTTTGGTGAGGTGTCTTCCTGTTCATTTACCAAAGTGCCCTTGTTGTTGTTGTTGTTTTTTTTTTTTTTTTTTTTTTCTTATTTTCGGTTTGGATTTGACTGTTTTTGCTAACTTTTTTTTTTTTTTTTTGATTTTGGGTTTGGATTTGGCGTATTTTGCTTAAATTTTTTTATTTTGGATTTTTGCATATTTTGGTAAAATATTTATTTTTTTATTTTTTTATTTTGGGTTTGGATTTGCCGTATTTTTGCTTTATTTTTTTTATTTTTTTTTAAATTTATGTTTTTGTCATTTTTATTTTCTTATACATTAATTAGTTCTTGTTTTTTAATTTACGTTTTTTGCCTTATTTATTTTTATTGGTATACAATAACATTTTTTTTATTTATGTGTTTCATTTATTTGTAAATTACGTGGCGAATGGTAATTTATGTTTTTATGTTTTTTTTTATTATATATTTTTGATGTGTTTTATTTCAAAAATGGGTTTTCATGTGTTTTATTTATTTATAAATTACATGGCAAATGGTAATTTTTATTTTTTTTCTTTTTGGATGAGAGCTTATTTTTGTCATTCTTTTTTTTTTTTTGAATTTACGTTTTTGTAATTTTTTAAATATTTTGAATGAGGCGTATTTTTTTTAAATAATTTATGTATTTTAAGGTTTTTTTTTTTTTTTTTGCAAATGGTTTTTTCATGCGTTTTTTATTTTATTGTTATTTTAATTTTTTTTTTTTTCCATTTTTCTGTGAAATGATAAAAAAGTGAGGTTTTATTTTATTGTTCTGCCTATTTTAAATAATTTAATTTAAATTTAATTTTAAATATTTAATTTTAATTTTAATTTTATTTTAAATATTTAAATAATGTAAATAATCTAAAAAATTTACCTTGGCAAAAATTTAAAATAAATATTCAAAAAATTTAAATCGTAAAAATTTAAATAATTTAAATATTCAAAAAAGGATTTTAACAAAAAAAATTTAATAATTTAAATATTCAAAAAATTTAAATAATTTAAAATGTTAATATTTTCAATTTGAAAACAACTCTATACTCAAATTGTAACCAAACACATAAAACAAAACTTAATTAATTTTTAATTTTAATTTTAATTTTAATTTTATTTTATGTAATTTTAATTTTAATTTTATTTTAAATATTTAAATAATGTAAATAATCTAAAAAATTTACCTTGGCAAAAATTTAAAATAAATATTCAAAAAATTTAAATCGTAAAAATTTAAATAATTTAAATATTCAAAAAATAATTTTAACAAAAAAATTTAAATAATTTAAATATTCAAAAAATTTAAATAATTAAAAATGTTAATATTTTCACAACTCTGCACTCAAATCGTAACCAAACACATTTGGATCCGTTTGGGAAGAGTTTTTCCAGGCTTTTTTGGCTATTTTAGCCACAAAAGACAAAATAGGCTATTTTAGCCACAAAAAACAAAATATCACATCCAATCCATAATCATTACACACTTCTCTCACAAAAAAAGTCAAAAAAGCTAAAAAGTCAAAAAGTCCTTCCCAAACCAAACTTTTTAGCCCAGGCTAAAATAGCCAAAAAATTCAAAAAGCCAACCCACTTCCCAAACGGAGGCAAAAGAAAACTCAATTAATAAATTATTTTTTAAAACTCATAACCAAACACATAACTCAAAACTCCATACTACTTTCACAACTCTACATTCAAATCATAACTAAATACATAACAAAAAAATTAAAATATTTAAAAATATTTTAATAAATAGAGTTTGAATTTATTTTTATAAAATATTTTAACAAAAAACAGGAAAATGTTTTTAATTTTTTTTTTCAACTTTCTTTGTTTTTTCCTGGTAAAAGGATTTTCTTGGGAAAAGGTTTTTTTTTTTATTACTTTTCATGTGCTAAGGCGTTGCCCATAATTCATGTGGAGTAATTTCGTAAATTTACGTTGCCCTTGATTGTTGCCCAGCACCTCACAACTTTTTGTCCTCACTTGGCTAATTAAGCCTATTTTGTCCTCACTTGGCTAAAATAGCCCAACCTTCTCTTCCCAAACACAAGCTTAGGCCTCGTTTGGGAACAGGCTAATTTAGTAACTTTTTGCCTAATTGGCTAAAAAGGTAGGTAAAAAAAAACTTGTATGTTTGGGATGACTTTTTGGCTAATTACGAAAAGCTGTGCAAAAAGTAGAGAGAAAAGAGAATCTTTGACTTTTTGGTATGGGTTGTTGGCTTTTTGGCTAAAAAGATAACTTTTTAGCTAATTGACTAATTTAGCCAGTTCCCAAACGGGGCCAAGTCTATTTCTTTTCCTTAGTTTAATCAAAATCTTGTGTTAAACATATCAAAACCTGTTTGCTAAGTGACTTTTTCGTTAACGTAGGTAAAAAGGCATCATTTTTTTATTTTTATTTATTTTTTAAGTCAAAAATTCAATCCTGTTAGCAAAGTCTTACATTTTACACATCAATCAATTTTTTTTTTCCTCTCACAATTATTTATTCAATTTAAAAATAACAATGTTAGGATTACAAAAAAAATTTCAACCCAGAATTGCCCAAAAAAATTACTGTACAATTGAGATTGATTTTACATATAGACCCTATTAAACCACATGATCATTATCTGGGTAAAAAGCTGGACAAAAATTCTGAATTCTTATCCTTTTCTGAATTGATAAACCATTTGCAAACACAATTAACTTTTTTTACCTTATAAAAAATTTAAAAATAACTTTAAAAAATTAAGTTAGTAGCGGATATGGATGGACTTCTTACCTGACATAAATATAACAACACTTTCATGGAAAGTGATCATTTTCTGTACTTTTTTTTCCGTACAACTATCATCAAACATTTGATCCATAAAATACACCGAATTATGAATTGTCTTTTAAATCAAGTGTTGGATGATAAACTGAATGAAAAAATAGTAATATTACGAATTTAAATTATCATCTTATAATTCTCAATTTTATTTTATATATGAACTCCACATTATATAAAATTTAATTTTCGTGACACAATCTCTCCACCTAAAAAAATCTGAATAATGTAAGCTACGTTTGGTTTTAGTTTTTTGACTAAAAAAGCACAAAAGATAAAATGGGCTACATAAGTCAAGATAATAATATTCATATCTAAATCATAATCATCTATACTCTTTTCTCTCACAAAAGTCAAAAAAAATCAAAAATAAAAACTAAATGAGACTAAAAAAGTCAGGCTAAAATAGTCGATAAAAACTGAAAAACTAGATTATTTTAGCTCTTCTTAAACGAAGACTCTAGACTCCAACTTTTTCATGGAAAAAAATACTATGGAGATGTATGGTCCCATATGTGATTTAATCAACAAAGGTTGCGTCGAGTTATGGGCACCTCGCAAATTCTTTCTTACCCCATGCGTGGAAGTCAGATTTGACTTGTATTGAAGAAATCTCGAGAGACCTCTCTTCCCTGAAGCTTCTTTCAATTTTATCTCCAATCACACAAAAAAAAAAAACCATTGATCATTTACCGTACAATTCCAGTACAATTTATAAGACCTTTCTCTCTACCCATATCTCTCTTTCTCTATATATATTCTATCCACCACCTTGTTCTATCTAGAATTTGCAATTCCACCATGTCTCCTCTCAACACCGATGACTTGCACCGGATTTTTGAGAAGCTAGACCGGAATGGCGATGGCCTTGTGAGCCTCGATGAGCTTCAATGGCTTCTTGAGAGAATTGGGGTTCATACCGGCCTAGATGAGCTCCGGTCATTAGTTGGCAAAAACAAGCCTCGACTGCATTGACTTCTTCTTCTTTTATGATTCTATCATTAAGCGAAACTTAAAAGAAGATGATGAAGAAGAAAGCGAAGATCGTGAAGGGGATAATGATGAATTGAGAGCGATCTTGCCAAGGCTTTTAAGGTTTATGATTTGAATGGTGATGGTTATATTTCATGCGAGGAGCTTCAGAGCGTGTTGTCAAGATTAGGGTTATGGAATGCACATTGTGGTAAGGATTGTAGGAGAATGATTAATGTGTATGATACGAATTCAGATGGGTTGCTTGATTTTGAAGAATTCAAGAATATGATGTTGGTTTCCAATCCTTAAAAAAAATTTAAAAAATACAAATGCAAATTTTTGGACACAGAAAATGAAGTGTTTGGCCCAAATTCATCCCTATGTGGCACAAATTCACTTTCTGCGTCCGAAATTTGTAAAAAATTTATGCTGCAATAGTATTGATGGTCTGTAGAATTTGAATTCAATTTCACAAGGGTTGTCTTGGATTGTTATTGTTGTAATCTCTGTTATTGTAAAATAGTATTGTATTGTTTTTATGTAGATTTGTACTTTTTAGCAACACCCACAATGCCAAGAATATTCCGTAATGCTATATTTTCATAATGAGAAATTTTATGGTATACGCCTAAGTGTATGTAGCATATCACTACAATATATAAAAGTTTTAGAAATTAAATGTTTTGATCTCTAAAAGTAAAAATTTTGTTATAAAAGATATCTAAAAACTAATTTTTTATCGTCATGTAGATAGTCGCTAAAAAGTTATTTCGAAAAGTAAAATACAAGGCTATTTAGTGACAAAATTTTGAAAATATCATTAATAAATAGGCTTTTAGGGACACAATAATTTGGTCTCAAAATGGTTTATTTTTTGAGACAAAATTTGATCCCAAAAAGATAATAATTCATCACTAATGTCTAATTTTTGTTGCTAAAAATATAATAACGACACTTTTCGCAACAAAAATATTTGGTCCCTAAAAAATAATTGTCCCTAAATTTTTATATCTAAAACCTTAATTTTTTTTGTAGTGTGTGCAACCATATTATAAATTGACATAATTTGATCATAAAATTTCATAATATCAATTACAAAATACGTAATATCGTCACAAATTGACCTAACAAAAAATATTGTAACCATGTTATATAACTTTGGTTACATGGACCACAAAATTTTAAACATTTTGTTATTCTAATTTGTGGTTGATGTATAATTTCAAAGTTAAGACTCATTTTGATGTGATAATTTATTAAGGAAAAACTACACTGGCAGTCCCTATATTTTACTGCTTATATACATTTTAGTCTCTACAATTTCAATTGACTCAGGCGTCATTTGGGAAGAAAAATAAAAGTTGCGTTTTGCAACTTCCCAAAAAACCTTTTTGGCATCAAAACCATTTCGGAAGATAGCTAAAAGCTGCCTGTGAAATTACAGTTATACCCTCCATGTTTACATTTGTGGGCTAGGACAAAATCCTTTGGGTGGGGGTATTTTGGTCATTTGAATGTGATGTGACAACATAAACAAATATTAATAAAAAAAACTAAAAAGTAACTTTTTTACCAACTTCCAAAATCACTTTCTAAATAAGCCAAAAAGTTTAGTTAAAAGTCAAAAGTTAGATTTTAACCATTTTCTCAAAACACCCTTAATCCGTAATTTTAAATTTTTCATCAATTTAGTCTAATTAATAATGTCGTAAGGGTTTTTGACAATTTCTTTTTTTATTGATTTAGTTGAAGTTAAGCCACTGAATTAATCAAGTTTACAATTTTACTTCTAAAAAGTTACACACGCCGTTCATATGCACATTTGCATAAATAAAAAAAAAATTAACAATTAGACCAATTTGAGATAAAACTTCAAAAAGTTCATATGCACATTTGCATAAAAAATATGCACAATTAACAATTAGACCAATTTGAGATAAAAAATATATATTAACAATTAGCCAAAAAGTTCATATGCACATTTGCATAAAATTTTGAGGTCGAAATTGATTTAATAAAATTATAGGGACCAAAATAACACAATGACTAAAGTATAGGGATTAATAGTATAATTTGTCCATTTATTAAAACATCTAAGGCAATTTTTTCTCTATCATATTTTCTCTAATTATCAGTCAATTATCTTTTTTACACTTGAAAATTAAAATTTTATATTATTTTTCTTTCGCAAAATATTTAAAATATAAAATATGTGAGCCGTATATATTATGAGTGTGATTTACATTATATCACATTTAAATTAGACTACATGAGAGCAACCCGCTACCCAAAAAAAAACAAGGAAAATTTATTCGAGTGGTGAGCACGTTAATCTTTTTAAGTTTTCAATTTATTTGGCTGTGGCGGTGTTTGGGAAGTTAAATTGAGATCTCTTTGGGTTAAAATTTGTAAAAAAAAAAATTAAAATAATTAATAAGATAAAATGTCACATTAAATTCATAAATATTTCATTTTTCTCTTACAAATATCATATCTAATTATAAAAAAATCTAACTCTCTTTCCAAACAAATTTTTTTTTAGCATATTAAAATAGTCAAAAAATTAAAATAACCTATTAAAATAGCCAACTTCTCAAACGAGGCCAAAATAAGTTTTAAATAAAAGAAGGGAAAAAAAATTCCTTAGATTTGAGATGTTTGTTTTTAACTTTCTTTTAAGTTGCAAACAAAATTTGCCAAACATCCTCAATTTTGGCCTATGCAAGTGATGTTAGATTCATTGTCTCAGAGCATCTCTAATGGTGTTTGCTAAAATAATATTGGGGGTACTTACGTGTAGATCTTAATAAGTGAACTTATTGTCTAATAGGTCTTATAAGAAAAATGTCATAAAAAAGGGTCACTAATTGTAAGTTTTAGCGACAATTTATAAAAATCTTGACAAAAAAAGTCACTAATTGTCAATTTTTAGTGACGTTTGTAAAAAATTGTTACAAAAAAATTATTTTTAACGACAATTTTACCAAGATTTACTTTTAATAGGACTTGATGAGAATTAAATCTAACTATTAGAACCTATTAGTAATTTATCCTAGAAAATATAAGTAAGCAAGCTCCATTATCCACTGTTTGTTATTAAAATCCACTCCCACTGTTTGATTCAATTAGGACATGCACATTACCAGCACTAAGTGCATTCAAGCACTATTAATCAAACTCTCTATAGGAAAGGTTGTTTAGTCATTTACTTGGCCTGTCATGATAGATTTACTCATTATTTGAACAACAAAAAAGTATAATTATATAAGCAATTAGTTTAACCAAAAGAAAATAAACTATTTTAATTGAGGTATTTTACAGAACATCCAAAATTTGACCATTAAAAACAACTGCCACAACTTTCTAGCAAAATTTGCAATTAGTTACTTGACCAAAGCTAATGATCAAGAAGATAACCAACAATTTTATAGCAAAACTGAATGCTTATGTGAATCTGAAAGGTTTAGCTAAACGCAAGTAAAGAAATTAAGAACAATAAGCCAAGTCAATTAAGAAAAATAACAATTAAGAACATCAGTACTTGTTCTTGAGTACAAAATCGAATAAAAAAAATTAATTTTGATAAAAATACAATTATAACAGACCTTTCAATCAAACCCAGAAATGATAGTAACCAAAATTTCATTTTCTTTACATGTGCTGCTAACACACACACACATACACACACCAAAAAAAAAAAAAAAAAAAAAGACTGAAATAAAATAGGGGAAAAAAAGTGAGAGAGAGAGGAAGCAAAGATTGATTATCATATCAAAATTCAAAACCCAAATAAAAACCCTAGATTCTCACCTTCTTCCAAAAAGAAAACAACAGGAAAGAAAGCTTTATACCTTGGAGTTGTGTAGAGAGAGAGGAGACAGAGGTATCTGTCAGAGCTACATTCCAGAGATCACCATCAGGTCTATATTCCGAAAATCACCATCGGAGATTAAACTTCTAGAGAGAGAAAGCTTGATAGAAAGAGGAAGATGAAGAGAAAGAGGCATGATAGAGAATGGAGTTTCAAATTTTAAAATCAAAATCAGAGAGAGAAAGAGAGAAGATGTCTGTGTGATTTAATCCTGAGGGTAAGAATTGAAGAATTAAAGTAAAACTGATTTGAAGCATTGATATTCACCCAAAAAATCTTAACCATTGAAATGTCCAAGTAGGACAAATGAAAGTAAGACAAATCTGAACCATTGGATTGAATCAATCTAATGGTGCATATTTTGACAAATAGACAAAAGTCCAATCAGATTCAAAAACCATCCTTCCTTGTTATGTAGATATAATATATATATCATAGACATAGTCCAAACCCTAAGACCATCTCCAATGGGTTCACTAGATGCTTCATCAAATTTAAATTTGATGAAAAGACTTACTTTTTACTGCTCTAATGGTTCACCAAATCTTTCATGAGATTGAGGATATATGTGCCTTTCATCAAATCACTGTTCATAACTGTTGGATTTTCACCACCAGATGTCCTCCCGTCCTCCCGAATGACCACCTTAAGGCAAAAATTTGTAAAACTTTACACTAGTCGGTCGACCGATCGAACATTTGCCTGGTCGACCCCACGGATGACTATCTCAAGGAAAAAATTTATAATTACATTGGTCGGTCGACCGGCCAGATATCCGCCCAATCATCCCCGCCGGTCGACCGGTGTTCTAATGAAGTTTCAAAAACCTCTGTTGGAGCATTTGATATCAAATAGATCTTTTACTCAAATTTGGTTAAAATTTTGATATACCATTGGAGATGCTCTAACAACACACACTCTATTTCACACACTCTCTCTCTTCCTTCTACTCTCTCTCTTCTCCACCTTTTATGCCGTTGCTGATGCCTCATCTTTCGCCACTATGATTGTCACCACTATCACCTCTGTTACTGTCCTCTTTTTTTATTCTCTTCACCGATCTTCTCTCATCCAAGCTGACGAGACTTCTACAACAAACACAGAAATTCAAGTCTTCACTGATCTGCACTTTTTTCTCTACCTTCGTGGTCTACCGGCGCTGAAATCATCATCGGCCTTCTTAGTCTTAGTCACCGTCAAGCTCACTGTCCAGAACCAACAAGCCAAGGTCATTCTCTCTCTCTCTCTCTTCTTCGATCTTGCCGTCACCGTGACTACTACAGAGCCAAAGAGTTAAGTTCTCTCTCTCTCTCTTCCTTCATCTTCTCTCTCTCTATTCTAGTTCTAGATCTAAGGAGTCTTTCTTTTACATTTCTCAGATCTATCTAGTTGTAACTCATAGAATCATCGTTCATGACAAACAACATGGACTCGTCCACCAGTTCTTCGTTCTCAAGAATTTCTAGGGCATATAATATATATATGTGTGTGTGTATATAATTGTTTCTGAGTTTTGTTGATAATTAATTGGGTAGATCTATAAAGAGCGTAATTTGTGTAGGCAAATTGGGCTGAGCTAGGTAAGATTATTTTTGGAGATTGGGTCGTGCAGTAGGTCGGTTTGAGAGCTGGGATAGCTCGATCTTAGGTTAAGCAAGCACTAGGCCGGTCAAAGATGGGTTGCTGGGCCTGGACCTAGCTATCAACAGTCCATTAGCGGACCGAGGTATCTTCAATAAAGAGGGCCGAGCTATGTGTAGGTCGGCAGGGCACCATTCTATAGCCAGGGTTAACGCGACTTTTCCAGAGGAAGCGCTGTCGTGATAGCTCGGTTGACCAGAATGAGAGCCAAGCAAAGAGTTTGAACCATCTCACTTGGTTGACAGTGAGAAGGGTGTTCTAAGGATAAGCATTATCCTGTAAGAATGTGATTCCTAGGAGGACTCTGTTAAGGAGAAATAGAGTCTTATTAGGATTGTGCCACACGAAATCTATAAAAGCTCATGGCAGAATCTATTTCGAGTTATTGTAATTCTTACTCACAAATATGCAGAGCTTGTTGTCTATTGTCTACTTGCTGACTTAAGCATTGGAAGGGTTTCTAACACACACCCGCCGGCTAGCTCACGTGTGTTTTCAGGTGGCAAAACGACGACGTTTGGAGGAGTGCAAACTTGGATCTATGAATCTGGAAATTGTGCGTCAACCAAATAATTGCATACTTTTTATTTTCCTTTTGTTGTTGTTGTTGTTGTTGTTGTTTTGTTTTGGTGAATTGTATTCGGTGATGATGGTGGTAGAATGGAGTGGGTATTTCTTTGAATAATTTTATGTGTGTTGAGTTTTGTGGTTTGATTAATAATAATAGTAATAATATTATTGTTGTTTTGGTGTTGGTGTGACAGATAGAAAGACGTACAAATAGATAATGAACAAAGAGAGAATAAGAGAGAGATTATTAAAACAAATATATATATATATATATATAGTCAGAATATGGAGGAAACAACAATAGTTGCAGGAGGAGGAGCAAGGTAATGGTGTCATATGTGCTCCCAAATAGTGAACCCAGTCATGGAAGTAGAGAAAGAAAGAGACAGAGAGAGAGACAAATATAGAGAGAGACAAAGAGAGAAAAAAAAGAGAGTTGTGAAATGGGTTTGTTATCTTAATAGATTTGTTAATAAATAAAAAAAATTCAACAGATAATAAAGAAAATAGTCTTGGTAAATTTGAGCAAATAGGAAAAAATAATTTCAATAGAAAGGTTAAGATAAAAAAATGAATAGATAAAAAAATCAACAGATAGGAAAATAATTTGAACAAATAGAGAGAGATATCCTCAGTCAAATTTTAAACAGATAGAGAGAGAAACTCATAGATTTTAAACAGATAGAAAGAGAAACCCACAAATTTTGAATAGATAGGGAAAAAAATTCAACAGATAGATATAAATTTGAACAGATACTAGAAAAATTGAACAGATAGATATAAATTTAAACAGATAGATATAAATTTGAATAGATAGTCAAAAAAGTCAACAGATAAATTAATAGGTAAAATCAAAAACAAAAAAATTGAACAGATAGATTCCAAAACCATAAACGGTGGACCTTTCACCAACAAAAAATATCCATAGGTCCTAATGCCTTATACCCTTCTTAGATTGGATTTATCTCCAATTTTCTTATCTTTTTTTTTATTTATTTTTACTTTGCTTCTAATATTCCTCTCCTGCCATCACTACAATCCATCTCAAATATGGGTTAAGTTTTGTTTTTTTTGTTTTTGTTTTTTGGAACAAAGAAATTATAACAGTAGAAACCCAGGGAAGAAAAAACAACAGAGGCAGCAAAACTTAAGACTCTCAACATAGCAAGAGCAGGAGGAGGATTGGAGACCCAATCCACAGGGAGACGATCATGAAGCGAGGCTTGAGCCACCCAGTGAGTTGTCTAGAATAGGAAGACGTGTTTCCAGAATGAACAAGATATGGATTGAGAAGGGAGAGTTAGCAAAGTTAGACAATATTGGAATGGGCATAGGAACACGTATTGATGCACCAGATCGGCTAATGTTCCCAGATGGATGCTATGTGATGTAACAAATGTGCAGTCATCTTATTTAATTTATACCAATTTTTTATTTAAAAATAAAATCAAGATTTTATAGAGCTGTCCTAGATGCATCTATCTTGATTATAAAAAAAAAAGTCAGTTTGATATGAAGAAATTTAGATCTCTCATCTCTGTTTTTGGTTTGCTCTCCCTCTTGATCTTATGGTGAGAGAAGATAATTGTTTTAAATTTGGAATTGCTGTATCGTAGTTATAAGTGAATTGAGCCGATCCAAGATTGGGTAATAGTAGATTATTTAAATTTGACTTAAAAACTTAATGAGCTCAAAATGTATTCAAATTTGACTTATTTAAATAATAAACCGGTATCGAATGAACTTTTAACTAATCAAACGCGAATCGAAATCAAGTAGTCGAATATGAATCGAATTTGAATAATTGGATTCATTTTATAACCCTAATTGACGGGCAAGAAAAAAGAAAAGGTTTAGGACAGAGATATATTTTTAGAATAGGAGATCCCATGCATAATTTCTAGGAAATTAAGCCAAGAACTTCATCTGCTTTTTTAAGTGTCAACACCACCTCATGTTACACAATTCATGCCTATTCACATGGCATTAAAAAAAAAAAATGTGAATCTGGTTTTGTGCCACATAACACCAGTTATGTACTTGTTCTAGTAAAAAATACATAAGCCAAATGAAATAAAAAAGACAATCAAGCAAACAAGATTGGTTTATTTGTTATTTGGAGATAACCATTAAGAGGACGGTTGTATATCATTTTTTTTTTAAGCGTTTTATATCATGAGATACATGGTATTAATATTATTTATTTTTATTATTTTTTTAATGATTGTTTTTCAAGAAGGAACCAATTATGAATGTTCACATAAATGGTGATATAAAATTGTGACAAAAAAAAAGGTGACATATAAGATTTTTCAATCAATAAAAGAAAATATTATCTTATTATATATTTTAGTGATATGAAACAATAACAAAAATGAATAAAACAATAATATATCTTCTAGATCAAAATATCTTAGTATAATAAAACAATACCACAATATTAGTTTCAATACGATAATGATTCTTAAACTGATTAATTCATCAAAATCGATCATTAGTATTGCATTGATTAATATGATGTGACTCACACACTTGACAAATGTGATGCGGAACGTGTAATCGATTTAGGGTTGGTTTGACATGTTTAAAAAAAGTTAAAAAATCAAAAAGTCATTATCTTATTTAAGTCACATTACCTCTTTAACACATCACTTCAAACTCAATCCAAACCCAATTCATATTTCATAAAAAGTCAAAAAATATACTTATTTAGATTATCCCAAATAACGCCTTAAGCTTGTTACTCATTGGACCCTATAGTACTCATTCCAAAATGAGTATTTGTACTGTTTTTATTGTAACTTTTCTTGGAAAGTTTCATTTTGACGTTTTTTTTGACCAAATTTATTACCCAAAAATGAAAATTTGCAAGTCTTCTCTCAGTCTTTTCTCATAAAGATAAGATACGTTGGACACCTTCCAAGTCTTCTCTCAACCTTTTCTCATAAAGATAAGATACGTCGGACACGTTTGATTGAATAATTAAGTCTAAAAACTCGAACATGATTCACCCAGAAAATTCTGGATGGGTGATTATGTGATGAGAATAAATTTATTTAGTGTGAGATTCATATATAAAATAATTTTGAATTATAAGATGACAAGGTAATTAAGTCTAAATTTATAGTATTATTATGTTTGATTATTGAATCTTTTTTTTTTATTTTTATAAAAACATATATAGATAGATTATTGATAGGATTGTGGAAAATAAATCATACTATGAAATTAGATTGGATATATTATGGAAGTATGAATAGAATTATTAGAGAGGGAAATAATCCAAAATCCCTTCCTACGGAAATTCATATTAAACTACTTATTCTCTCATTTTTGTTTTTATTTATTATTTTCATTTTCATTTTCATTTTCATTTTCATTTAATCTCCCATATACAAAATGATAATAATGATTTTCATAATTTAATTAGGTAGGTTTTTAGACAAGTTAGCCACCATGACTAACTTTTATTTTTATAAGTATGTGTTGGATGTGATTTTAATTATTACTATAAATTTGTACGAATAATTTATTTATTAAGAATTTTTGGACAAACCTTAAAGTCAATTATTTTGAATAATTACTACCAATGATGCATTTAAATTTAATTAATATATATGATTAGTAAGTAATTGTGTATATTTTGATAAAATCCAAATGACTTTACCTTGCAGAGATCCACGTTAACAAATAATTATATACACACATTGAAAATTCTAGATGAAGTATTACAACATCACAAGTCAAAGTCTCCTTAGTCCCTCTCTAAAAAAAAGAATAAATAAATAAAAAGTCAAGTATACTTAGTCAAAAAATAATGATGGTTGTAAGAGTTCAAAAAAAAATGAGTGGGAGCACTAATTAGTACTACCACTAATGATCTGGTAGTAGGTGAGACCTACTGTCACAATGTTTTTGTGCCTTGTTTTTTTTTTTTTTTATAAAAAAAAATAGATGTCAACTCATTAATAATAATTTAGAGCACCACTTTTAATGGAATGTAACATTGCTGGAGTTCAAAATGCCCAACAACTTCAACTACTTCTTTAACCGTCGATATTGCAACTTTTTACAAAACCGTGTGTGGTATGGAATTGAGGACAATTCACCTAGAAAAAATCAACTTATAAACCCCCCAATATCATTTTATTTATAATAATATAATTCAGCCAGGAACTCCCTTTCAATGATTTTTTCTTTTAGGCCATGTTTGTTTGGGCGGACTGGATTAGCATTCCCATGACTAATAGTCCTAGGACTACGAATCCGTTGGATTATGTATCCTATCTTAACTAATAGTCAAGTTTAAAATAATTAGTCCGTACTTCAATTGTTTAACCAAACATCGGATTAATAATTTTATTGGACTATTAGTCCAATCCCAAGCTCATGTCCACCCAAACAAACATGGCCTTAGGGTACTGTTATGGTGTGCAACTTACGCCCTATACTTATGCCTTTCTGTGTTCAGTCCTGCTTTTTGTTTTCACCTTCCACTTACACTTTTTGTGTAAGTGGCACATGGTGTACAACCTTGAGGGTTGCACACTTAAGAAAAGTCCTTTCTTTTAATAAGATTCATCTAGACTTTTCAATGTAATTTAATATATTCAAGTAAATAATATTGATAATAATATAAGATTATTAACCGTGAAATCACTTCAAATATTAAGACATTAAAATGTAGAAATCAGGAGTTGTGTCATGTTTTTTTTTTTATTTATTTTATTATTATTAATAATCTTGTTATATATGTTAGCAAAATATATAATTAAATGATTCGAGTTTAAAATTGAAGCAAAATAACATTAAATCACAAATTTTAAAATGACATATTTTTTGTTCAACTTTAAATATAAACAGTTGAATTATCATAACAAAATTATTGAAAAGATATGAGAAAATTACTAATAGGTCCTACTTTTGAAACTTATTATCTATTAAGTTCTATTAATAAATTTATCAATTGATAAATTTATTAGTCTCTTATTTTTATGAATAAATTTATAGTGATAAATTTATCAGTCTCTTTATTTTTATAAATAAATTTATAATGATAAATTTATCAGTTTCTTATTTTTATAGTGATAAATTTATCAATTAAGACCTATAGGTAAATAAGTCTAATTAATAAAACTGATTAGTAAGTGTTCCAAAAGATATCCATTGTCAAAATCTAAAAAGGAAGTGTCGACAAAAAATAAGTTTAGAATGCATGTGGGCAGTGGCATGAGTCTCTACAAATCTTCTCATTGCATTGAGGACTGCAAAATTATAGCGATCCCGGTTTTGCCCTGACCTTCATTGTATTCCGGACTCGGGTTTCGTGGCTTAGTATTGTATCCATGTCTTGTTTTCCCCTTTGACCCTTTGTATTTGAGTTTTGGAACTTGTTGGGCGAGTTTGGAACAGGTTGGTTGTTAGTTTGTTTAGATTATTGTTGCCCAGGTTTTGGCATCTTCGCTCGAGCGAGGCTTCTTGCGCTCGAGCGAGCTTTTTATAATTTGCTTCTTCACTCGAGCGAGATTTCTTACGCTTGAGCGAGAATTGAGAGTCCTCAGGTTTCTTTTCTAGACACAGAATTTCTGGGAAAGTAAAGTGCTTCGCTCGAGCGAGGATTCTTGCGCTCGTGCGAGCGTGTGCGTTTGTAAAACTTCTGAAGCTTTGCATTTTACGCTTGCGCTCGAGCGAGGTCACTTGTTGTGTCTGGTCACTCGAGTGACAACTCCTTCGCTTGAGCAAAGGTCGCGTATATCAGTTCGCAGCATGGTGATTTTATATCACTTTTGATCTTCTTTTTCCCTAAGAACCCTAATCCGACTCTCTCTCTCTCTCTCTCTATAAATACACCTTGATTTGAGGGTCTCTCAACCCTAGTTCTTTTGTTAAAAAGGTAGAGTACCTTGAGGGCTCCGTGTTGATCCGAATAGATCGTGGTGTCGGCTTGTTTGAAGTGTCTCCATCTTCCCCTTTGCTCTCCTAACGTTGAGGTAGTGATATTTTACTCTTTGATATGGTTTTTAACCTAAGTATTGGTCATTTTGTATAAATGGTGGAGTTTGAAGGTTTTGGGGGAAGCTAGGGTTTGGGTTTGGATTTGAATTTTGAAAGAGGGGTTTTCTATATTTGGCTCCATATATGTAGGTGAGGACTTGATTATGATCTTATATGAAAATAAATGGTGAGATTGGGTCTTGGAGCTGATATTGGGAAAATGGGAAGGTTTTGCCCTAATTTGTGTTAAAGAACTATTTTGAATAAATAATGAAATTGATGTGGGAAATATGAAATTGGAAGGGTGTATAATTGAATGATGTGGTTGGATTTGTTAAATTACTCACCTATGAAAATTTGAGAAATTATCTGTTTGATGGATTGTATATCTGTTTAGAAATATCTGTTTTGGGCTATCGATGGAGGATAGTTATGATTATTATTAGTCTAGGTACGCAACCCAAGAGGGGGGTGAATTGGGTTATTAAAAATTTTACAATATTAAAATTAACGCAATATTCAAAATTTTAACAAATAAAAAAACATAATAATAATTGTCAATATAAAAGTAAGAGAGACATGGAGAGAAAATCAAACACTGAGATTTATAGTAGTTCGGCACGCCAGGCCCACGTCCACTCCCCAAGGAACCTCCTTGAGAATTTCTTTTCTATCAATTGAATAAATACACCACCAAACTTGTGAATTTAACACATGACTTACTCTTATCTATTGAGCCTCATTAAACAATAAATGTCTTACCCTTACAAAATCTCTCACAAAAATAATGAAAAAATAAATGGTACTTAAACCCTTTTTTATAATAATTCTCTCACAAAGAGTAGATATGAAAGTGTACGAACAAAGGTTATACTTAGATCTGAAAGTGAAAGAGCAGAATACAATATACTAAGAATTTTGGTGCACACAGAAATTTTTCTCTTCAAGTTCTTGATTTTTCTCTACACACAACACTTCTATTTATACCCAAAAATATACCCGTTGGAAGTAGGACGTTCCTTGCTGACGTCATGGCTTACATAAGCACGCGTCTTGATTTTAAATAGTCAGCAAATGTTAATAATTAAAAAGATAAAAGTAAAAGTAATTTTTTCTTTTTCTTTTTTATTTTTTCAAACATAGAGCCACCGTTTTTGTAGAAAATTTAATACAAAGTTCACAACTTTCAAACAAGCAAATGATTTGCTCCATCTTGTTTTATTATAATATATATAGATATAACTCCATCTTTTTCTTCTTGTTTTATCATAATATGATATAATCAATGTAGTGTAGTGTGATATGATATAATCAATGTAGTGTAAAAAATTTAATTGCTCACGTGATGTATTTTATTTATATTATATGCATTCCATATAATATTCTAATCAAATATTTGCATATATAGTAAAATCCCTTTAAGTAATATTTATAATAGATCTGATCATATATACATTTTTTAAATTTTTGTAGAGATTTCTAACTAAACATAACATACCACTCTATTTGGATATATCACTTTTGTCAAAAGAAGATAACTCATCAATATCACATTTGTCAAGATAATACAACTAATCAATCAATTTTGTCAAAATAATATAATTAATCAATTTTAATTTTGTCAAAAAGTGAATAGTGATCAGCCTAAATTTTCAAAAAGTGAATAGTAGAGTTTTCAAAAGTATTTTTATTTAAATAATATTTAACAAATATATATATTTTAAACAGATAATATTTTGTGTCAAATAATATGTATATTAAAAAATTCAAATTTTTGCAAATAATATTTTAGACATCATCAAAATTAAATAATATGATTAACAATTGTTGTAGAAACTGCATGAGAATTAGGTGAATTGAAACTAATCAGTTGAATTATGTCATTAAATATAACGGTTTGATTAAACTATTGAATATGTAACTTGGTTAGTCATTGTATGTGACAACGCTTTTAAATACATTGTATATGTATCATTGTTTGAGAGGAGATAGGGATGGACTTATTGAAAACTAAGTTGGCCGGAGTGTCCAGGGTGAAAGTTTCGAAATCTTATATATATATGGGTGCCAATTCCCTCGGATGTGAATTCCGTAAAATGGTAAGAAAATAGAAGTATTGAATTGTGAACCATTGGGTGTAATCTAATAATGAATTTGGTTAATAAATTAACCCGAAATGGATGAATGGAAATGGATTGAGGTATGGTTATCTATTTTGAATGGTCTTGGAAAGGATTTGTGTTGGTTATGATTATTGGTTATTTATCTGATGCTCATATCTTAGTTAAATCTCATATATTGTTTTAGCATATCTCTACTGCGCTTTGACTCACCCTACTTAGGAAACCATTTTCAGGTACAGGTGACATGCCACCTCCAAGAACATAACTTGGGAGGATTTGGGGCTGAAGGCTCCATTTTTTGTTATTTTGCCTTGTATTAAATGTTTATTCAAGCCGAGAAATTTATGTGTATAGAGCTTAGGACTCTTTTGTTGTAACCAAGTAGTATCTTGGAAAGATGTAAACCCGTAGGGCGTTTATTTTGTTATAATTAATTAGTGTTACATGCTGTAGTTCAGAATGAATATTTATGAAAGTATAATGCATGTAATCTTTTTGTAATATAAGCTCTAATAAATGAAAGTAATACATTTCCTATTATGTTTGTGGATCTCTTGGGTTGGATTATCCTTTTTATTTTGAGGGCGTTACAACTTGGTATCAGAGCATACCGAGTTTGAATACTTTGGGTACGTGAGAAGTGGTTAGTACCACAATGGGTTTGTCTCGCTTGTTAGAGACTTAAGTATGATGTTATGTACTTATATGATAATATGCTTATGTGATTATGTGGGTATGGAATTAAATTTCTAAGATGTTGATCGGGTCCATGGGTTTTTGGGAGTCCTGTTGGAAAGACACTTGATCAGTACCGTTTCTAACTGAAACTCTAGCAATGCCACGGGACGGTCATTATCCGGAAATGAAGTTCGTATGTGCTTAAGTGATTGTATGCTTATGTGGAGTGAATTACAATTGTCTATTGAATTAGGACGCGAGTGAGATAGCTTCGGCACATTTGTGAATGTGCTAATCTCTTTTGTTACCTTTATTAGGATGTCAGGACGAGGTCGTGGTGGTAGGCGTGGTAGGCCTAGGAGGCACGAGATGTCTATACTGGATGAGATTCCGGCGCAGGAGGAAGGAGTTGGTCAGGCCAATGTGGCCAAGCCAGTAGGTCAATAGGTCATAGGCGCCTTAGCTCGTGAAATGGCAGGAGGATTGAGGGAATCCATAGACATTCTTAGGGCTGAGAATCAAGTCCAGACCCATGTAGCTGAAACAGGGCCATCGTTCTTAAAGAGAGAGTTCTTCTGGTCGAATCCAGATGAGTTTTTGGGTGATCCTAAGGAGCCATTGAAGGCTGATGAGTGGTTGGAACAGATGACGAAGACGTTTGAGATGCTCGGCATCGAAGACGGAGGTTTGAGAGTGACCTTGGCATCTTTTCAGCTGAAGGGAGACGCGGGTCAGTAGTGGAAGTATGCGCGGGGCCGTATTGGAGGGACTTGGGAGGCCTTTGTTGATACTTTCCAAGACAAGTACTTACCTACTACAGTGAGAGAGAAGTTGAGGGATCAATTCTCTAAGTTGGTGCAGTTGAATACGCCAGTGGCTGAGTTTGAGGCCACCTTTACTAGCTTGTTTAGGTTTGCATCGGAGTTAGTGGCGACTGAGGAACGCTGTTGTCTGGAGTTCGAAAAGAGATTGAGGACCAGACTCATGTTTAGAGTTGTCGGGTCCATGATTAGGGATTATGGGCGCCTTGTGGAGGCTGCAGCCTATCTTGAAACTATCATGCATGTGGAGGAGGAAAGAATAAGGGGCTCTAGGAGGAGTCATGACGGTCAAGGGGACAATAAGAGGCAGAGGTGTTCTATTCCCCAGCAGTCCCAGGGGGGCACACTCAAGGTCTACCTTTCTAGTATCGAGTTCGGGTTCTGGAAGAGGTGGTCAGAGAGACATTACTTGTTTCAAATATTTCTAGATTCTTTGCTTATGCTACATTGAAATATATAATTCATTTTTTGGACTTTAATTTTAAAATTTGCTATTTGAATTTTATGAATGCTTTCGCTAATTCAATGTGTAGAAACAATTTTAGTTTCTTATAGGTGAAGTTTTAAATCAGAGTAATATTATCATTTTGAATTGATTTATTACCATTGACTTTTGTAGCATGTGATATCAAAAAAATTGTTGGTAGTGCCTTCAGGCACAGGTTATCTCTAGTATATATATATATATATAAGGAAAGGGTATTTTGATCACTTTGTGAGAGTGCATCCTTATGGACAAAGAAAATCAGCGGCTGAATCTTTGAATAAAGAAAATTCAATTTTGGATTTTTGGCCCAAGTATCCAAAAAAAATATAAATAAATAAAAATTAATATGAGGGAATTGCTTCTTTTGAGTAATATATTACTATTATGGAAGGAAAAAAAAAAAAAAAATTACGATCCAAAAATTGTCAGGCTATCACAAATTCTTAGAAAAAAATTCTTCTTTTTATTAAGAATAAGTGTATCGCCCCCTAGGGTAGGCCGGGACATGAAATATGACAAGAATTGAACCCCTAACCTCATGTTGGAGGACAGGCAGGGGTGTCTGGTTGGGCTAATAGTTTAGTTTTACCAGCTTTGGGCTTTTGCGATAGGTGGTTTTGGTTTGAATAACTTGGGCTTGGGCTGGTTTAAAGTCCATCCCAAGGTTAATGGATTTGGGCTAGACCAAGCTCTCATCACAAATGGGCTGCTTTTAGTTTGAGTAACCCGACTCATTAATAATGTAATCGAACCAAAAATCAAACTGTAGAGACCGATTTGTATCAATTCGATTGTATGGTTTTGAAATTTTTATATAACAAAAATATAATATATATTTTATAATAGTAAACTAATCAATAATAATTATATTGACTTTGTTTAGTTTGTTTTTTAAGAGTAGTTTTTGAGATAAAAAGTACGAAAACTTGTTTGGTTTGCTTTTTTTCAGAAATGGTTTTGAAAAATTGTTTTGGGAAGAAAGTTTTAAAAATAGTGATTGATTTGATGTGTATAAGAGAGTGTGTGCTTTTGGAAAGTAGGTAACCAAACAAATTTTTGAGATTTTTTTTAGAAAAATTTGTTTGGTTTAATTACTCTTAAAAATTTATTTGTAAAGAATTTTTTCCTAAAATTTATCTGAAAAACAAACCAAACAAGGCCATTAGTTAAGTTGGATATAGTTAAGAATGTGGTCATATCTTACAAGTCATTTTTATATTCTTATTTGTTGAGTACTAGAATATTAAAAAATAGTAAACAATTATGTCATAGTCTTGTTTGATTCAAAAACTAAGGGATTATTTGATTTTGTGTATTTATTTGAATCATATTATCTTTTTATTTTTTTTTATTATAAAAAGTCAAAAAATACACTAAATAAGTAAATTCCAAACAATCCCTAAAACGTCATAATTGAAAATCGAACTAATTTGAATGATTCAAAATCAGGACCAAAAGTAAAATTAATAAAAATCAAATCAAACCAACAATTTAAATCGCAATTGAATCGATTAACCAATTTGACCATTTTTTTTAACAACCCTAAAACTTAGAATTTTGATTTTTTAGGAGCAGATTATTTTAGTAATTTTTTATATTTTTTTAGTTAAAATATGAGATAAAAAAATTAGTATATTTAGAATGACATTTTAATTTTTTATGAAAAAATATACAAAAAGTAGAAAGAAAAAAGAATTTTTGACATTTTTATATAAGTTGTTGATTTTTTTAATTTTTTTAATAACTTTTTAACTTTTAAACTAAAATATTAAATTGTCAAACAAAATCTAAACAAACAATGGGTGTATTTGATTGGATAAGGGAGATTAGAATCTATTGGACTTGAGTCCTGAGACTGTAAATCCCCCGACTATTTGGTTGGATTGGATATGTATCTTGTGTTTGTTTTTTCATGGTATTAGATGTCTGAAAAGGACTATTTTTAGTAAATCCAACGTTTGGTTGGACGGACTGGATAGGATAAATGAACAAAAGACTATTTTACCATTTTTCAATTATTTACTAAGTAATAGTAATATTAAACATATCTTTAATATTTTAATTATTTTGAGCTAGATTAAATAAAAATTAATTTTATTTTATTTTTTACACAATTAAATAAATTTATTTTTTTCAATTAAATAAATAAAATATCAATAAAAATATATGTTATTTTTTTAATTAAAATTTTAAATAAATTTGTTTTTAAAAATAATAATAATTAAATAATGAAATTAAATAAAATATAAACAAAATTTTAAAATAAAATATCAATAAAATATCTTTAAAAAATTAAATAAATAAAACATCAATAAAAATTTAAATAAAATTATTTTATTTTTAAATTGAGACATTTAAATTTTATTAAATTTTACTAAATATAATACATAATTAAATAGTATAGGGTCAAAATAGTCATTTTACCACCTAATTCCAATAGTAAATAGTACCCCCAAAACTATCCCACACCCCCGGGATAGTATAATCTCCCATATGGGGTATAAGGAGTCCGACCGGACTCCATATCCGACGGACTAAAAAAGAACAAATAATGGACTACTCACTCTTTCGGATAAGTAATTCAAATAGTGAATAGTTCTCCTTTAATCCCCCAAAGTTATGAATAGTATTAGAGATACTAAATTACAAATCCAATACCCATATAAAATACTTAATTATTTATTTAACAAAAAAATTAGAATCTACGACATTTTGCCTGAGTTATTGCAGAAACTTGGTGTTCGATGCTCTAGGCAAGTTGACTTTATCTGAGAATTTTCAAAATATACGTTACAGTTAAAAGAGGTCCTAAAGTGCACTGATTGCAATGCAATTCCACATTTTCAATTTTGTTGAATGCTGATCAAAATTCTTCTTATCAACCAAACACTCAAAGAGTTAATTAAAGGAATTCGTCAAATGATAAAAATTTAAGGATAAGATTTATCATTTTAAAGTTAAAAATCTTAAAAGTTTTATTAAAATTTCTATCAAATATCTCATATGAGAGTAAGACTCACATGGAGTGAGTCTCACACCCATGTGAGACATTTGATAGAAATTTTAGTAAAATTTTTAATATCTCTAAAAATTACTCTTTTGAATTTGAGTCAGTCCAATGGATTATTAGCTTTAAGATTTTAAAATTAATGGAAATGTGTACAAACTGATCCAAATATCCAATTATCACATGAAAAAAAAAACAAACAAACAAACAGTCGGAGAGATTTTTAGCTCAACATTTTGTAAAATTTCCACCTAATTAGTATTTTATATAGTATTCTATATTGCTGCAAATGTCTTTTTGTTTGACAAGATTATGATTGGTTCAGAAATTGACTTGTTTTAATATCTTCTTGACTTTTATATAAAAGAAAGTGTAAAAAAATTTTAAAAATGAATGTTTTGATTTTTTAATTAAAATATTATATTTCCAAACACACCCTTCATATAAGAGCATTCGATCAACCTCAATAAAATTTGAATCAAATTATAACTTCAAATTCTCTTTTGTATTTTAGCTTACCTATTTTTTATATACACATTCCATCAGACTCTTTATTCATAAATTCTATTTTATTAAAATATTCTTTTTCATTGTTTTTTTTCTTTTTTTTGTAGTTTTTTTATTATATTTTATTTATAATCTCACATGTTTATTTTATTTCATTAAAATATTTTTTCATTATTTTTATTTTTATATAATTTTTTTAATATATTTTATTTATAATCTCATGTGTTAATATTATATTTTATTTCATTAAAATATTATTATTATTATTTTTATTTTTGTATAATTTTTTCTTTTATTATATTTTATATATAATCTCCTGTGTTAACAATATATTTTATTTCATTAAATATTATTTTTTATTGTTTTTCTTTTCTATATATATATATATATGTTTTATAATCTCATGTGTAGCAATGTATTGATAAAAGATATAAGTGGTGAGATTTATTAAACTAATACAAAATTAACATATGAGATAATAAAAATTATTCATAATTTTCATTCATATGGATTTTTGTTTTTCATTGTACACAACATTAGCAAAAAATATTTTTCACCCAAATAAACAAAGCATGAATAATAAATAAAATAATAATTATAATATTATTGAATATTTTATTATTTAAAATCATTTAGAGATCCTTTAGTCACTAGTTAGTTGTAACTATTGGCTTGGTGTTGAACTAAAATAACTAACAGTTGGACGAGTTTGATAGAGTATGTCTTTCATTAATCTACGCCATAAAATAACTAATAAAAGAAAATACAAAATTTGATGTTGATTCGGTAAATACTGTGTTTAGTTGCTTCGTTTTTTACGCATCAATCCTTGTAAAAGAAAATTTTATCTATTGGTAGATGTTAAAAATATGCAAATGGTTAGAAGAATTAAAAGACACAAAAATATCATATATTAGCATAATGGTAAGTAAGTTTCGCTTGTACAATTTGCATATTTGGGCCTTGTTTGGGATCTTTCAAAAAAGTCAAAAAGTCAAAAAGTTACTCAAAAAGTTAAAAAGTTAACACTATTCACCAAAAGTCAACAATTACGGCTGCACAACTCCCAATTCAAATTTTTCTCTAAAAATCAATTTTCACAATTTTTTATTACACATTTTTCCATAAAAAGTCAAAAAGTTAACCCAAACATCCATATTTTCAACCTTAATTTTTTAGTCAAAAAAGACAAAAAGTACACTTATTTAGTCTTCCCAAATAAGGCCTTAGTTATTGATTTAAAAGTTATTGTTAAAGGAGGTGGACTTCCTTTAGTCTAAAATCTAGATTAGAGGGGTTGTTTGGATCCGAAGAATCCATTACGAGTTTCCGTTTCGATAATTCTAACCATTCATTTTGCTGGACACTTTGTATATTTCATGGGTTTGGTTATGGTGTGCAACTTATACCTTACACCTTACACCTTACACTTACACCTTTTGTAAAAAATTAAACCTTACACTTACACCTTTTTTGAGGTTGCATACCATATACAACCCACTTACACCTTACACCTTACACTTACACCTACACCTACACCTTACACTTACACCTTATACTTATACTTACACCTTACACTTACACTTTTTGTGTAAGTGGCACATGGTGTGCAATTGCACACTTAAGAAAAGTCCATATTTCATTCATATAAAAAATTATCCAATAACTATAATTTATTCAATTTACCGTATTTTTCACTAAAAAAAATGGATGACAATTGTATTTTAAAAAAATGAAATATACATTTTTTGGTGACAAACACAATAAATTGAATAAGTTGTAATTATTCGATCGACTTAATTTTTTTATAGATAAAATATACGAAATGTCCAACAAAATGAACTGTTTATGTTAATCATATTATTTAATTTTGATGATGTCTAAAATATTATTTATAACAATTTGGATTTTTAATATACATATTTATTTGACACAAAATAATATCTTTTTAAAATATATATATTTGTTAAATATTAGTTAAATAAAAATATTTTTGAAAACTTTACTATTCACTTTTTGAAAATTTAGGCTGATCACTATTCACTTTTTGACAAAATTAAAATTGATTAATTATATTATTTTGACAAAAATAATTGATTGGTTGTATTATTTTGACAAATGTGATATTAATGAGTTGTCTTCTTTTGACAAAAGAGATATATCCAAATGTAGTGGTAGGATATATTTAGTTTAAAATCTCTACAACATATACAATATTTTAAAAATGGCATATATTTTCAGATCCATCATAAATATTATTAAAGAGATTTTTCTGTATGCAAATATTTGATTAGAACGTTATATATATTGCATATAATATAAATAGAATACATCACGTGCGCTATTAAACTTTTTACACTAAATTGATTATATCATATTATAATGAAACAAGAAGAAAAAGATGGAGTTATATATATATGTGTGTATATATATATATATATATAGATGGAGCAAATCATTTGTTTGTTTAAAAGTTATGAACTTTGTATTAAATTGTCTACAAAAATGGTGGCTCCATGTTTGAAAAAAAAAACAAAAGGAAAAGAAAAAATTAGTCTTACTTTTATCTTTTTAATTATTAACATTTGCTGACTATTTAAAATTAAGGAGTGTGCTTATGTAAGCCATGACATCAAGAGCGTACTTATGTAAGCCATGACGTCAGGAGCGTGCTTATATAAGCCATGACATCAGGAGCGTGCTTATGTAAGCCATGACGTCAGTAAGGAGCGTCCAACAGGTATATTTTTGTGTATAAATAGAAGTGTTGTGTGTGGAAAACAAATCAAGAACTTGAAGTGAAAATTTTCTGTGAGCTCCAAATTGTATTCTGCTCTTTCACTTTCAGATCTAAGTCTGGCCTTTGTTCTTACACTTTCATATCTACTCTTTGTGAGAGAATTATTGTAAAAGTGGGTTTAAGTACCACTTATTCTTATTCCTTATTTTTGTGAGAGATTTTTGTAAGGGTAAGACTTTTATTGTTGAGTGAGACTCAATAGATAAGAGTAAGTCCTGTGCCAAATTCACAAGCTTGGTGGTGTATTTATTCATTGATAGTAAAGAAATTCTCAATGAGGTTCCTTGGGGAGTGGACGTAGGCCTGACGTGCCGAACTACTATAAATCGCAGTGTTTGATTTTCTCTCCCTTTCTCTCTTACTTTTATATTGATAATTATTATTTTGTTTTTTATTTATTTATTAAAATTCTGAATATTGTGTTAATTTTAATATTGTGAAATTTTTAATAACCCAATTCACCCCCCCTCTTGGGTTACCTATCTGGGATAACAATTGGTATCAGAGCCTAGACTCTAGTTTCTGTGACTTAATCGTCTTAGAGTAGATCATGGCAACCACTAGTTATTCCTTACCTGAAGGACAAGCATCTAATAGGCCACCTCTATTTAGCGGCACAAATTTTAGCTATTGGAAAACTAGGATGAGCATACATATTCAATCTAATGATTATGAATGTTGGAAAATTATTTGCAATGGTCCAAAAATTCCTACCAAAACTGTAGATGGACTTAAGGTACCAAAACCTGAAGATGAGTGGGATGAATCAGATACTAGAATGACTCAAATTAATGTCAAAGCTACAAACATGTTGTACTGCGCCTTAGATGCCAATGAGTTCAATAGAATTTCCACATGTAAAACCGCAAAAGAAATTTGGGATAAGCTTATAGTAACTCATGAGGGAACCGAACAAGTTAAAGAATCTAGAGTCAGTTTGCTAGTCCATACTTATGAACTCTTTAAAATGAAACCTAATGAAACTATTCCTCAAATGTTTACTCGTTTTACTGATATTATTAATGGTTTAACTTCTCTTGGCAAAATATATACTAATGCTGAAATTGTAAGAAAAGTACTTAGGTCATTACCAAAAAGTTGGGAGACAAAAGTCATTGCCATTACCGAAGTCAAGGATTTATCAAAGCTAAGTCTAGATGAGTTAATGGGATCTCTCTTAACTCATGAGCTCATAATGCAAGAAGGAAAGGAGGAGGAGGACAACAACAAGAAGAAATGAATAGCCTTCAAACCCACCTCGAAACATCAAGAGGATAAGGAAGATGATTCAGATGAGGATGAGGAAATGGCATTCATCACTAGAAAGTTCCAAAGATTTGTGAGAAAGAAACAAGGTATACGAAATTTTTTCAGAAAAGACTTCAACAACAGGGATTTTCAAAGAGGAGAAAATCACAAAAAATCTGAAGTAACCTGCTACGAATGCAACAAACCTGGACACTACAAATCAGAATGTCCAAAACTTAAGAAAAAATTCAAGAAGGACAAGAAAAAAGCTATGGTCGCAGCACGGGGAGAAGATAGTGATGAAAGCGACACAGAAACCGAAGTTTGCAAAAATGAGGTTGCTAACCTATGCTTAATGACACTTGGAAACGAAAATGAGGTAAATGACGAATCATTTACATTTGATGAATTACAATTAGCTTTTGATGAATTACATGCTGAATTTAAGAAGCTTAGTTTGAAAAATAATTGTCAAAAGAAAGTAGTTTCAAGTTTATCAAAAGAAAATGAATCATTGACTTCCAAGATAAATGTTTTAGAAAATGAAGCCATGAAAAAGGAAAATGAGATTTTAACTCGAAAAGAGTCTTCAATTTCTGAAAAACATTTAGTTGTATTGCAAAAAGAAAACGAGTCTTTAAAAAAGGAGCAAATTATTTTGAAAGAAAATATTGAAGACTTGAAAACTACTCTTTCAAAATTCACTCAAGGTAGAAAGACTTTAGATAAAATTCTTAAAAATCAAACCGTACTTTTGGTAGAGCCGGAATTGGATATAAACCTTTTTCAAAAGTAAAAACTGTCAAAAATAATTTTGTGTATGCATCTTCTAATCACTCTCATCTCACATGTCATTTTTGTGGTACAAAAGGTCATATTTCACCTTCATGTCTTGTTAAAAGAAATCCTTTTGCTAAAATAAAAAAGATGTGGGTTCCTAAGGACATTTCAAGAGTATCAAATTCTAACTTTTATGGACCCCAGAAAAAATGGGTACCAATAGAAAAATCAATTTTTTGTAGGTATGTTTCAAGACAAAATCCAGTAACGATAGATGGTATCTCGACAGTGCATGCTCGAGGCACATGACTGGAAATAAAGCTATGTTCGCCACACTTCAATCAAAGGATGGCGGATATGTGACTTTTGGCGACAATAGCAAGGGTAAAATCATTGGTATAGGAAGTATTGGTAAAAATCCCTCTCCCATTATTGAGAATGTTTTATTTGTTGAAGGTTTAAAACATAACTTGCTTAGCATTAGTCAATTATGTGATAAATGTTATAGAGTTATTTTTGAAAAAACTCATTGCACTATTGAAAACACCCTTGAAAACAAAACTTTATTTGTATGTTATAGACATGAGAATATATATGTCTTTGATTTGCATGATTTGTCTTCTCATTCTAATATTAAATGTTTATCTGCTATAAATGATAATGGTTGGCTTTGACATAGAAGATTATGACATGCACATTTTGATTTAATTTCCAAACTTTCAAAAAATGAGTTAGTCATTGGTTTACCAAAAATTGTTTTTGAAAAAGATAAACTTTGTGATGCATGTCAATTTGGAAAACAAACTAGAATTTCTTTTAAATAAAAAAATATCGTTTCAACTACTAGACCGCTTCAACTCTTGCATATTGATCTATTCGGACCATCTAGAATATTAAGTTTAGGAGGAAAATCTTATGCCCTTGTTTGTGTTGATGATTATACTAGATATACATGGGTATTATTTTTAGCACACAAAAATGAAGCTTTTTATAATTTCTCAAAACTTTGTAAAAAAATTCAAAATGAGAAAAATCTTAATATTTGTAGTATTAGAAGTGACCATGGTAGAGAATTTAAAAATGATGATTTTATTATGTTTTGTGATGACTTAGGAATAGATCATAATTTCTCAGCCCCTAGGACTTCTCAACAAAATGGAGTAGTTGAAAGAAAAAATAGAACTCTTGAAGAAATGGCCCGTACTATGCTTTGTGAAAATAATTTGCCTAAATATTTTTGGGCGGAAGCTGTTAACACTGCATGCTATGTTATAAACCATGCCATGATTAGACCTATTCTTAAGAAAACCCCTTATGAACTTTGGAAAGGTAGAAAACCTAATATTAGTCACTTGCGTATTTTTGGTTGTAAATGCTTTGTATTAAATAACAATAAAGATAATTTAGGAAAATTTGATGCTAAATCGGATGAAGCTATATTTCTTGGTTATTCTATGTCCAGTAAAGCTTATAGAGTATTCAATAAAAGAACTCTACTTGTTGAAGAATCTGTGCATGTTGTTTTTGATGAATCTAACGACATTATTTTCAAGAATCTTGTAAGTAATGATATTGTAGAAAATCAACCAAGCATGGAGAACATCTACATAAAGGAAAATGAAGAAAATCCATTACGCGAACATGAAGAAGAAATGACAATGGAGAAACTTCAAGAAATATATGTTCTTCCAGAAAATGACGCAAACCTACCAAAAGAATGGAAGTATGCTCATGGCCACCCCAAAGACCTCATCATAGGTGATGCAGCGGAAGGTATAAAAACTCGTTCCTCTGTTAGAAATATTTGTGGTAACTTAGCGTTTGTTTCACAAATTGAACCAAAATCATTTTTAGAAGCTGAAAATGATGAAAACTGGATTTTAGCAATGCAAGAAGAATTAAATCAATTTGAAATAAATGAAGTTTGGTTTTTAACCCCTCGACCTAAGGATCATCCCGTTATTGGTACAAAATGGGTTTTTCGAAATAAAATGGACGAATCTGGAGTTGTTACTAGAAATAAAACTAGATTAGTAGCTCAAGGCTATAATCAAGAAGAGGGAATTGATTTTGATGAAACTTTTGCACCAGTTGCTAGACTTGAAACTATTAGAATGTTACTTGCTTTTGCGTGCTTTAAAGATTTTAAATTATATCAAATAGATGTTAAAAGTGCTTTTTTAAATGGGTATATTTCGGAGGAAGTCTATGTTGAACAACCTCCTGGTTTTGAAAATCATAAATACCCGGATCATGTTTTTAAACTTTCAAAAGCTTTATATGGCTTGAAACAAGCGCCTAGAGCATGGTATGAAAGATTGAGTAATTTTCTACTTGACAAAGGCTTTCGTAGAGGAAAAATTGATACAACACTTTTTATAAAAATCAAAAAAGAAAATATGTTAATTGTTCAAATTTATGTTGATGATATCATTTTTGGTGCTACTAATAAAAATTTGTGCAAAGAGTTTGCTAAAGATATGCAGGGTGAGTTTGAAATGAGTATGATGGGGGAATTAAATTACTTCCTTGGTCTACAAATTAAACAAACTAATGATGGAATCCATTTAAATTAAACGAAATATATCAAAGATCTACTCAAAAGATTTGAAATGGAATCATCAAAGCCTGCAGCAACTCCAATGAGCACATCGATAAAAATCGACAAAGATGAGCAAGGTAAACCTGTAGATGAAAAGAAATATCGAGGTATGATTGGTTCTTTACTCTATCTTACTGCAAGTAGGCTCGACATAATGTTTAGTGTTTGTATGTGTGCACGTTTTCAATCCGCACCGAAAGAGTCACACATCACCGCAGTCAAACACATTTTCAGATATCTTGTCGGCACTCCGAATTTGGGATTATGGTATCCTAAGGGAACCACCTTTGAACTTTTTGGTTACTCAGATGCCGACTTTGCGGGATGTAGACTTGACCGAAAAAGTACTAGTGGTACTTGTCATTTTCTTGGACACTCACTCACTTCTTGGTTTTGCAAAAAACAAAACTCAGTGGCTCTGTCAACTGCTGAAGCAGAATACATTGCCGCCGCTGGGTGTTGTGCACAATTGCTTTAGATGAAACAATAACTTCAAGATTTTGGACTTCACTATGATCATATTCCTATAAAATGTGACAACACAAGTGCTATTAACCTTTCAAAAAATCCTATTCAGCACTCACGCACTAAACACATTGAAATAAAGCATCATTTTCTAAGAGATCATGTACTTAAAGGTGACATTGAACTCGAATTTGTGCCTACAAATCGTCAATTAGCTGACATATTTACCAAGCCTCTAATTGAAGAACAATTTTGTTATATTAGAACAGAACTTGGTATGATGAATACTCCAATATAATGTTTATATTAAATTTTTTTTAAATAATTAAATAAAATAACTATAGTAATAATAATAATTATTATAAAAAAAATAATAATAACAATAATATACATATATTTATATATATAATTTTTTTTCTCTCTCTCTCTCCCGTTCCGTCTACCCACTCTCTCCCTTACTCTCTCTTTTTCTCTTTCTCTTGGTCTCTCGCTTTCCCATTCTTCTTCACATCCTCAGCCGACTCCATCTCCATGCTCACCATCATCTACAACCATCTGCATCATCCACAAAATCATCCATCACTCTCATCACTACCATCATCCACCCAAATCCCTCACCAATCCACCGAACTCCATCACTTCTCCACCCGAAATCTGCATCACCATCGTTACCGATTCATCAAGCTCCATCACCGATCCATCAAGATCCATTGCCGATCTACAAAAATTCGTCACCGATCTACCCAATCTTCTCCATTTCTTCCGATCGTCAAGGTCATCACTAATCAACATGTTAAAATTCTTGTTGCACTGTGTTATATTGTTTTACTTGTTATATGTGCTCCAAATTCTCTTGGATTTAATAATGGCTGCTTCTACCTTGTCTGAAGAAATTATTTTTATTTTTATTTTCTCCTTTTATGTTAGTGCATTTGGTGTAGTTGTTTATGGCCGGATCTTAAGGGCCCTTGGTATTATAGATTGGTAATTTGTTTTTTCAAATTTATGTAATTTTTAGTGCATTAATTCAGGGGGAGACTCATATATTTTGAGATTAACAATCATTATAAAAATACATAAAAAAAAAAAAAGATGGCGTGTGTATATTCTGTGCATAATTTTAGGGGGAGTATATATATCATATATATATATTTTTTTCTGCCATGCTCCTTATTTGCACCAACAAACAAATTTTTTTTTTGGTGCAAAAACAGAATTAAAAAAAAAAAAAAATAAACTTTTAATAATAATAATAACAATAACATAAATAAATAAAAATGGAAGAAATGCTCGAAATTTTATTTCAGAAAAAGAAAATATTACTCGATTACATGTAAATTTTCAGAAGGCTTCACAGATTTTTTCTTTTTCACTTCTCTCAACAACTTTTCACGAGCCTCTTTTACATGTCTCTCCCTATTTTCGATTTCTGTGAGTCTTGGCATTATCACCGTTGCATAATAATGCACTGCATTCTCCAACTGTGCATTTTTCTTTTTTACCTCTTTCTTCTCCTTACACATATTAACTACTTGTTGTTTTAACAAGCACACATCATCTCTCCATTGCTGATTTTCTTGTACTCATGCTTGTAATCGTCGCGCCATATTGGAAACTGCAGTCATGGCCTGTGTACTAGGAGCTATAGTATTATTAATAGCATCGAAATCATTTCGATTACCAATAACACTAGAACCCTCATTTACAGGCATAGCATGTGCATGCGTCACTGGTACTCTCTCATTTGCCTGTATTACAGGCACCTCATGCAGATCCGACTCATTGACAGACAAGGTAAGGAATGACATGATTACAAAAGAAGCTAAAACAAATTTTTCTCTCAAACACTTGATGATTTCGTATCTTTGCCTCTGATCTGTGGCTCTTTTTATACACTCCATTGATCCATTACTCGATGCATATCTGCTATATCTGCTCAAATCTTTTGTTTGTCAATATTTCCTGCGCTCAAGATGCTCCAAAATCCCCACAATGATTCCGACAGAAAAGACAGCCCATTATTTTATTTTTTGGCCGCTCAGATTATTGTATCAAATGTGTTTGTTTTTTTATCATCATCTTTATTTTGATGACGTCAAAGGGGGAGAAAAAAAATATAATTTTGAAAATTATATGTTGCAGGGTTATCAAAATTATATGTTGCAGGGTTATCAAATATTTTGTCAATTTTATTTTGTGTCAAATCTATACAAATATTGCCATCATCAAAAAGGGGGAGATTGTTAATCATATTATTTAATTTTGATGATGTCTAAAATATTATTTGTAACAATTTGGATTTTTTAATATACATATTTATTTGACACAAAATAATATCTTTTTAAAATATATATATTTGTTAAATATTAGTTAAATAAAAATATTTTTGAAAACTTTACTATTCACTTTTTGAAAATTTAGGCTGATCACTATTCACTCTTTGACAAAATTAAAATTGATTAATTATATTATTTTGACAAAAATAATTGATTGATTGTATTATCTTGACAAATGTGATATTAATGAGTTGTCTTCTTTTGACAAAAGAGATATATCCAAATGTAGTGGTAGGATATATTTAGTTTAAAATCTCTACAACATATACAATATTTTAAAAAGGGCATATATTTTCAGATCCATCATAAATATTATTAAAGAGATTTTTCTGTATGCAAATATTTGATTAGAACGTTATATATATATATATATTGCATATAATATAAATAGAATACATCACGTGCGCTATTAAACTTTCTACACTAAATTGATTATATCATATTATAATCAAACAAGAAGAAAAAGATGGAGTTATATATATATATGTGTGTGTATATATATATATATATAGATGGAGCAAATCATTTGTTTGTTTAAAAGTTATGAACTTTGTATTAAATTGTCTACAAAAATGGTGGCTCCATGTTTGAAAAAATAAACAAAAGGAAAAGAAAAAATTAGTCTTACTTTTATCTTTTTAATTATTAACATTTGCTGACTATTTGAAATCAAGGAGTGTGCTTATATAAGTCATGACATCAAGAGCGTGCTTATGTAAGCCATGACGTCAGGAGCGTGCTTATGTAAGCCATGACGTCAGCAAGGAGCGTCCAACGGGTATATTTTTGTGTATAAATAGAAGTGTTGTGTGTGGAGAACAAATCAACAACTTGAAGAGAAAATTTTCTCTGAGCTCCAAATTGTATTCTGCTCTTTCACTTTCAGATCTAAGTCTAGCCTTTGTTCTTACACTTTCATATCTACTCTTTGTGAGAGAATTATTGTAAAAGTGGGTTTAAGTACCACTTATTCTTATTCCTTATTTTTGTGAGAGATTTTTGTAAGGGTAAGGCTTTTATTGTTGAGTGAGACTCAATAGATAAGAGTAAGTCCTGTACCAAATCCACAAGCTTGGTGGTGTATTTATTCAAATGATAGTAAAGAAATTCTCAAGGAGGTTCCTTGGGGAGTAAATGTAGGCCTGGCATGCCGAACCACTATAAATCGCAGTGTTTGATTTTCTCTCACTTTCTCTCTTACTTTTATATTGATAATTATTATTCTGTTATTTATTTATTTATTAAAATTTTGAATATTGTGAAATTTTTAATAACCCAATTCACCCCCCCTCTTGGGTTGCCTATCTGGGATAACAGTTTAAATTATCGAAACAAGACTCATAGTGAGCCCCCACAGGCCCAAACAACTCCTTCTAATCTTGAATCCTCCATTGTTAAGAATCTCGGGAGGAATGGAGAGCAAGTTATATTATGGCTTTCCCTTCCCTCGTCCTTTTGAACAAGAATAGGTTGTCTTTCTCTTCCTGTTGTTGTTGTTTTTTTTTCTTTTTTCTTTTTTTATATTTTGGTGTTTGGTTGTGTGATTAGGTTTCTATTGGTGTTTTGTTTGTTACTTATCCATCTATGTGGATGTAACCTATGATTTTTTCTTCGACTTGTGCTATTGTCGAATTCTTATAATCGACCCTATTTTGTAGTACGGACACTACATCTTGTTATTTTTGTCTATTTATTTTATCTTAGTTTGGAGTGAACTTTATTTATTGGAATGGATTTCTTGTAAGTATCGTTTGACTTCATACCTTTTCATGAAAATTTCTATTGATAAAAAGGGGGTAATTCTATTTACGCACCATCAATCCTCTCAGTACACACCATTACTTAGTACACATATATATAATAATTTGTAGATTATGAAAATATCGAGTTTATACCATAACTTTCTCTTTTTAACCTTAAGCTAATAAATTAGTACACACCACGACCAAAATGTTCAATTTTTTTTATGTATGAATGATTAATAATTGATCAACCTTAATAATTTGAACAAAATAATTTTGTTCAAATATAAATAATTGAACATTTTAAACTCTGATTGTTTGAATACGTAACGAACAAATAAGCCATTTTCTGTACAAACAAGACAATAGCAAAAAAATAAACTGACATTTTCATTGTTGTGTTGTTAAATCAACAATCTGAGTGCCATTTATAGTATGCAAATCTTCAAAACCAATTGATTTTAATGTTCTTAAAACTCTAAATCTTCAAAGCCAATAGTGTTTTGAGTTTGAAAAATAATGGCGAAAATTATAATGGCGAATATGATGAGTGTGGTGTGTTGGATTATAATGGTGAAGATAATGAGTGTAATGTATTAAATTATAACGGTGAAAATGAACAGTGTTAGATGAGTGTTGAAAGAGATTTGATGATGTGTAAAGGGGAATTTTTATTTTCATATGAAAATTACTTGAATGAGTACATACACACTCATATTATTCTTAATAGTTGTTCTACATGAATGTATTATTATCATATAAATTTGATAATTAAATGATTTACACTGAGGGAATTCATCATGTATAAATAGAATCTCAAAAAAAAAAAAAAAAAAAAAATGGCCACGCAGGTGCGAGAGAATGTTTTTGTATCGCAATTGTGAATTTAAATTTATTTACACACTTAAAATGTATAAATAAAACATGCAATAATCTATAATTTTAAATAGCAATTATATTTTAAATAAAATTTATTATTCTATTTTTATTTTTATTTCAAAAATAATTTTAGACAATAGCAGTTGCCAGCTCAGCACTAGGAGTAGCATCCTTTACAATTTTGTGGGTCCACGTGACACAATACTAGTAGAACCAAAAATGCCCCAAACCCTCCACGTGGGGGTGGGTGATTGAAAAAAAAAACAACAATGATTCATCCCCCTTTTTAGGACCCCCTTTGGATCCCCTCTCTCTCTCATTGGTCACCTTTTCTTTTTCTTTTTCTTTTTTTTCCTGCTCCTCCAATCACCTCTTGCCACATGGCAAAGGGGGGGTAAAGGGGGTGACCCCTAAAGGGGGTTTCAACCTTTATTCAAAAAAAAAAAAACTGGCTAGGGGTGGGTGACCCCACTAGAGGTCCCTAGCATAATTGCTAGTAGAAAATCTAGGAGTAAGATTTTGAAAAGAGAAATATTAGCTATCTTAAACATTTTATCAATATTTCTATTAAATATTTTATATGAGTGTAGAATTTATATGGAACTTACATGGTATGGATCTCACGTCTATAGGAGACATTTGATAAAAATATTAATAAAATATTTGAAGTTCCTAGTATTTTTCTTGAAATAATTCTCTTAGAGCATTTTCAACATTTACTAATTTTTTTTCATTAAATTTAAATAAATTTTTTTATCTAGTATCGCGCATTTTAACGGAGCAATTTGAGATTTCATCAAATCACTGGTCAACTGGGAGAATGACCAAGGGATGTTCGGCCGATCGACTGATTATTTTAATTTTTCCAGATTTTGAAATAGATTTTGTAAAGAGGTGGTCGACTAGGAGACAATTGGTTCGGCCTGTCGTTCGGTGCACATTTATTGTCCAACAACCACATGTTCTGCTAACAATTATGTATAGCAATTTGGTGAAAGGTTCCAACATCCTCAATTTGATAAAAAATTTAAGATGTTCTCAATTTGATACTAATTTGATGATAACGTTGGAACACCAATATTATATGTTTTTCATTAAATTTAAATTTAATAAAACAAAAGATTAAACATTGAAGATGCTCTTATCTATTTTATTTTATACATATAATAATAATAATAATAATAATAATAATAATAATAATAATAAAAGTGTACAGTTGTATAGGTGTGGACCTTGTCATTTTTTTGCCTCAAAAAAATTCATCCCCACATCTAACAATGTCAACAAAAATTCAAAATGGTTAATCAATTCTTTTAATTAATAAAATATTTAAAATTTTAAATATAAAATTATAAGAACATCAAGATTCACATACACCCACTCTCTTAATTCATATAAAAAATTGTGAAAAATTCTATGATTAATAATTTATGTGTAATTAAAAAAACCGTTATTAATATTGTGAGATTTTTCTTCCATAATATCCTCTCAAGATGGAGAAATTATTTAATAATTCTAGAGTATATTTAGGTGGTGCATTAAGGAGATTGTAATGGGTAAAAATAATAAAATTCATAATTTTATGTTGGAGATGAAAAAATAACAAAATTATTGATAATAGATGATTAATTAATAACACATGAGACATTACTCACCCAAAAAAACACATGAGACATTAAAGTGAAAAATTATTTTGTGATCTGGAGAGACATCATGGGACTATGTGTCTTGACTTGCTAATCACAAACCACCACGCCTAATTCCTCGTGCCTAAACCATCAAATACCTTCTCCCTTGAAACACTGGTCTCGTTTGTTTTCAGAGGTAAAATAAAAAAAATTGATAATAAAAAGATTAAGTAAAATTATATTTATTTTGATAATAGTTATTAGTGTAGAGATTGTTAAATTATTTTTATATAAAATAAATATAAAATAATAAAACAAATAAAAAAATACAAAAATATTAAACATTAATGTTTTAAAAAAAATACCTAACATGTAAAAAATTTTTAAAAAATAAAAATAAAATAAAAAAATTTCAGAAAAAAATAAAATAAATAAAATAATGATTTTTACTTAACAAAAAATACAAAAAATTAAACATTAATGTTTAAAAAAAATGCCCAACATATAAAAAATAAATAAAAATAAAAAATAAAAAATTTCTAGTCTGTCGGACTATTTTTCTAATACCAAGTCCTGGAGATCCATCCGAATCCCATCTGTAAGGCCTATCCTAAGCCCTTCGGCTTAGCAGTCCCTTCCTCAACTCTGTAAACAAACAGCACATTAAATGAGGCCCATAACTATCCTAATCCCAATCCCTCTCTTTTACCCCAAAACAAATGGGGCCTTATGATTGATTTGGTTTGTATCTCAAAATATAATTTTTGATAATTTTTTTAAAATTTTGTTTAATTCAAATTTTTTGAATTTTTTTTTTAAAATCACTTTCTTTTTCTTACACATCAATTAATCACTTTTTCTCAATTACTTTTTCTCTCACACATCTATTCAACTATAACAAAATATCAAATAATCTCAAACTACAAAACTATTTTCAAGATATACAACCAAACAAATCAAAAAAAATTCTAAACTTTATTCTCAAATTTAAAAAAAAAAATTATTTCAAAACACAACTCAGCACACCTCTAATATTTTTTTAAAAATTTTATTTTATGAAAATGACAGTCAACCACCACCCATCATAATTGGAAAGTTTGTGTGTTGGGGTTTTTTGATTTTTTCCATTAAAAGATAATTTTTTTACAAAATCAAAAAAATAAATCCAAACAAAGGCCTATTTTGGAAAGGTGGTAAAAATTAGTTTTTTTTGCTTTTAACCAAGATTTTTTAGAGTGATTTAGAAAGTTGGTAAAAAGTTGCTTTTTTTTTTGGATTAATATTTATTTATGGTATCACATCACACTAAAATAACTAAAATACCCTCACTCAACTTAAGAAATTACTTTTTAACCATTTATACAAAATATAAAATTTGAGGGCAATTACGTAATTTTTTAACCTGATTTTGGCACTTCCCAAGTGAACAAAAAAACGCAACCTGGGCATTTTTCTCCTATTCCCAAAAGTGGCTAAAATATCACATCCAACCCCATAATCATTTCACTTTTTCTCTCACAAACATCACATTCAACCACAAAAAAATCCAACTATCTTCTCAAATACCAAAAAAAATTTCTCCAATAATATCTTACAATTAAAAAAATTTACATAAAAATCCACTTCCCAAACACCCACATAATCCAAATAAAAATCCCAAAACTTGATTTGGGATGTGGATTGACTTTTTAATTTTTTGATTTTTTTAGAAAGGATTTTTTATTTTTTAATTTTTTATCAGAAAAAAATATAATAATTATAAATTAAATATGATATCTTATTAAAATTAAAAAACCTAATTTATTTTTTTAACTATTTTAATCCCAAACTCACTTCCTAAGACCATCTCCAACGGTTCATCAAAGTTGATATCAAATTCAAATTTTGATGAAAAAGTCACTGTTCACTGCTCCAACGGTTGCACCAAATTAATATCAGATTGAGATTTCATCAAACATTTCATCAAACTGACGATGAGATACTGATTTCACCAAAACACTGTTGGTGACCGTTGGAGGGAGGACCCGGTCGACCAACCGGTTGCCCGGCCGGTTGACCAACCGGTCGATCGATTTCCTTTACAATTGGTGGGTTCAAACTGGTCAAAAAAAGTTCAAACAGGTAAAAACAAAAAAAAAAAAAATATTTTGCTTTACCGGTTGACCGGCCGGTCGACCCAAACATCTGAGAATGAAAACTGTCTGTTTATCAAATTAAAGAACACTTGAGAATGAAAGCTGTCTGTTTATCAAATTAAAGAAAACTTGTTTAATAATAGATTCATTTGATTGGTGAGATGAATTGTTTAAAGAAACAATTGTTTAACAATTGGTGGGTTTTCATCATGAGAAATAATTAGTGGGTTTTCATCATTTTACATCATTTAAAAAAATATTTAACACTTACCGATCGACCAACCGGTTGACTCAGGGAATTTGATATAAAATTTGATCCACCGTTGAAGAAAGTGATATCAAATTTAATAAAATAGATCATTTTTGACTCAAATTTAATGAAAAAAATAATCCATCGTTGAAAATGCTCTAAACAATGCCTCAACTAGAAAAAGCAAACCACCATCTCCATCGTACTTATTTAGGAAAACCGTGTCGTCGACGTTATTCTCCTTCCTCACTTACTCTCTCTCTCTCTCTCTCTCATATCTCTATATCTCACCCACGTCGCGTAAAGGATTCAGCTGCAGACTCTGTAGTCCCCAAGAAAACCAGACCACCCAAAACCATGAAGTCCATAACCACCGGCCTCTCAGCAGACTCAAACACGACCTCCACTTTCCTCAAAGTCGCCACTCTCTCTTTCCTCTCCCTCTCTCTCCTCTTCCTCGCCAAGCTCTTCTCCGACTCCTACCAACCCCACATCCTCTCCTTCTTCACCACCACCACCGCCATCGCTAATCCCAACACTTCTTCCCCTCCTCCGCCGAGGACGGTGAGGCCTCCGCCGCCGCCTCTGGCAGTGGAGAGAACGGGGATTGTCGACGACAACGGCCTCATGACCGACGATTTCGTGGTCGGGAAGTTCGATCCGAGTGCAATTGAGAGCGTCGCGAATGCGAATGCGAACGCGAGAGAGGGGAGACAGAGTGATGAGGATGATTTTAGGAACAGGGCTAGGGTTAGAGTTGAGAAGTTTGGGGTGTGTGATGGGAGTATGCGAGAGTACATTCCTTGTTTGGATAATGTGGATGCGATTTCCAGGTTGAATTCGACGGAGAGAGGGGAGGGGTTCGAGCGGCATTGTCCTCAGAAAGAGAAGGGCTTGAATTGTTTGGTGCCGAGGCCCAAGGGGTACAAGCTCAAGATACCTTGGCCTCAAAGCAGAGACGAGGTAAAGCAATTGAATGTATGTGATTATTGCCAATTAATATTTATTTATTTATTTATTTTTCATTTTGGATAAATTGTTATAGAATTGAATTGACTATTTTTTTTTTTTTTTTTGATATAGTTGTTATATATCACAATTTGAAATCAATCACTTTGTGCAAATAATGCCATATATTCGAAGTTTAGTTCAATTGGAGCTAAAGCTAGTCTAGATAAATTACAGTAGGAATGTGCTTCAATTTGAGGTCTGGTTCACTGGTTTGAATGTAGATGATGTTATGATAAGACTCATAATAGTTATAGAGTCAAGTTCTTCACAAATAAAAGAAACCAACATTCATCAAAATGCTCACTTTAACAGTTTATATAAATGGGTGCCTTCATTAGAGACAATTGTCAGATGCAGCTTAAAAAATCAATCTTGGTTGGAAATGTAATTCTAGCACTTTGATTCATTAATCTTGAGTCCACACTATGTTCCCTGCATCATATCAACTGTTTATTAATTGGAGTTAGACCAGTTGACTTGCAATCTGCCTTATTGCATGATTAGACTGACAAAAGCCCTCTTCTTTTTTTTTCTTTTTTAATTTTTTATTACGTGGTCCGTTGACTTTAATTGAGGTGGCTAATACCCTCGTGCATATAGATTGACGTGTTACTAGAAATTGACCCAGTGTTAGCATGCTTTAGGAACATTTTTAGTTTATTCGTAGTTTCTAGGACTCACTTTCATTGTAGGATAGTATTGTTACAGTTTTTACCATGAGTACAGTGAGAAAAGAATTCAAATAGTCTCAGAATCTCATTAATCTTGTCTATTTTTGTCCTTTTTTATTTTTGGCACAACAAATTTGATCACATTTAAACATCAGAGCCTATCATTTTGGTGTGTAATAATAGCTAGTGACATTGCTCCATGCAATAGGAAGGGTGTAACAATCTTTTGAAAAAAAAATTCTTGCAATGGATGGTTCTTTGATTGATAGGCTTCATTCCTTTTCTATGACATGCTTTCCCTTCCTCTTGTAAATATCAATGTTGAAATTATTTTATCTCTAAACCTTTTTATGCACTATCTTATTGAATTTAGAATATCCTTTTAGCTGCTTTCAGGCTCTTGTTGAGTATTCTCTTAATATATGAGTTGTGTAATTACTAATCAATGTGAAAGTACTCACGCTTCACGATTGCATTGAGTGAATTTCTTTTATTGGCTTGATCTTTAGTTGCAGTGTATGACTGTTTACTTGATTCAGAGGAAGATGTCTCCACTAACTTTGAGATTTTAGTGCAGGTGTGGTTCGATAATGTACCCCATACACGCCTGGTTGAAGATAAAGGAGGCCAAAATTGGATATCAAGAAAAAATGATAAATTTATATTTCCAGGAGGTGGAACACAGTTTATCCATGGGGCGGATCAGTACTTGGATCAGATTTCCAAGGTTGGCTGCTTCTTCATTTCCCAAAGATTTTTATACTGTGTTTGGATAAAGTTAAATCATCTTGTCATTTGAACACGCAGATGGTCCCTGACATTGCATTTGGCCAACACACCCGAGTTGTCTTGGATGTTGGTTGTGGAGTAGCAAGTTTTGGTGCTTTCTTATTTGATCGTAATGTGACTACTCTGTCAATAGCACCGAAAGATGTTCATGAGAATCAGATTCAATTTGCTTTAGAGCGTGGTGTGCCTGCCATGGTGGCTGTATTTGCTACACACCGTTTATTGTATCCTAGCCAGGCATTTGACTTAATACATTGTTCAAGATGCAGAATTAACTGGACTCGTGATGGTATGGACTTTTCTATTTTATGTTTTTATGGTGGAAAGATGATCTCTCTCTCTCTCTCTCTCTCTCTTGTTTTTTATTGAAGTGGATCAGAAGTTTTTTTTGTCTTAAATACATCAGTTAGAGGAATGAATGATATCTATTACTTGGTGGCAGTCATTCCTGCCTTCTTGATGTTTAAGGTGTCTTTTCATTTGGTTTGTTGTGAAGATGGAATTTTGCTTCTCGAGGTCAACAGGATGCTAAGGGCAGGAGGACACTTTGTTTGGGCAGCACAACCGGTTTATAAGCACGAAGATATCCTACAAAAACAATGGGAAGGTAACCATCATGTTGCAATTACTAGAGTAAATTGGTCAGGAACTAACTATGATTCATTTTTTTTATTTATGCAATCATATCAATGTCGCCAGTACTTTTTTCCCCCTTCCTTTTTGGCATCTGCTTCTCTTTCTTTTGGATTTTTTCTGGGTCATGTTGATTTTATATATATAATTTTTTTGGGGGGGAGGGGTTGTTGTATCTTTTCTTTGTTGACAATAATTATGCACAGAAATGGTGGACCTTACTGAAAGCATTTGCTGGGAACTTGTAAAGAAGGAAGGGTATATTGCTATATGGCAGAAACCTCTGAACAACAGCTGCTATTTTAATCGTCAGCCTGAAGTACAACCTCCTATATGTCATACTAATGATGATCCAGATAATGTTTGGTATATATCCCATTTTACCCCTTTCAGTTTGCAACATTACATGGCAAGTGTTTTTACAATTTCTTTGAACATTTTTATATCCATACCAACAACTCCTTGTTTGTAAGGAACGAGATTCCAATTGTTAATCTTTTCCGAAGTTGCCCATAACAGGTAATCTTACAATTGTTGTGAGCTTGTAAATGATTACTCAAATGGTAATTTTGAGTTGTCATACCATTTCTTCAAGTCCTTATTTTCCTACCCATCTAATTTAACATTTCTCTCAGTTGGGTGAACAATATCCTGTTTTCAATTTTGACTCAAAAGTAAGAAATAAAGCAAAACGTCTAACAATGGTAATACATTCTTGCAGGTATGTTGGTCTGAAGGCATGCATCACTCAGTTACCTGAGAATGGTTCTGGAGCTAATGTTACCACATGGCCTGCACGCCTTCATAATCCATCAGACAGGCTTTTTACTATAAAAATGGACGCCTACATGTCCAGAAAGGAAATATTCATATCACAGTCAAAATATTGGAATGATATTGTAAATGGTTATGTTAGTGCCTTCCACTGGAAGGAATTAAACCTACGAAATGTGATGGACATGAGGGCTGGATATGGAGGGTATCTTTATATTTCTTTTGCTTCTCTTCATTCATGTTAAGCCTTCTCTAATTCTGCAATACTTTGTAATTTTGATAAAGAGAACTATTTTGACTTAAGAATTTTGTTCATGGCAGGTTTGCTGCAGCATTGCATGATCATGGGGTTGATTGCTGGGTTATGAATGTTGTTCCTGTTAGCAGTTACAATACATTGCCTGTTATTTTTGACCGTGGACTCATAGGAGTTGTGCATGATTGGTATGGGCTATGCACCTTTTCTATATATTGTTGTGAAATAAATTCACTTGTACAAATTCCATTTTCTTGAATAGCTCAGGCCATTGAGATACTGCAAACTTCATCCACTTAAGTTGTAACTCATAAGTTTTAATTATTTTTCAAACTAATTCATCGTCATTGCATAAAAAAAATAATAATAATAATAATTTGGTCCATTGAGATTCTATAATTTGAAAGATATTTTGACTGTTAGTTTTCCAGAATAATTTACCTAACATGTCACAGGGTTCACTTTTTCTTTGCTCCCTCCTCACTTAAAAGAAAATTATATAGGGACAAAAAGAAATTAAATTCTAGTTGTAGAATGCTCCTCAAGATGGGGAAAATTATAAATGCATCAGTAGTAGGAGTAAGGAAGAAAGGTGAAAAGATTTTCTTGATTTCATCCCCTTGAAAGACATTGGTATTGGAGAGGATTTCATTTGGCAATGAAGTCAATATTTTCCCTCCTAAATGTTAAAAAAATATTTTCCCTCCTAAATTGGTGCTTGAGATTTGTAAATTTTTGCTCGTGGAACTAGAGGAATAGAATTGGTTGATAACTATTTTCCACTTTCCTATTCAATTTTGAAGACAAAATGGTTATTAGAAATTGATTGGACCATATCCAGGTGATACTGTCTTGATCTACAGAGTTTCTTGTCAAGATTTTAAATTTGTTATATTTTTTCATTCCTCTTGCCTTCTCTTAGTAAGATCTTGAACTCTGTGATAATGATTTTAATTATGTCCTAGGTGTGAACCATTCGATACTTACCCAAGAACATACGACCTACTGAATGCAGCAGGTCTCTTCTCTGCAGAGAGTAAAAGGTTAACTTTCTTATCTTTCATGTTTGTATCTTATCTGTTTGCATGCAGTCACATCTTATTTTTAGAAAGAACACTGTCGTATAAATCACTTTTCTTTTTTTCTCTTTCTTTTCTTCAACTTAAACAGATCTAGATGTAATATATCAACAATCATGCTTGAGATGGATCGGATATTAAGACCAGGTGGGCGTGTTTATATTCTCGACACTGTCACTGTTATTGAAGAACTTAAAGATATAGCAAATGCCATGGGATGGCCAACCTTACTGTTCGATACCATTGAGGGACCCCATGCAAGCTGGAAGCTTTTGATCAGTGACAAGCGTCTTTAAACATAGTTATGGTTGCTCACTTTTTTCCTTGTATACATTAAAAGCTTCTTTTTCTCTTAAAAAGAAAAATCTTCAAATCTTTTTCGCCTATATGTTGAAAGCATGGATTCCTCCCTAATCCTTAAATGGCAGTACTAGAAAATAGAGATGGTGCTGAGACTGACTTATTGTAATATATTTCTGTAAATTATCAGTCAGTCATGGATAGCATCCTAACAGAGGCATCTGAAGTCTGAAGATAATAATTTCATATCCATGTTTTAGGAACACAATATTGAATTATTATTTTTCCCCCTGAATTTTCTAGATTGCCTGATTTGGTATCATTTTTGTTTTCTATGCTTTTTTGAAACAAAATAATGGAAAGTTTGAAATCAGCTATCATTTTCATTTTTGTGCGAAAATGGTTTTTAAAAAAAAAAATTTGGAAAATGATTTGAAAAGTGTTTCTTAAAAAAGAGTGTGTTTTCAGAAATATCTCCAAATTCATTTTCTGTGTCAATTTTTCGTTACCAGACGCCCTTAATTTGTTCCTAACGTGTCAGTTTTCTCATAGATCATTGAGTGCTGATTAGACAAATTAGCTAAATTCTAGGTATAACCCAAAAAGAAAATCCATCCACCCTAACAGTGTAAATACTGCAAATTTGGTAGATTAAGAAAGACTACAAGACAATTGGTTAACAACATAACATTGGTATACATAATCTTCAAGTTTGGAAGTCCAATCTTATTGGCATCCATTTAATTAGGGATGTTAAAAAAAATGGATCAAATCAGTAAACTGATTCTAGTTGGGCCAAACTGTATGGTTTGATCCATCTTTTTGAGGGGATGATTTAGTTCCCAGTTTCAACAAACTGTTCGATTGTGGTCAGTTCATGGATTAAGATTCAAAAAACTAAATAAAATTGAACTAAAAAAAAAAAAACCGAATAAAATCCAATTAAACATTTGATAAATGTGTAAGGTTTCTCTCAATATACTTATCTTCTTGACCTCTTTATACCTCAAAATCTTTTCAATCCTGTCCACGAAGTGATGAAATTTCTGAAATTTCTAACCTAGAACTGCGGAACCAAACTGCAAAAGAGATTTGTTTTAGTTTGGTTCCAAAGATGTTTATGATTTGATTTGGTTTCAAATTTTTTGAACCATTGGAATTGGTTTTCAAGTTTTTAGAACCACACTACATCTAATTCCTCAATCTAATGGGTATTTCCTTCAACCATCAGTCAAGCTATCTTTTGAAGAATTCCGATGATCTTTTGCTTGAACCTTGATCATCAACCAAAATGTCTCGGGGGCTTGTTCTCGTGAAAAGCAAAAGATTGTGCAAATAAAGACTTAAAGAGCTGAATCAATTACCAGTTCTAAATGATCAGGAATCTTATCTTCATTTTCACCAAAAAAAGATCCAAACTAATGTGCCTCGATCATTAGTTCACGAGAGACTAGAAATATATCTTCACTTAGTAAACGCCTGTTTAATCGTGCTTCATCAAATTGACAGCTAACAGCAATTTGGATGTATTTTAATATAAACTGACGGCAGATGAGAATGAATCACACAGTTTTCAATAACAAAATTACCAAAAAAATCGGTCATCTGACCCTGTAAATTCATTTACATCCAGTTTCCTTCCACCAGACTATGAACACAAAACAAGTGACAATCAAATCCAGCGAACAAATTGAAACCAAAACTGGAAAATAATTATGCATCAGCTTTCCATACCCAAACAAACCACAATTGTACTTACTTACCCTATGACTTCGATGGCGAATCTTTATGTGCAGCAGTATTTACCTGTTTAGATAAATACGCTTCGTAGATTTCTACAACAATCCGCGGATCCTTCTCCACGAGTTCCATATACTCCTCTCTCTTACTAAGCTTATCCATGTTGTCCATGATCAACGATAAGGCTGCATCGAGCAAGTTCTTGGCATTGTGTTGATGAGCAAAGGCGTAATTCACAAGTGCGCTTTCCCAGTTCAACTTTGACACCATGAACTTCTCACAATACGTCTTGAGATGTTTCACTTGATATTTTTCGGCCAAGACTAGAAGGTCACAGGCCATTTGCTCGTCAAGGCACGCTTCGGCAGTGTACAAGTAGTTGACAAAGGCACGAAGAGCATCGTATGAGACGTCGCTTATCTTGATGGTACCACTCAGGCTTTCCTCCATCTCATTTTCAAGCATGGCTCGGAAAACTGGGGAACGGCTGGCCTGAGTAATTATTGAAATTATCAAAGAAATTAATGAAATAAGTAAATGAAAAGAGAACCCCCCAAAAAAAGGAATGAATTTGGATTTCAATTATTAGATTATCCACTCCACTATGGAAAAATAAAGGTTCGTGTTCACAATCACAATACAATGGCACAAAGGCCTGTTTGATATTCCAAAATAACAGGCCAAAGTTTTTAAGTTTTGAAAATACCCTCTCTTAAATGATAAGTCTCTATTCACTGAATGCTATGGATTTCGGAAGGAGTGATCATTAGTCACAATGTGTGTAAAAAAGTGTGTAGAAATATGTAAAATGTTTGGGAATATTTAAAAAGTGCATTGGGATTCTAACTATTTTGGCAAGCCTCCCGTTAGCATGACCCTTAATTAGAAGAGAAAGCCTAAGTGCACAGAAGATTTTCACAACCTTGTCTCATATTTGTGTCCTATTCTGTGAAAATCTTTATAGCTGTTTTCATAAATACAACTTACAAGATCTAAGATCATATTACCTTCAATAAAGAAAGGGAGTTGAAAAAAGAGGGTGCTACAGAGCACCGCGAACTTTTGGCAAATACAAATGGTGCAGCATATGGCAGTGATCCTACTATGTTATATCAGAAAAACAAGACTTAATCAGATCAAATATAATACTGCTATAGATCAACCATATATAATCCAATGAGCCACAAAATTGTGCAAGACTTTTTGCAAGATCAAGAACATGAAAAAAAACAGTGCCATGTATTAGAGCTTCTCCAATGGTGCATCAAATTTTTCCTCAAATTTGAGTAAAAGGTCAATTTGATATCAAGTGCTCCAACGGAAGTTTGTGAATTTTCATCAGAACACCGGTTGATCGGATGGACAACCGGACAGTGTAAATTTTTCACAAATTTTTGCCTTGAGACGATCATTCAGGAGGTCGACTGGGCGGATGTTCGGATGGTCGACCGACCAGTGTAAATTTTTCACTAATTAATTGCCTTGAGATGGTCATCCAGAGGGACATCCGGTGGTGAAAATCCAACGGCAATAAACAGTGATTTGATGAAAGGCATATTGGTCCTCAATTTGATGAAAGAAAAATAAAATTCTGAATTTGATATCTATTTGATGAAATCGTTGGAACAGGAAAATGAGCCATTTTTCATCAAATTCAAATTTGATGACAGGTTTGAGTAACCATTGGAGATGGTCTTAATGCCATGCACAATGTTCTTTTGCAGCTATAATAGAGGGGTCTCAGTAGCCAGTACTGATGTCAAACCAACACGACACCCACTATTTAGAGAATATCAACAGAGAAAAAATGTTTTATTATTTTGTAGGTAAAAAGAATCCTATCAGGATTGCCCCTTGAATCCAATTCTACACCCAACAATCAGTTTATCTACCAAAATCTTCTCTGCTATAATCAGTAAAAACAAAGAATTATCACATCTGGTGGAGCTGCTGGAATGCGCTCTCCTCTCCTCTCTAGTTGAAGATGAAACCTTCAAGCCTTACTGTCCTATATTACCAAGGGTATAGCCATCAAAGTTTTAGTATCCTAGAGTGGAGGTATTTGAGGAATAAATTACAATCATGAGAACTCACTAGCCAATTGCCCATAGTTAGTGATAATGGCACACCTTCAAATTCATTAGCAATAAAAGCCTAAACAAAAGCCAATATTAATGCATTTGGTTTCATTTTCAAATATTGTTCTTTTCTCGGTAAAAATGATAAATTAAAATTGATAAAGAAAAATTGTTTGCCCACTGTTTCCAAAAACAATTTCCTTACAATACCCATTTTTTAGGACATAATTTTAGATTAAAATGATGGTGTTTCCGAACTTTTCCAAACTTGTCATTGTTATTGTTTCCAGAACATGATAAACGAAAATCAAAACAAACATTTTGAATTCAATATCAAACAGAAATTTTGCCCAGATCTTCATTACATCATATTATGGCTCCTCAAAGATTCTAGAACTTGAACTCGTTTCCCACCAAATATTCCAAACCACTTAATAAGCCAAAGCCAAATCCAAATCCAAATCCAAATCCAAATCCAAATCCAAAACAGACATTAGAAAATAGGGTAAAGGGACAGAAAGATGGTTAAAGAATTCAACTTTATTGATGCATGTCAACTAGAATTGACCCAGTTCATTCTATTAGTTCAGGAGTCTTCAACTAGTGTTGAATTGGACATAAAAGTACATCAATCAGACAATCACCAAAACCAATGATCCAAATTCAGAGTTTATCATCACTACCCATTTCAGAGTTTGTCCACACAATCCACATATCAAACACATTCAATACACAACAAAAACACACAAAGAAAGTTAAAAATCGAAATGGGTACTCACTAGAACGGCCTTATGGGCAGAGACGGGAACAGGGTTAGACGCGGGTTTACCGGAATCGTCATCGGAAGCGACCAAAACGATGTCGGAGAAGCAAGGGGTAGAGCGATGGTGATAGTGATCGAAGGGAGTCCAGAATTTGAGGAAGGAGACTTTGGATTTGAGATCTTCGATCTCGCGCTTCAGCTCTTCCTCGGTCTCGCTGGCTTCCTCATAGCACTCCCTGCAAGTGCCGGCGTCACGTGGCTCGTACTCGTCTCGGCAAGACACGCACTTCATCGTCCCCGCCGCCTCGTCGGCCTCTGAGTCCGATCCGAACTCCGACGACGGTCGCCGGCGGTGGCGTCGCATGATGATTACGGGGGGTTTGATTTGATGATTAGAAGAGAGAGAGAGAGAGAGAGAGAGAGAGTGGCTGTGGGATGGGATTGGATTTTTCATGGAGACAAATAAGAGGGTTTGGATCCGATTTGGATTCCTTCACGTGATTCGATTTATTCCCCTTGGTTTTTTTCTTGGGGGAAATTACGCTGTAATTATTGAGTAATTTCGAATCATTAACGTGTGTTATTTTGGCCTATCTTAGGAAGGTGGTAAAAATCAGCTTTTTTGCTTTTAACCAAGATTTTTTAGAGTGATTTGGGAAGTTGGTAAAAAGTTACTTTTTTATCTAGATTAATATTTATTTATGGTGTCACATCACACTAAAATTACTAAAATACCCTCACTCAATTTAAAAAATTATATTTTAACCATTTACCCAAAATATAAAATTTGTGGGTAATTAGGTAATTTTTCAACCTAATTTTGCACTCCCCAAATCAAGACAAAAACGCAGCCTTGCGTTTTCATCCAAAACGCCAGCCTTGCGTTTTGCTCTCTTCCCAAAATAGCACTTTATAGAAAAATGTTTGAACGCCACCATTTTTGTGGCTCAAATGGTTTAAAATTGTCAAAATCATGTCGTTTTGGTAATTTTGAACCATTTGAGCCACAAAAATTGTAACCCTCTATCATTACTGTATTTTATAATATTATGATTGATGAAAAAAGTGAATAGATTAAATATTGTATTAAATAATTAAAAAATATAATAAAACATATTAAATAATAATTGGTTGAAAAGGATAAACACGTAATACTCAAATATTGAATAATTTCTCAAATTACACATATCAGTGAAATAAAAAATGAGATATAACTTTATTTTTTATATTTATTTTTTTTAGATTTAATAATGTGGAAGAGAAATTATTGGTTAATAATTTAAAAAATATAAAAAAGAAAATTATCTTAAATATTTTAATTGATTGATATATCATTAAATTTGAAAAATGAGTCTAATTTTTAAATTTGAATAATAATGCTCTAATTTTAATTTTTTATAAATATTTTTTCTTACTCCAATGATATGTAATTCTCTTTTTTATTTTTCAAAAAAATTTTTTTTTTTTTTGGGCGGCTGATTTGGGTATGTTTGGTTTGGATTTGTAAAGTGATTTTAAGAAAAAATTTTAAAAAAATTTGTTTGATTTGTAAATTTTTCAAAATAATTTTCAAAATCACTTTCTCTCTCTTATCTATCAATCAATCACTTTTCCTCTCTCCTCTCTCATTCTCAATCATTTTTCCTCTCACACACATTTACTCAATTATAACAAAATATCAAATCATTTCAAACTCCTAAACTTCAAAACTACTTTCAAAATATATAATCAAACAAACCAAAAAAATTTCTAAACTTTCTCCCTAAAACAATTTTTAAAAATTATTCTCCTAAAATCAAACCAAACATACCGTAGTGTTTGGGTTTTTGATGAATATAAAATTTAGAAAAATTACAACTTTTATTTTTAAATAAGACAAAAAGTCAAATGAATATCATTTATGTGATGCTATCTACTGGTGTGTTTGGTATGATTTGAAAATAAAATTAAAATGAAATCTTAGATGGCAGATTGACAAATTTATTATTCAGAATCAAATTCTAATTTGGATGTTTAGGCAGGTTTAACTTATTAGTTAATTATATAATAATTTTAAATAATTATTAAATATTTTCATAATATATAAAATTAATTTATATAATATTATATATAAGATATTAATTGATTTTACATAATATTTTTCATATGTGTACAATGCTAATGTACACAAAATTTTATATTTCAGATCTTTCTCACGCTGATTTTTATTTTAATATTTCATTGATAGTAACAAAAATATATATGTATTAACTATAGCAGGGTAGGGTGATTTCAAAGACAAATTATAAATTTTAATCCACAGATCAAACTAACCTACAGTTAGCAAGTGGATCGATATGAATTAAGTGATTTTAGTGAATTGAGTGATATTTTGCACTGTTTTAATTTTGTCAATCTCATTGAGGAATTAGCAAATGAGATGATATCGTAATAGACTTATATATAATGAATTTTGTTAAATATGTATAAATGAATGCACATGTTAAGAATTTAAAAAATTATATATTGTACATGAAAGCGAGTGTAATAAAAAAAGTATAATACTTTTAAGTTCGGTGCCGCTACGTAGCCTGAATTTCACTCAGCTCAAATGGCTCGAATGAGTTGGCAAGGGGTCGTCTTCTCCTTCGCCTAGTCGCACAACCTTCGTGTAAGCAAATGTTTGATTTCCAAAAACAGAGATAAAGCGAGAATAGAGATGAAAAACAAAGACGAAGCGGGAGTAGAGAGAGAGGAGGACGAAACTATAGCTCGTGACCTACTGGCCCGACCTGTGTGCTACTGCTGGTCACACGGCCTGGTTGGTGTTGCTCACGATCAACTTGGGTGATCACCGACGACTACCAAAATTATCCTTTTGCCACCAGCAACATCAACCTGTTCGTGAATCACATTTCGATTGTTAGTGACTGCAACTCACAGGTACGTATATCTTCAACTTCAATTCCTTCGATCCCTCTTGTGTAATCTGTATATATATATATATATATGCCTATGAAATGTTGGAATGATTTGCTCGTATAATCTGCAACTCACGGGTACCTGAATTTTCTACTCTCAAGGTGTTCGATGATTTGCTTATGTTGAAATGGTGGAGTAATGATCTGGGATAGTTAAGGTTTACAAACATATTGATTAATGATCTGAAATATTGTGGGAGAAATCTTGAAACAAAAAGATATTTTGTGGGAGAAATCTCGAAACAAATTTAGAGTGTGAAAGAAATCATGTGGAGTTTAATATCAGAACCTCATATTAAATGTTGGAAAATATTTGAGGCCTTCTTGAACATATTTTGCTTTGTTTGTTTGTGTTTTCCTATAAGGTAGTTTGTTTTTAGAAAATTTTCCTAATAATAGTTGTGAAAAACCTATTCAGTAGATACAAGTAGAATGCATGTAAGGTTGCAGACACAAGTATAATGTATGTAAGGATGGCCCAACCCTCAATGGGGCTTAAGGAAAAATCTTAATAAGAGGCCTTCTTAACCATTTATTCGGATAATTTTAATAATATATGTTTTATAGCAATGTTTATTCTAATTAAATAATACATGTTTTATTCTGATTATTTTGGGGCTATTCATAGCAATGTTTTATTCTGATAATTTTGGGGGCTAAATAATACATGTTTTCTTTTATTCTGATAATTAAATTTTGGGGCTATTCATAGCAATGTTTTATTCTGATAATTTTGGGGCTAAATAATACATGTTTTCTTTTATTCTGATAATTAAATTTTGGGGCTATTCATAGCCTTTACTATTACAAGTTTTTGGACAAGGAGAGTTTTTCTTTTTGCTTTTTAAATTTTTAAATCATTATGTGTGGACAAGGAAATTTTGTTCTCTATTGGGCTTTTAGACAAGGAATGTTATTTTAAGTTTTAAGCTGCTAAGACAAGGAATGTTATTTTAAGTTTTAAGCTGCTACTTGAGTACGTAAAGCTTTGGAATTATTTAGGATTGTATACTCTTTCTCATTGTGAATCTATATTTCAGTTTTAAGGTACAATGGACATAGATTCAAACAATACTTCATTCGATGGGATTGAGGAGGTTGAAGAACAGGAGAACAATCTTTCATTAAATAAGAATGGTGAAGTTGAAGAACCAAAGAAGGGGTATGCATTTTAGCTTAAAGCAAGAAGTATACGAATTTTATGCGAAATATGCAAAACACCTAGGATTTGCTATAGCTTATAGAACACAGAATATTGGAGATGATAGGGAGGTAAAATACTTTGGAATTGAATGTGTGGGGACATATTTTGTGAGTAACAACACGTGGCCAAGGTGACGTTGAAGTGTCAGCCGAGGTGCCACGTGGCCTGGTCATGTGCTGAGGTGATCTCAGCTAGGCCGAGGTTATCTGCGGAAATACCGGAATCTGAGATGAGTGGATAAGGGACAAGAGTCCTAGAACAGGGGAAGATCTTAATTTGGATAAAGATAAACTCTTAGGGAGTTTATCCCTATCTAGCTGAGAGTCCAAGATAAGCATTGAGCCTGAGTCCACTGAAGTGAGGCTTCTACAGGGATCAGGTCAGTGTTGGCTATAAAAGTAGGGCACTCCCGTGGGTCTAAGGTAGGCTTTTATTTGTGATATACTATGAGCAATAAGTTCTTTCTTGTGAGTTAAGAACAATTTGCTATCTTTGAGGGATATTTGATTACTAACTTGAGCATCGGAGTACCCCCGGGTGGACGAACCACCGTCGGATTCTTATCCTTCTGTGACAGGTTATTCGGGGTTAATCTATTCTGCCAGTGCTCTCCAGCTAAGTTCCCCGTTTGGTTGTGTGGTCAGGAATCAACACCCACAATTTGGCGCCGTCTGTGGGAACGTAAGGAGTATAGATGGCCAACGACAGACAGAAAGAAAAGATCAAAGACGGCATCCCATGTGGGAGTAGTAAACATGCCAATCCTAACATCGAGGAAGAAAATCATAATGAAGGAGCACGGGATCAGAATCCCGGGGATAAGGACGTCAGCAAGGACGGAGACACCCTGAAGAAATTAGGCCGAGATGAGTATTACAACAAAAATGACCTCCAGGTATGGAAAAATAGATGCCTGAGGAGGGACGGCGAGATGAAGGGAATGGCTAACAAGTTGGCAAATTTATAATCGGTTGACAACTTCATGATGCAGAACAACGTCATGCAACTACCGTTTTCGTTATAAGACACACCGATGCTAGAGACCAAGACTGACGCCCAAAAAGGGGGGCAAAAAATAATCCCAGCAGTCCCACATCATGGTAGGGAAAAGGAGCCCTCACATCAGCCTTCACGGGATGTTAGGCGAGGAGAGTCGGTTAGAGGCGACTTGTAGAGGACACCTCGTACCAAGGAGATGTATGCCAAAGAGCCCCGGAATATCCAAGAGAAAGGCTTGTGTTTTGACACGATGAATGAAGAGAAGTTCAAGAGAACACATAATGACACTGGGAGTGGCGCACCAAAAAGACTGAAATCTATTGACAGCCGGGCTCCTGGTCGGACTAAGAAGGATTTGAGGGACTACCTCTAGAGGAAGCGGCAGAATGCGGAGGTCACATCTCCCGTCAAGCCGAGAACGCCGTTCTCCGTAGAGTTGGACAGATTTGAGGCCCCAAAAAGGTTCCACATGCCAAGGTTCCAAATTTATAACGGTAAGTCCGATCCGAACTTTTACATCGGTTTATATCTGAATTTAATGGCTTTGTATACCGAGAACAAACCGTTATTGTGTTTGGAAGAAATTGTATCAGATTGGTTTCACAAGTTGCAGAAAGGAACTGTGAAGAGTTGGGATGGCCTGGTCGAGATATTAGTGGCTAGGTTCATTACAAACAAGTTGTAGCCACTAAGGGTAGACTCCTTGATGGCTCTGAAAATTAGCGAGGGTGAAGGCCTCAGGGCTTATGCCAAGAGGTATTATGAGGTGTTCAACCTAATACTACGATGCAACCAGGTATTGGCGGTCATGTCCTTTAAGAATGGCCTAGAGGATGAATGCCCGTTTTGAAAGTCGCTGGCAAAAACTCTACCAAAGAGTATGGAGGAGCTCATAGCACGGATTGAGAAATATGCTAGAGCAAAAGAGGATACACCGAGAAATAAGGCACCCAAACAAGAGAAGATAAACGGCTTGCCAAAGCGAGGTCGAGGAAATACTAGTTTTAACAGGCAGAAAACAGGGTTGAGGGCTGCCCAGGCAGTCACCACTATGTTCTGAATCCCAGTTTACAAAGTTCTAGAAATGATCAGGAACAAGCCGTCTTATAGAGCTCCATAGAAGGTCCCTAGTGAGTTCATAGGAAGGAGCCTTGGGAAGCATCGTGTCTACTATAATGAGGATGGACACTTGACTCAGGGGTGCAGAGCCCTGAAGACGCACTTGGAAGACCTGGTCAGACAAGGTCACCTAAGGGACCCAATAGATGAGGCTAGAATAAGGGAAGAGCATGCAATACCATGCCCCTCCTTATCATCTCAAAACATTAAAGGAGTGGCATTCTTGGATCCAAAACCACCAATCAAGCATTTTCAATGCATGATGGCCAAAGATCCAAGTTATACACCTTCAATAAATGCACAAAGCAAGACTCTTGACCACTACCTTATCATGGATGATAAAAGGCAATGGAGACAAAGGAAGATTGGCTCATTTCATCATTTCAAGTATGAAATGAACCAATTTTCCTTGTGTTCAATATAATGTCCAATTGAACACAAGGCAATGCAAACACAACATGATTATCTTAGTCATGTTTTACTTATCCAATTCTTGTTTACACATTTTAGGATTACCAAGCCATTCTTTAGTTAATTTGTCCAAGGTGAGTGTCCTCTAATGAGAGAGAGGTCAACCAAAGAATGGTTTAAGACATGAGAGAGATCATGCCTTTGGCTAGGAGAAACCCTCATAAGAGAGTTAAAGCCATTGAGCACAAGCTCTATCAAGCTCAAAAACAATCATAGGATTAACCAACCCCCAAAACAAATGGAAAAATGAAGAAATGAGGGAGGTTGCAGAATTTCAGTGCTGAAATGGCATGCAAAATAATACTACAACATGCAAACAACTCATATACAACATGTTAAGAACCAAAAACACTAAAGCTAGTGAAGAGCACTACACTAGAGGCATGCAATATCAAGCTCAAAAGACCAAACCAGCTCTGGACAGAGCTCAAACCTATCAAAACAGAGGCCAAAACATGCTGAGATGGTAGCACAAAATGATAGAAATACATGCTCACATGTTAAGCTACAAACAAGGCCCAAAGCACAACTCTCAAAAGCCATAAAAGAGTGATAGAAGTGAGAGTGTGGCAGAGCTATAAACATTGAAATTACATGCTAAATGATGCTATAACATGCAAACATCTTATGCAAAACATGTTGGAGGCCTTGAAACACAAAGCTAGTAAAGGTCATTTGCACTACAACCATGCAAGACAAGGCTCATATGACCAAGACCACTCAAAATAGAGCTAAAGCATGTTAAATTAGTGACAAAAACATGCTGAGACCAAGTCACAAAAGAGTAGAAAAACATGCTCACATGCTAGGCCATCTACACATACAAACAAGACACAAGGAGGGGAGGCCACCCCCTCCTATTCTGGACCTCAAAACATACTTTTCACCATTGAAATTTGCCTGAAATTCAATGGTTAAAAGGCCAAAAACAAGTTGTTTTAAAAGCTTGAAAAGAGGCACAAAAGGCTTCACAAGCCAAAGAGCAAAAGAGAAGGCACCCCCCCAACTCAACAAGGCTTGAACCTCAATTTTAAAACCTTAAAAACAGAGTTTTTTATGGTTGAAAAACCAGGTCAAAGCAGTGTAAAAAGATGGCCAAGCAATCAAATAAAACAAAGCTTAAAAGAGGTAAGCTTTTACCTTTGAAGCACAACAACGAAATAGCCCCAACTCTGAGCTAAAACCAACCTCAGGAACTCAAACAAAGCTTCCAAGAACCTCAGCTCCAAGGTGAAGGTGTTTGGCTAAGGGGTTGTGTGCAAATGTGTAGAGAAATCCCATTTTCAAGCACAAAAGAGGAAGAGATAGAGGATTCTAGAGAGAGAGATAAAAATTTTGCTCACAAAAATTTTGTAACCCTTTGCATGCAAGAGGAAGGCCCCTATATATAGAAGATACAAAATCATCTTGCAAAGATCCAATCATCCATGTGTAAGCAGATACTCCATTCTGTGCAAACAGCTATCAAAAAATATCACAAAATATCTACTAAAAAATTGGTGGACAGGGCCTCATTGATGGTCGGCAGGCCAGAGTCTATGGCCGGCAGTGCTCCAAAAGCAACATGCCAAAAGGACCAAAACATGGTCCAAAAATGAGATAGAACTGATGCAGGGTTTGGAAAGATCAAACCTGGGGCGCTCCGCCGCGAAGTTCAAGCGCTCGACGAGCAATCAAACTCATCACTAGATGTACATGTAAGAATATCCAAGTCTTGAGGACGGTCAAAAATGGGGTGTCTGCACAAGCCTTTCCCCGGCACTGGCAGCACCACCACCACCCCAATAACCACAACAAGCAGAACTTCGGGTGATCAATATGATTCACTCGAAGGTTAATGAGAATGATATATGAGGAGAGACCCAAAAGGTGAGTCACTTACAGTATGTGTATCAGGTCCAGCAAAAGAGGCCTAGGGCAAACGAGTACTAGGAACCGATGGTGTCCTTTACTAAGGCAAACCTAGACATGGTACTGTAACAACGCCCGCGAGGGACCTCGCTACAGTTCGGACTCGATTTTTGTTGCGGTTCCAAATCTCGAACCAAAGAGTCCAAATCCGGCAAATCGTTTTGAGAAAACTGATTTTTGAAAGAAGTGCCAAACATGGACTGCTTTGCCAGATAACAGAGTCGCCACCTAAATATTTTTTAAAATGGGAAATTTAGGAAACCCTAACTCGGTGCCAAAAGGCCACGTGTCCGTCATCACCAAAGTTGGCTCGGGAACTTGGGTACGATTAGGGAAGGTCACATCGTGAGCACCCCCTCTCGCCCGGTCAAAGACCGGCCTCTACTAACCATGATATCTGTTTTTGAAAACATTGTATGCTCTTATTCCGGTTATTAGCCTAGGTTACTATGTGATGCTCGCAGCAAACAAGTATAGACTGGGTCGTCTGAATTGGAACAAAACATTCCATGTTTGCTTGAAAATGGTTTGATGGTGCTACTCGCAAGTAGGCTAAGACGTGGATTTGCCACCCTCAGGTGGGCTTAGAAAACAATGATTTTGCCACTATCCAGTGGGCTTAAAACAAACAGTCAATGATTTGTTCCACTTCAGATAACTCAACCTCCACCCACAGGCATTCAAGGCAGTTATATCACATAAGCACATAGCCTCATGGTAAGCATGCTATCATGGCAACATTCACACGCATGCAAGGATGCTAAAGCATAAAACTTACAGAGTACTCCAAGCCAAAACAGAAAACTGATTAGAAATCATGCATGATCCTAAGTATACAGAATGCCTAATGCAACACATGCAAAATGCAACTATAGCAGGCTCGACTATTCTAAACATGGCATATGGAATGCTACAACTATCATGTATTCGATTTGGAATTGAAATACAAATGCAGTTTGTATGATGCGCCGAGCCCGGTGCGTGCAAAACAGATGAATGATGCAAACATGCTGTCATACTGTATGCTAATCAAAATATGCCCTATATCTAACCATCATAAGCGGGTAAATAAAAGGGAGAAAGAAATGGGGGTTGGAAGACATACATCGCACTCACCCACCCTTATTACAATTATGCCCTCGCGCAGAGGGTCCGAATAAATAATACAGTCCGAAATAAAAGAATATACAGTCCGAATAAAAGAATATTACAGATTTCTAATTAATTAACAAATTAAATAAGAAAACGGTAAAACTGGCATGCAAGCCAGGGACTGCCTTGACTCCACTCCGGATGATGAAATGATGCATGTTGGGCTGCTTTCTCGCGGAAATCCATTGGGACGCCCCAATTAGCCTCTGTTTGCAGTGTTTCTCGAAATGCGTGCCAGACTCCGAAAAGGTGCTGATTCTTGATTTTGCTGCAACAGAGAGCAGGAAAAGGGCATAGCAATGTATTTCACAAATATATGCATGCCTCGATCCTCGTGTCACCAATCACGCACATCGATGCATGATGGCCGAGGAACCGAATTGCACAACTCAATATCGGATGAATGCAGATGGATGCTACAGCAAAAGCCTAACTCCATCATGGGTAATCCGGAGTGTCGGTGACTTGGGAATTGAGGCACGTTCCGGTACTCGGAGTACAGAATGCGCCTCGTTTCCCGTGCAATATGCATGATATGCATGAAATGCAACTAACATACAATCCTAGCATGCGCAATGCTATGAAAATGAGATGCCTCGAAATGCGTGCCCACTGGCACGCAAACCGAGGCGATGACATAAATGCACGAAATGCAATGATGGGCTTACACCAATATGAGAGGACCTCAGCCACACTCACACGGGATGCCGGAATGACATGCGAAATGTAATGATGGGCTTATACCAACATGAAAGGGGCCTCAGCCACACTCACATAGGATGCCGGAATGATAAGAATGAGGTGCCTCGAAATGCGTGCCCACTGGCACGCAAACCGAGGTGATGATGTACAATGCAAAATTGGATAAAACCGAAGTGCCTCGAAGTGCGCGCCCACAGGCGCGCAAACCGAAGCGATGATGAAATGAGAAATCGGATAAAACTGAATTGCCTCGAAATGTGCACCCACAGGCACGCAAACCGAGGCAATGATAAAATGAGAAAATCGGATAAAACCGAAGTGCCTCGAAATGCGCGCCCACAAGCACGCAGACCGAGGCGATGATGAAATGAGAAAATCGGATAAAACTGAAGTGCCTCGAAATGCGCGCCCACAGGCACGCAAACCGAGGCGATGATATGCGATGTAAAATCGAATAAAACCGAAGTGCCTCAAAGTGCGTGCCCACAGGCCCGCAAACCGAGGCGATGAAGAAATGAGAAAATCGGATAAAACTGAATTGCCTCGAAATGCGCGCCCACAGGCACGCAAACCGAGGCGATGATATGCGATGCAAAATCAGATAAAACCGAAGTGCCTCGAAGTGCGCACCCACAGGCGCGCAAACCGAGGCGATGAAGAAATGGTAAAATCGGATAAAACCGAAGTACCTCGAAGTGCGTGCACACGGGCACGCGAACCGAGGCAATGACAAAATGCAATGAAAAGGCATACGGAATGCGACGATGGGCTTACACCAACATGGGAGAGCCTCAGCTCACTCACATAGGCTGCCGTCGGATAAAACGGAGGTGTCTCGAAGTGCGTGCACACGGGCACGCAAACCGAGGCAATGCATTAAGACATGAAATGACATAGGAAATGATATGCAAGCATGGCAATGGAATTTCAGCACCTAAATAAAGGGGGAAACAGCCCCGAAACAAATCGAAATGAATCCCGAAGCATGCAATCATCCCGAAAATGTGAAATTAAGCCCCGAAATGGCCTATAGCCATGCTATTCATGCAAAATATGATCATGGCAGCAAGAACAGTAGCAAGACAGTCCCAAATATGGCTTATTTCAGTAACAAACTTGGCCAAAATGCAAGCATAGATAGATCAACAATATCATGCAAAGTTAGTGGCCAAAAGAGCATTTCAAAGGAAGATGGTAGATAGAAAATTCAAATGAACAAACTTACTTCTACAACATTAAAGAGGGCCCAAAAATAAGCATATATGCAGTTTATGGAAACCCCAAAATCATTATAGAAGCATGCTAGAAATGGAAGGCAAAATGGAGCCACAAGAGGGTATATCATGAGACATGCTATCTATACATCAAATGACCAAACTTTCTTCATGAAATGTGTAAAGGGGGTCAAAATAAGACCAAAGTCAGTAGGGGTCGAAGTCCCAAAAACAAATAGAAATAGGTCAAAAATTGCATACAAAATGTGGCCCACTTGATGAAATTTGAAGGAGGTGGTATATACAATGGCCAAATGGGGTTGAGCCCTTCTACAATGTTGTAGAGGGGCTCAAAATGAGCACAAAACCAGTAGGGGTCGGACCCCTAAAAATAAACACAAATAGGTCAATTTTAGCATGCAAAAATGTGACAAATTTGATGAATATTGAAGGAACTAGTATATATAAGCACCAAATGAAGTTGAGCCATTCTACAATGTTGTAGAGGGGCTCAATATGAGCACAAAACCAGTAGGGGTCGGAGCCCCAATTCTCAACCAATTGGAGTAGAGAAATGAATCAAGAAAAAGCCCTAAAAGTTGGTTTTGAAGACTTACCCTTGAAGACTTGTCTTTCTTTGCTTCTTGGCTTGGATTTGTAGCCTCTTGACCTCTGAAGAACACTTCCTTGCTGCTGGAATCGAAGTTGGAATGGTGAGGCTAGGTGTTGGTGAAGAAATCAAGCAAGACTTGAAGCTTTTTTGAAGGTTTTGGCTATGGAGATTAGGGTTTTTGCTTAAATGTTCTTGAAGACAATTTTTGTAACCTTGAGGAAGGAGCTGCCCAGCCCCTTTAATAGGCAAAACAAGGTGTAGAGTGGGAGGGAAATGGAGGCAATCTTTCCCTCCCAAAATATCCCCCGGATGGGGTGATATTTTGGCAAAAATATCCGGACAGCTGTACTGAGCTGGAAAGGGGGAAGCAGGCCGGCCAGGTGGTTTTCTGCAAGGTGGCCGGCCGGCCACCCCACCTGGTCGGCCAGCCACTCACCATAGCCGGCCGGCCACCACCAAAAAATGAACAAAAGATTTTCTGGCCGACCAGTATACAAAGGTGTCCTCCAATGTGTGTAGAATAAGGCCCCAAGGTCGGAATCTGGCAACTCTGAAGCAGAAGTCACAACATAGAGCTTGAAGAAGAGGCTCAAAAATGAACTGCATAATTTCTGGCCGACCACCAACTTTTTGTGTCCTCCAAGGTGTGTAGAACAAGGATCCAAGGTTGGAATTTGGCAACACTGAAGCAGGAGCCACAACATTAGACTTGAAGGAGAGGCCCAAAAATGAAACCCACAGTTTTTGGCCGACCACTCTTGTTTAGGGTCCTCCTATGTTCCCTGATCACAGATATGTAGCTTTGGTTGGAAGAAAATACCCCCAAGGTATTCAACATTGGCCCGGAAGTGAGAAAAACGGGCTCCGGAGGAGCGAAATTGGTTATCTGGGATAATTACTGGCTTCTCACCCCCCAGTGATCTTCCTGATGTTGAAACAGAGGTACCTGCCAAGTTTGAACAAAAACTAATGAGAAATGAACACTCGGAGCCAAAACCGAGCAATTCGGGAACCCGAAAATGAGCATCTGGTGCCGGAAGTGGTGTTCAGCAGCGAAGTGGGTATCTGCGACCCCAGTGTCCCTCGGAATAACAAAACAGAGGTTCCTGCCAAAAATCAGAGGAAACAGATGCAAAATGAATGCTCGGGACCAAAACCGCGCAGTTTGGGGTCCCAAAAACCGGCTACAGGCACCGGAAGTGGCATACGACCACGAAGTGGGCATCAGGGGCCCCAGTGTTCCTCGGAACATTAAAACAGAGGTCTCTGCCAAAAACCGAAGAAGACGGAGATGGTTGGGCGGTCCCGAGCCGAGGCACACGGCCTAACGGCTCCGAAAACCGGGAACCGGGCTCCGAAATGGGCAAAATGGCCTACGGCCACGAAACGTAGCTCGCGGCCACCGGGAGATAGCCTACCGGACCACTCCCTTTCCTCAGGAAAGAAAACAGAGAAAATCGAGTCTGGTTCGCAAACCGAGACAAGGCACAGAAGAGGGTTCGGAAGTCTGGAGGCAGGGCGCACGGCCGCGACTCTGAGACTTCTGAACGAGCACAATATGCAACATCACCGAGCGCTCAATCGGTGACGTCTGAGTCTTAAGGTCGGTCAAAAATGGGGTGTCTACAGGTACAATATCCACACAACGATGATCTGGTAATAACCTTCAAGGTTAGAGAATACCAAGTAAGGCGCATTCTGATCGACCAAGTGTCACGACCCAAACCCGCCCCTATGGGTTTAGCATCGCAACCGGCCAGTAATCCGTGATTACCGAAGGTTTACTTAACAGTAATGACAATAATACAGAGTAAAAGGGCTGGCAGAAGCCAAAATAGTTAATAAAAGATATCCAATGAGCTGTGACAATCTGGATGCAAAAAGACTTTTTATAAACATGCCACATTGGTAACCAAAAATATGTACATGTGACATATACACAAACATCCATGTCAGGGACCAAATCCCTAACTATAACTGTACAGTCAAGTCTTAATCGTGTATTACAGAACAGAGGCAAAAGGGGGAATCTAAAACACCCCAAAACAGCCTTGGCTTTAACGCATTCGGAACCTTGAGGTGAGGCACAATGGTTGGCTTTGACAAAACGGGAGCTTAGCCTGACGCTCCTAGTTTCAGTCCGGTACCTGGACACCTACATTTAAATATAAACAGTGAGCTAAAGCCCAGTGAATAACATATGCGTAAAGGGGTTAAGAATGAATGTCTGTTCAGTAATCAAAACAGTCCATTGTATCAGTAAATTAGTTATTCAACCAGTGGCTCATATTTCATGCCATAACAGTCATTTAGAAAACATAATAGTCATATGTGGTACATCCAATAGCAAAGCAGTGCAGTAGGTCTTAACAGACCGAACAGTCAGTTGATGGCCATCATAACAGTAAACAGTAGTGGTTCCAAACATGGAAATCGACAGAGATCTCTGTGACAGTAGCAGTAACAGTACAGTAACAGTAAATTGCTGTGGATGCCACGAATACAGTTTACAAATAGGACAAACATTCATTCATTAAACAATAACGTTTCAGTAAGTAGAACAGTTGATCATTCAGAAAATAATCATAATTGAACATATCTTTACAACATTGTTACTCACAGAGCACTGGGCTATAGACAAGCTAACGAGCGTCCTCGGATGCCAACCCTACAGAGTAACAGAACGAACACACACTCGGGATTAATAACTTAGCCCCTAACTATACTTGGTGTGGTTCTATAACATTATCCTCATTAAGATGCCTTAAACTTGGCCTAGGAATACCTAGGATGGAATGAGGATGCGAAAATGCACTTTAAAACACTTTTCAAATTTTTGCTGAAACAGGGGTCTCACTCGAGCGTGGTTTTCTACGCTCGAGCGAGCGTGCCAAAACAGAGGGGTCGCTCGAGCGTGGACTTCCTCGCTCGAGTGGTCTGTAAAAATGCAAAAAGTGCTAGATGTTGAAAATCCCCGCTTCACGCTCGCTCGATGCTCACTCAAGCGTGAGACATAGCTCTTCACTCGAGCGTAGGTCTCGTCGCTCGAGCGTGCGTCTGCGTGCACCAAAAACCTGAGAGCTTGCAATCTACGCTCGAGCCAGAATTCCTCCGCTCGAGCAGAGCTCTGAACAAAAGATGGTCGCTCGAGCGTGGAATCCTTTGCTCAAGCGTGGAAGTCAAAATCTGGAATTTCCAGATTTGTCTCCCAAGCTCAAACCAAGCATTCAACACATTAAAACTCAACCTTTTGGGCCCATTTTCTGGAAAACACTTGAAAACCAAGAATATAACATGTTTTGAAGATCAATTTTGTAAGATCAAGCCCAAAGGTAAGCCAATTGAACACCAATTTCAAAGAAACTTGAAGAACAATGCAAGAACATTACATGCAAGTGTTCTAATGAATTCCAATGCTCCAAAACATGACCAAATGCAAGATTGAGCTTAAAACTATGGTGAATTCATGGACTACAACCAAAATGTGGACATGTATGTGGAAATTCTTATGAAAACAACCTCAAAATGCTAGAGTATGTACATGTATGCATGAATCTATTCTCAATTCAACTCTTTAAATTAATTCATGACTCATAATCACTAATTTACCATGAACCATGCAAGGAATAACTTAAATACACAATTAAGAAGATGATCTTCCTACCTTAGGCCTTGAATTCTAGGTGTGGAAGCTCAAATATGCAAATTCCTCCTTCAATTCTTCTAAGTTTCAAGCAAAATCCTTCTTGAAGAACTCAATTTCTCTCACTCTCCCTTTCTCACTCGGTTTGGTCTCAAGAAGATGAGCAAATGATGTATTAAAATGATGTAAAGTGGAGGATAGGTGGTCTAGAATCAAGCCACTTAGTGGCAAAAGTGCAAATATCTCAAACCAATGTATTCTAACATTATTTAATCTAATTTAATCATTCCAAGTCAAATTTTAATTGAACCCTACCATAAATCACATAAATTCTAACTAGCATATAACACTAATCAATTTCTGATTCGGCCGACGATAAGGCCTTCAATTTGCGGTTCGAAATTAAAACATGAACAGATCATTTAACGGCAAACAGATAGAAATGCAACTAATGCAAACACATTCATATAAACAGATCAAGATTTCCATTCTGATCAGTTACTTATCATGCTTAATCACAGATTAGCACTAATCAGAGGTGAGGGTTGTCACACCAAGGCAGCTCTTGTGACATCATGTATGTCAGATGTTACAAGGAGCTTGGCCTTCACCGAGATAATTTGGAGCAGTCCAACAGCCGAATGGTCCGGGTTCAACGGAACTTCAACATGGCCCTTGGAAACAATAAAATTTGGAGGTGCAAGCAAGCACCAGGAAGGTAAGCACAGAGTTTACAATAATTGACACCCTCTTTCCTTACAATGTTATCTTTGGAAGGCCATAGTTGCACACAATGAGGGCTGTTCCCTTAACACTGCACCAACTATTGCGATTTCCAATTGAACAGGGGATTGATGAAGTTAGAGGGGATCAAGTGCAAGCAAAGAATTACTCCCATGGCAGCAATGAAATCCAACTGCAATGTGCGAGAGGCAGAAAAAGTGGAAATCGAGGGACAAGGACATAGAAGTCCTAGATGATGTCGGCAAAGAACCGGCCGAGAAGAGTGAGGAAGCCTTGAAGAAAATTCTGGTCCAAGAAGCGGATGAAGAGGGCTTCTTCCTTCTCGGCTCAAGTTTGTCCGAGGATGAGGAAAGGGAGTTAGAGGCTTTCTTACGGGCCAACATAAAAGTATTTTCCTGGATGCCATATGAGATGCCAAGCATTAACCCCGAGGTCACATGCCATATGCTCAATGTAGACAGGTCGGCTAAACCTGTCATCCGGCGAGCGATGAAGTCGACATTAATACATGTTGAGGCAATTGAGGAGTAAGTGGACAAACTGTTAGAAGCCAAAGCCATTCGCGATGTGAACTACCCTACTTGGCTATCCAACACTGTGGTAGTGAAAAAGAAGAATGGCAAGTGGAGGGTTTTTGTGGGCTTCACCAATCTGAATAAGGTTTGCCCTAAAGACAACTTCCTTCTACCTAAGATTGAGCAGCTGGTGAATACCACTTCAGGGCATGGAAAGATGAGCTTCCTGGATGCTTATAAGAGATACCATCAAATAGTGATGTATCCCCCAGATGAAGAGAAGTCTACTTTCATCATCACAAAAGGGATGTACTGCTACAGAGTGATGTCTTTTTGGTTAAAGAATGCAGGAGCAACCTATCAGAGGTTAGTGACCAAGATGTTTAAACATCTGATTGGGAAGACAGTTGAAGTGTACATTGATGACATGGTTGTGAACTTGGGAATCATCTGTCTAATTTGAAGACAATTTTTGATATCCTGAGAACATATCAACTCCGACTCAATGCTTCGAAATGCGCATTTAGAGTCGGGTCTGATAAGTTCCTAGGATACTTGGTTACCATAAGGGGCATTGAGACAAGCCTAGATCAAATCAAGGCCATTCTTGACTTAAAGAGCCTGGCGTCAACCAAACAAGTATAGATTTTAACCGATAAGGCGGTAGCCCTAAACAGGTTTATCAGTTGAAGTTCTGATAAGTGTAAACAATTTTTTAGTTTGTTGAAGAAGGCCACCGATTTTTTGTGTACAGATGAGTGCGAAATCGCCTTGGCCGACTTGAAAAAGTACCTAACAACAGCTCCAGTTTTGTTAAATCCAATACGTAAAGAAGAATTATTCCTATACTTGGCAGTTTCAGAACACGCAGTGAGTGCAGTGGTAATCAGAGAAGAGAAAGGAGAACAAAAAACAGTATACTATGTGAGTAAAACCTTAACCAGTGCAGAGACCAGGTACTTATCCCTAGAAAAATTGACACTAGCCTTGGTGATGGCTTCGAAAAAACTGAATCACTATTTCCAAGCCCACAAGATTGTGGTACTAATTGAGCATCCTTTGAAGTCCCTGTTGCAGCAAGGAGATTTGACAGACAGGGTAGCCAGATGGGTAGTAGTGTTGGGTCAATATGACTTGGAGTTTAGGCCTAGAACAGCAATTAAGGGCCAAGTTCTGGCCGACTTTGTGGCCGAGTTCACCTAGGGTGCCATCCCGCGTCGGACTCCAGTGAGCCGCGGCTTAGGATGCCCAGGAGAGCAGGAAGAAACCCAACTGGGGCCTAAGAACCCAACTATAGCAAAACAGAAGAAAGAAGAGAAACCAAAGCCCTACGACATTTACATCAGCGATTCTTTCCGCTTGTTTGTTGATGGAAGCTTAAACCGTCAATGAGCAGGGGCAATAGTGGTGTTAGTGTCACTAGATAGGCGAATGTTAGAGCAGTCTATTCGTTTGGGATTCAGGGCCTCAAACAATGAAGTAGAGTATGAGGCACTGATTGTAGGGTTGAAGTTGGCAGCAATAATGGAGGCTGATAAGGTAGTAGTCTTCTGTGACTCCCAACTTATTGTGAATCAGGCAACATGCGAGTATGCAGCCCGAGATGAACGAATGATAGCCTATATTAAAGAGGTTGTCAGACTATTAGTATTGTTCCAAGATTACTGGCTACAACAAGTTAGCCGAGATGACAACAGTCACGCCGACGCCTTGGCAAACCTGGTTAGTGCAATGAAATCATATGAGGCAAGGACCATAATGGTTGATTATTTGTCAGGCCCAAGTGTGGAGCCCCAGATCACAGAATACGAAGCAATGTGTGTGGAGATGAGACCAAGCTGGATGGATGCAATAGTAATGTTCTTCAGGGATGGCAAGCTGCCAAACGACCGAAAAAAGGCACACAAGACCAGATTGAAGTCGGCTAGGTTCAGCCTAATAGCAGATGACTATCTCTACAGAAGATTCTTCACTGGACCCCTATTGAGATATGTACATCCCTTCCAAGTTGAGGATTTTCTATATGAGATTCATGAAAGAGTCTGTGGAAGCCATGCTGGGGGTAGATCACTTGCTTATGGGGCCATCACTCAGGGGTACTGGTGGCCCTACATACAGAAGGATGCGAAAGCCTACGTCAGAAAGTGCGAAAAGTGTCAAAGGTTTTCGCCTTTGATACATCAACCAGCAGTAGATTTGAACTTAGTGTCCAGCCCTTGGCTGTTTGCCCAGTGGGGCATGGATCTTGTTGGACAACTGCCCCAAGCAACTGGGCAAATAAAGTTTCTGCTAGTAGCAACTGACTACTTCACAAAGTAGGTAGAGGCTGAACCCCTTGTGAAGATTCGAGATATTGATGTGAAGAACTTCATATGGAAGAAACATCATCACTAGGTTTGGGATCCCAAGGGCAATAATAGTAAACAATGGTACACAATTTGACAGTAAGCTAATTAAAAGCTTCTGTGCAAAGTACAAAATCAAGAACTACTACTCCACTCCAAGTTTTTCTTATAGCAATGGTCAAACAGAAGCATCCATTAAGACTATCTTAGATGGGATCAAGAAGAGGCTAGAAAAAACAAAAGGGAAGTGGGTGGAAGAGTTGCCCAATGTGCTTTAGGCATATCGGACTACGCCGAGAAAATCAACTAGGGAGTCTCCTTTTGCCATGGCTTATGGCACTGAAGCAGTTATCCCACTGGAAGTCAAGATCCTTGGAATCAGAACCCAGGGAGTGGAAGATGGAACCAATGAGGCATTCTTAACCTGAGATCTGGATCTATTAGAAGAAAGAAGGGAGAGATCAGCAATTCGGCTGGGGGCATACTAGCAGTAGCTTGCTAGGGCTTATAACAAAAAGGTTAAGCTAAGAGAGTTCAAAGTTTGGGAACTCGTTTTAAGGAAAGTTGTCGGGAACAAGAAGGATCCTAGGGAGAGTAAGCTTGGCCTAAACTGGGAGGGGCCTCATAGAATCATCTCGGTTGCCAGCAGTTGGGGCATATCGGCTGAAAGACACTGATGGCAAAGAGTTACCGAGACCCTAGAATACTTACAATCTGAAATATTTTTATCATTAGTTTTTTTTTTTTTTTAAAGTTTATGTCATAATTTTATTAGCTGAAGTAATAATAAAATGCTAGTTTGATCTTTGTGAATTTGAAATTTGTGCGATAGGACTAACCAGTCCTATGACGACGTTTCCAAATAAAACTTGATGAACAACTTAGACTTATTATATGGCAAAATTGAATTATACTTGCATATAATAGAGTTGAACTAAGTTGGCGATGTTTCTAAATGCAACATGACGAATAACTTAGACTTATTATATGACAGAGTTGAATTATACTTGCATATAATAGAGTTAAACTAAGTTGGCGATATTTCTGAATGAAACGTGACGAATAACTTAGACTTATTATAGGACATAGTTGAATTATACTTGTATATAATAGAGTTGAACTAAGTTGGCGATGTTTTTGAATGAAACATGATGAATAACTTAAACTTATTATATGGCAGAGTTGAATTATACTTGCATATAATAGAGTTGAACTAAGTTGAATCAACCTACATTTACCATATTGACAGAAGTAAACTCAGAATGGAACAAAGCTCACTTCAGCTAACAGAGAACCCAAGGTTAAACACCTCGGCTAGCCTTTGTTTGAATATGACTTCGGCGAAAAAACGCATAATGTGAGCCTAAGTGGAACTTAGGTTCACATTATGGGGCAGAGAGCAGGAATGATAAATAAACTTGAGAGCTTGGGACTTGTTGAAATTTTTAGAAAAGTTTACAAGCTCTGCGCATTTAGCCGAGGTAATAGTGAAAGATGTATTCGAGGCACATCTTACCCAAGATGACCAACCAGGTTGTCAAGCTTGGAAGGGTTGGAAGGGTGAAGTCTTGCTAGAAGACAACAAGTATAAATGAAGAAAGAACACTTGTAAAAATACTTTGAATAAAACATTCTTAAGTGTGGTTTGATCGAGATCATGGTAAAACAAGAAGTCCGAGGTTATTTGGACCGAGGTGACCAATTAAGGTTGCACCCAAGAAGACTCGGTCTGAGATGGTGCTTGGTCGGGGTATTCTAACCTGAGGTGATCACACAAGAAACTTGTACTTAGTATGGAAGTATGGAAGCATACGAGGCATAAAAGAAAAGCAGTGTAAGCATACATGAACAGAAGTATTCAACACTTAGTGAAAATGAGAACTCACACTCAGCAAAAAGTTACTTGTTCAGATACAAAATGAGGCACATCGGCCAAAATAAAGATTGATTGTTCAAACTACTAAAGAGTTACAAATGTTCAAAGCAAAAAGTACAAAGTAAAGACATCCCAAGTACTAGAAACATCGGGAACTGCCTCGGATTGCTCAACCTTGGCCGTTGGTTGTAGGTTAGCCTCGATTGGCAGTTGTGCTTCGTTCTCCGTCGTGACCTTGGCGTCTATCTCGAGCAAGGTTTGGTCCAGGCTTTTCTCAGCGGCATTGACTTCGGCTTCAGAAGTTGTTTTCTTCAGGGAGGCACTTTTGGTAACCTCGTCCTCATCATCTTGAATCAAGTCTAGGACTTGCTTATTTAGAGTTAGGGACTTGGCCCCAGCAACTGCAACTTCTTCAGACTTATTGGCTTCGACATCCTCCTCTGTCTCAGCCTCGTCATCGGATTGGCTTGGAGAGGGAGGGAATAGTAAAAGAAGTCGGCTGGCATCGTGAAAAAGGCGAGTCGTCGGGAACAGCCAACTACTTTAACACAACCATCCATCCAAGGGTATAACCCTTGTTGCATGCTTGGTTGACTTACTTCTTATAGGCGTCCTGGACATTAGCTATCCCTTCAACGTACGCCTTTTCATCAGCAGCTTTGAGCTCGGCCTCTTTTGAGGCGAGCACCATTCGAAGCTCGGTCTAAGCCTCGGCCTCCTTTTCCTTTGCTTTTTTTGCTTCGGCTAGTGCGACCTTGACAACATTTTCTGCTAGCAAGCTTTGGATACGAGCCTCGGCTTGGTTTAGTGAAGAAATGAGCTTGGCTGCCTCTTTTGTTTTTTTCGGTCAACTTCTTCTTGAATGCCTCGGTCTTTACCGTAAAGGAGTGACCTTGTTAGATGGCTTGCAAGAAGAAATTAGAAATTTTGGTTAAGTGTAAGCAAAAACTCATAATTGAAATTATGCGATAAGAAACAAAGTACATAAAGCTTACCAAAACACAATGCTGCATCATCAGAGCATAGTTTTCATACTCTGTTAACTCAGCCATTCGATTGATGTTGGTCGGCAAAAGAACGGCGGTGGAGATGGCAGCACCAACTTCTACGTCATCTAGAGCACTATCCCCGGCCAACAGTGGTCGGTCTCTGACCGTGAACATCGGGGTCTAGGGTTTGTCGGCATGAAAAATGCTAGGTTCGAACCTTGGCTTCTTGGATTGTGGTTCGTCGGATGGATCGGCCTTGGCTGGCTTTTTCTCAGCGGCAGATAATTGTTTCTCGATCTTAGCTAACTTTGAGGTTGACACGGTATCTTCAGACTCAATTTCTGTAATAGTGGCCTTTGCCTTAGCCTTTTTTACCCCTTTTACTCTAGGCTTTGGCTGGGATTAAGAAAGAAAAGAAGAGTGAACTGTTACCATGCCTGGGATGTTGGCAAGAAGGTCGTTGGGAACAATTTTTGCACGACCCATTTCGTCGGCGATAGCAGTAACGGTGACTTTTGTGCCAAAATGGATTACTGGTAGGGTAATGAGTGGGTATGCTAGATCGTGCGCTAAAGACTCAAAGTCTCGGCACTTGCAACTGTGAGTTCTACCGGGGGGAAGCGTTGGCAGGAGCTCGGTGTCGGCACTGGCACTAGGCTGGAGGGATTAACTGAGGGGCCAAGGTGGATGGCTGATCTGTAGGATCGAATGAGGAGGCTTGATCTGGCCTAGGAGATGAAGTAGTTGGAAGAGTCAAGATGGAAGGTAAAGTTTTGTTGTGTCTAGGGACGTTAGGCAGAGGGCTTCTGTACGTAGGGATGAAGTTGAGGAGGACTGGAGCCTTGTGCACTTCAATAGGCAAGCTAAGAAAATGCACCAGATCCTTGCTTGGCACGTAGTATTGGCGAAAATCCTTTTCGGGCTGAGGAAGGGCTACAAAGACACAGAGAGAACATTAGAAACAAAAAGATAGTTAAGCAAGGTTATAGAGAAAGGGACTTTGAGAGGGGCTAGGTCCTTACCCTTGTCATCCCTAAAAACTTCGCGGCGCAGGGGGAAGAGGTGGAGTTCATCATCTGGCGCGAACTCCCAATTGCCCGAGACAATTAGGTAGTCGTCTGCTACGCTTTTATTAGAATCTGGGATATCGACTATCAGCTTATATTGAGTAGATCTCAAGTTGAGGTAGTAGGTGTAGCCTTTGGTGGTTTTTAAGCTACACATGGTGTAGTAATACTGGATATCAGAGAAGGTGATTTTGGCATTCTGCCGACGTGCTAGTTCGGCAATGCCATTAATGATCCTAAAAGAGTTAACGGCTAGCTGCATGGGATTAAATTTATAATAGTGGAGACTTCCCTAAAGAGGATATCTAGGGAAACCTAACTCCTCCTTCAACAACAGAGACGACTGGAAATGGCATGTAATCCTGACCAGGCATAATTGAGTCGTCCTTCTCAGCCAACCTCAGGTGGACATTGGCCGGGATGAAGAACTCCTACCTAAAGTATTCTAATTTGGTTAGGGTGTCTACTCTCCACCTAAACATACCCATGATCTCGGCTAAAGGTGCTTTGCAAAGGACTTCGGGGAAAGAACACTAGCAGGGGTTTTAGAACCTTGGCTAGATCCTAAAGAGGCACTAGGCGAGGATTTTGAAGATATGAAGGGAAATTTGTTTCAATTTTTCCTAGGTATATGGGTTCTATGGTAAATCCTAAAACTAGAACTATAGAAATGAAAATCGAAGCAAGAATCTGGAAACAAAGCAAGAAAAGCAAGAAAAAAGCACGATTCAAAATAAAGAAAGTAACAGAGACTCAAGAGTGAGGAAAATCATAAAACATTGAGTGAGTGTGTGCAGAACATTGTACAAGAAACACAACAGGCAAACACAATTGACATTTTAGCAATGCAACTCGAAGCACAATAAAAATTCAAAGAAACAAGAAATGATTCATGATGACCAAAGCATGAAGATAGGGACAGAGTACAATAACCAAAACAGATGCAGAATAATAATAGAAAATATGCACAGATGGCAAATTTGAAACAAATAAAAAATGAAAGATTGAAATTAAAAAGAAAGAAGTTATGAACTTACTGAATAAGGTCGAAAACAAAAACGTAGGAGTAAGGTGTGCCGGAGTCAGACAATGTCTTTGATCGAAATGGAGTGGCAAAAGATTCACCAGAGACGAACAGTTGCAGAGCTTTGAAAGTTTGAAAATGAGGTTTTTTAGAGAGAGAAAGTCTGAGTGTAGAGAAAGAACGAGAGAATACGAAATGAGAAAATGACGAGAGAGAAAGAGAGTTTTTTGTTAAAAACTGAAATGACGGCAAAAAGAAATGAATACGCCTTGGATGACGTGTTTTTCAGGCAGTGTGCGCAGAAGCAATGCGAACTGAAAGCGCGTGTCAGGTACAAACCAAAGAAGAGAGGACGCGTAGATGAAACAATTGAAAAAACCGTGCGTGACAGCTCATGTGCAGATAAAACTCTTGGAGTTCTTGAAGTAATGAAGTGAGGACCTCAACTACCGGAGCAATCCTGATTGAGATGCTTAACGAACAAGGTTCTTCATTTTTAGTCCTTAATGAAAGTGGATAGTTGAGTCTTAGGTACTTGAAGCCGACGAGTAATGATCTTGGTCGTGGAGAATGAATGAATTTTAGCTGACATAGTATATGAACAAGCAATGTTAGTTCCATCACCTCAGATTACCGATGTAATAGAACCTAGAGGGCAGTTGTGGGGATATATTTTGTGAATAACAACACGTGGCCAAGGTGACGCCAAAGTGTTAGCCGAGGTGCCACGTGGCCTGGTCATGCATTGAGGTGATCTTGGCTAGGCCGAGATTATCTATAGAGATACCAGAATTCGAGATGAGCGGATAAGGGACAAGAGTCCTAGAATAGGGAAGGATCTTAGTCTAGATAAAAATAAAGCTCTTAGGGAGTTTATCCCTATCTAGCTGAGAGTCCGGGATGAGCATTGAGCTTGAATCTACTGAAGTGATGCTTCTATAGGGATCAAGTTAATGCTGGCTATAAAAGCAAGGCACCCCCGTGGGTCTAAGGTAGGCTTTTATTTGTGATATACTGTGAGCATTAAGTTCTTTTTTGTGAGTTAAGCACAATTTGCTATCTTTGAGAGATATTTGATTACTGACTTGAGCGTTGGAGTGCCCCCGGGTGGATGAACCACTGCCGGATTCTTATCTTTCTATGACAAGTTGTTCAAGCTTAATCTATTCTATCAGTGCTCTCCAGCTGAGTTTCCCGTTTGGTTGTGTGGTCAGGAATCAACACCCACAGAATGTACTCGGGGGCAGAAGAGAACAAAAAGATCAGAAGTAAATCCCTTGGAACCATCTTTGTCATTAAAGATTGAATGTAATGCAAGGGTAAGAGCCAGTCTACAAAAGGATGGAAGATATAAGTTAACCACAGTTGTGCTTGAGCATACTCATGACTTGATTCCTAATTACTCACGGCATTTTGCAATGAATAAGAGGATTCGTACTCCTGTGAAGAGAAGGCTAGAAATAAATGATGCAGCAGTGATAGGGGTGGCTAGGAATTTTCATTTTATAGTTGTTGAAGCCGGGGGATATGAGGCATTAACATTTGATGAACGAGATACAAGGAATCACATTGAGAATGCTAGGAAATTGAGACTTGGGGTAGGAGATGCTGATTCTTTTACACTTTATTTTCATAACATGCAACAACAAAATTCGAACTTCTATTCTACAATTGACTTAGATGAAGATGATCGCATGCAAAACTTGTTTTGGCCGGATGCAAGGCGTAGGGCGGCTTACAAAGCATTTGAGGATATTGTCTCATTTGACATAACCTATCTGACAAACAAATATGATATGTCGTTTATTCCGTTTGTAGGAGTTAATCACCATAGACAATCAATTTTGTTTGGTTGTGGGCTGTTATGTAATGAGAACACAGAGACATTTGTTTAGCTATTTAGAGAATGGTTAAGTTGCATATCAGATGCTCACCCAAAAGCCATAACAATTGACCAGTGCAGAGTGATGCAAAATTCCATAAAAATTGTATTCCCACAGCCTCGACATTGATGGTGCTTATGGCATATAATGAAGAAAATTCTGGAGAAATTGAGAGGATATTCCCAATATAAATCTATCAAATTCGCTTTGCAAAATGCAGTTTATGATAGTTTCACAAAAACTGAATTTGATAAAGAATGGCAAACAATGCTTGTAAAGTTCAGTCTTTATGATAATGAATGGTTGGGGGTATTATACGATTAGCGACATAGGTGGATTCCTGCCTATGTGAAAGACATTTTTTGGGCTGGCATGTCAACTACACAACGAAGCGAGAGCATGAATGCATTTTTTGATGGATATGTGAACTCGAAGACTACTTTAAAGCAATTTGTTGAGCAATATAACAATGCCTTGAGAAGTAAGGTAGAGAAGGAGACCAAAGCAGACTTCAAATCTCGTAACAAATTGTATGATTGCTTAACGGTGTATCGTTTTGAGAAGCAATTTCGTGAAGCCTACACAAATGCAAAATTTAAAGAGGTTCAAGCATAATTGAAGCGTCTACTATACTATCATGCAACTCTTGTGAAAGAGGAGGGATAAATTTGTACCTATCATGTGAAGGAAGTTGTTCTACTCAGTGAGAAGATGAAGAATGTGGAATTTGTTGTCTACTGCAATTCAACTGAATGTGAGATCCAATGTTTGTGTTAGTGGTTTGAGTTTAGGGGCATTATGTGTGCCCATCCATTTAGTGTGCTCATTGAGAGGTGCATCTATGAAGTTCCAAATAAATACATTGTGGAGAGATAGAGAAAAGATTTAGAATGAGGGTACAAATGCATTCCAACCACATATACTAACTCCGGGGATGCTGTCAATGCAAAGTTGCATGATGCGTATCACAAGACGTTGGATGAAATTCTAGAACTTGCTACCGATGATGATGGTAAACACGAAGTGATTCAACTTGGGTTAAAGGAAATCAAGGATAGAGTGAGAAAAGAAACATCAGGTTGTGCGAGTTATGTGCCACATAATAGTAGTGGACCACGGTCTAATACTTCCCCAAAAAGTCCGCCTGGTCCCAGTATTGCAAATGCAAGCATGACTCGCAGGGTTGTTAGTCCTTTGGTTGCTCGCCAAAGAGGTTGTCCATGTACCAAACGGAAGGTTAGCAAAGTCGATGAAATCATGAATCGGTTGAGAAGGGAAATAATAAGAAAGCTACGAATGCACAGGTAAAGTTTGATATGTAAATTTCATTTGATATGTAAATTTCTAATTTTTTTTAACCTAAATTATTAATCAATGTCTGTTACTATAGGGTCATAAGGTGGGCCAAGGTGAACCTCATAACGTAAACTTTGATTCTACAGAAGGCATGCAAGACACTATGTACCATCCGGTATGTATTCTCATAATTATATTGATTTTGTTTGTTTTTATTCTAATCTGTCAAATTGTTAATCGCATGTTGGCACTATTTCGTCATAAGGTGCCACAATCTCAATCTTACTACTTTCCTTCCATGGATGGCACGCAAGACAGTATATATGTACCGGTATGTGTTGAATATATGAGTACAAATCTTTTTTACATCCATTAAATTTCATATTAGTCAATATGTTTCTGGACAATATTTGTAATACGTAATTTGTTTTTATAGGCAGGGGTTACCCCAATGCAAATGGTGGACAATATTGGAAGCACATCTCATAGTCAAGCAGGAATGAATATAAGCAGTCAAACTTCAACACTAGCTTCAAAATTTATTGACTTCAATATAAATGCGAATCCAAATGCCCCATTTCATTTTTAGTGCCGAATCAATGATTTGATGACAATTATTTGTAACCAAATGACAGTTTGGATAGTTTGGTTTCCTTTACGTTGGCTACAATTTGTAGATTTTGTTTTGCTTCATTTGTAAATGAAGCAAGTTTTGGTTAATTATGAGTGAAAGTTGAATTTGTGGGATGTGTATGAAACTGTATGAAACTGGGAGCCTCCACTTGACATACTTTTGAAATTGTGTCTTCTATGGAAAATTTTAAGAAATAAGAGTTTTTCTGTTGGTGTTATCATGAATGAGCTTTTGTTGTATGCTGAGCTCTATATTAGTGTGTCATCTTGTTTCACCTATAATTTTGCTTTATTTTGTTCTCTTTTATTTTAATTACTACGTTTTCTTTTAATTCCATTTTTTGTTATATTCTGTTCAATCCAAATATAGCAGTTTCTTCATAGACAGAGCAGGTTTTTCATAGACACAGTAGTTTTTGTCGAAACAGAGTTCTGATTAATTTGTGGGTGAAAATAGAACAGGTTTTTGTTATGGGTGAAAACAGAACAAGTTTTGTAACAACATATTGATCACAAATAGAGCAGGTTTTGGTTTATGGACAGAGCAGGTAAAAGTATGGACAAATCAGGTTTTGGTTCATGGACAAAGCAGATCGAGTTTAGAACATGTATTTTGGCCCTATTAATTTGTTGCTCACAAAAAAAAGAACATGTAAATCAACAAGTAGATAAGGTTTAGAACATGTATTTTGGCCTTATTAATTTGTTGCTCACATTCAAGAACATCAAAAAAGAAAAAAAGAAAAAAAAAGAACATATAAATCAACAAGCAGATAAGGTTCAGATCCAAAAAGAAAAAAAAAAAGAACATGTAAATCAACAAGTAGATAAGGTTTAGAACATGTATTTTGGCCTTATTAATTTATTGCTCACATTCAAGAACATGTAAATCAACAACAATTGAAAACAGAATAGGTTTTTCATTTCCCCATTCAAATCATCACAACACATACCCACAATCCATCAAGTCCATTCAATCCATAAGTACATCCATCAAATTCCAAAAAAGCTAACAACTGAATAATTTACACTATAAAATAGAAAACAATACAAAATACAATAACATAAAGCATTGCCTTGAAATTCTTCTTCATTCTTCGAAGCCTTCTACCATACTCATCAATTTCATTATCCATCTCCGAAACCCTTGTTCTTAGATCGTTAAATTCTTCATTTCTTATAGCTTTATGAGGTGCAGCATTAGAACGGATTGTGGAGATCACGTCGTCATCATCATTATCTACGAACTTGAAGTAATTGCAATGTTCCTTATTACTCTACAATGCATGACAATCAGTTAATCAAATCAGGCTTATCAATTTCCAAACAAATTTATAAACAAATTTCCTTACATATTTTAATGGGCAAGCAAAGAATGAACACCCTTGATTTCCATTCTCATTGGTTCAGACAATGCACATGGCAGCTATTCTTCCATAATCACACATTCTTGGTTTTAATCTTATGTTGTTATTGTTAGTAAAGGAACAAGCCATTTTTTAATCTGCATACAGCATACAAAACAGACATGATATATAAAGCAAGCAGTGGCAAATTTCATTTAGAGTCACTTATCATGTTATGGAAAATGATTTGTTTTTGCATAATAATTCCCATCCAGTACTCATTTTCTTGCTCGGAACTTGGCGTCAGTACCTTAACAAAGGAACTTGGAAACCTTTCAAGGAGAAAATTTCATACAGATTCAGGATTAATGTTTTTCAGTGCATAATAGCTAAGAAGGGTATGAACATATGTAGTTTTCTTGCTATGGTAGGATTGCATAGTGTTCATATGTGGGAGACCTGATATGATAGGTGCAAGTAGTAATCCTTATTTTGGGAAAACAGATATCCAACACAGACAGATTTCATACCCTTCTTAGACAGATATCCTAGAGTAATCCATATTCCATAGACAGATTTCATACCCTTCTTACATAGATATCCAAGAGTAATCCATATTCCATAGACAACTATCCAAGAGTAATCCTTATTTTGGGTAAATAATAGATTTCATCAACAGATAATAAACTTTCAAATGCACAGTTTTAAGCATTGTGTTGTCCATGCTTTTCTAATTGAACCTTGTGAAGCAAATTATGTCACGACCCAACCCCAGGGGCTTAGGGCTAGAATCACAACTTACTAATTAATTCTACTCTTAATAAATTAGATGGCGCAGGCGGAGGCAAAATGGAAGTAAGAAAATAGTTAAACAGAAAATTTACTTCATCTGACTATTTTGATAAAAGAAAGTACATTTATAGGGTTTTTATTTATTATTTTTATTCAGTAACCGACCCTCAATAAAAATAAAAAAATAAAAGGAAGAAAAGGAAAAAAAACAAAATAACGGATCAGCATTGATTCTTGTTCGGGTTCCACTACATGAGGTTATGAGTCTTTTTTACATCTCGTCACCTGAAAGGGTAACAGCTATAAGCACACAGCAGAGTGAGAAATATTATGCCAAAAGTATAAGGAACATAAAATAACCATGGATAGTTAGTTAAGCTAAAACATTTACATAACTTAATTTCAATAAACAAATTATTCAAAGTGGCAGAAACTGAAATGCGAAAATTATGTAAATAAATAATCATAACCACGGTATAGAACAGAACACGACAGAGGTCACATGAGTGACAATCAGAATAGAGGTCAATGGATCTATGACAAACAGAGGACCACAAAGTGACCAACCAGAGGCCAATGGTTATTTAAGTCCCTCAAGGCATGGGACTCTCGTGTGGTACTTACAAAACATATTTGTTTATAAAACCATTGTCAAATAATTTCTAAAAATTAAACAAACATATCCATGGGTTCAATTTAAGCAAATAGAGTTCAGAAAATAATTAACGTAATCAAAATATTAATATAATTTATAAAATATAGATTGCGTAAAATAATTTATGATAACCCAAAACATACGTAAAATATATTATGATGACTCAAGGTATAATATAACTCACCTTAATATTGACCCTTATTATTTTCTTCTTATTTTTGCTACCTTCTCACGATTGTTCCTTCGCTACACACTTCTTTTTTTTTTTTTTTTTTCATTTCCTCACTAATTTCATATCCCCCTCCCCTCTTATATACGCATTCTTGGGTGCTGACTCACCCCATCATGATGACCCCAAGGTTGATGACTCACCTTCCCTAATGGCTTAGATGGCACAAACGGCCCACCTTTCTTATCTCCAGATAATTTGCAAATCTCTCCAATTAATTGTTACTTATCTCTGTTAGTAAATCTTTACATTAGATTTGTCTTTATTTGTTTATATAATCATTAATTCTAATGTGGCCCAACTAATAGTATTGTTCCATAATTGCGTTAATTTGGCCCCAAATAATTAATTACATATTTGATAACCCAATGCCAAATTAGATTTATTATTCTTTATTATTATTATAATTATTATTATTATTATTATTGGAGTTTACCATACTGAGGTTTATCTTCAACCATCATCTGCTTCATTCTACATTGCTTCTAATGTAAATTAAATTACATGTTATCTCCTATCATCATAAATTAATTATTTAATTTTACTATTACAGATTATTATTATTATTCTTATTAATAATCGTGGTTAGTTGTGGTATTAATTATATATTTAGGATGTCACATTTCTCTCCTCCTAAATAGAAGTTTGTCCCCAAACTTGACGTACCTTAACTTTCGAAGAGGTGTGGGTATTTGACTTGTATTTGATTTTCTGTTTCCCACGTAGCTTCTTTGATATGATGATTTCGCCACGAGACTTTTACAAGGGGTATCGTCTTGTTTCTGAGAACCTGATCATGACGATCGAGAATCTGCATTGGTTGTTCTTCATAAAAGAGATCTTTTTGCACTTCTAGGTTCTCATAATTGACAAGATGTTCTGGATCTCGGAGATACCACCGAAGCATTGAAATGTAAAATACATTGTGGACATTGGACAGTTCAGGTGGCAGTGCAAGGCGATAGGCTACAGGACCAATCCTTTCCAGTATCTTGAAGGGCCCGATATAACGTGGGTTTAACTTTTCTCGCTTTCCAAATCGGATAACCTCTCTTGTTTGTGAGATCCTTAGGAAAACATGATCTCCTACTTGAAATTCCAATTCCCATCTTCATGTATCTACACAGCTTTTTTGGTGACTTTGAGCAGTGTGAATTCGATGTTGGATGAGTTGGATTTTATCACTTGTAATTTGCACGATCTCAGGGCCTAACAGTTTCTTGTCTCCGACTTCTGCCCAACACAGAGGTGATCGACATCGCCTTCCATACAGAGCTTCGTACGGTGCCATTCCAATGCTTACTTGGTAGCTGTTGTTATAGACGAATTCCATTAAAGGTAGGTACTCATCCCAATTACCTTTGAGGCCCAACATGCATATACATAACATGTCTTCCAAAGTCTGGATTGTTCTTTCGGATTGCCTATCAAGCGGGGGTCCTCGGTCAAACACGATTAAAACTGGGGTGCCATGCAAACGATAATTTCCTTGATGTATAAAAGTGGCAAACTTATTAAAGGAGTACATGATTTTGATTGGCAGAAAATGCGCCAACTTCGTCAATCAGTCTACTATAACCCATATTGCATCATTCTTCGAAAATGACTGTGGTAGCCCGACCACGAAGTCCATAGTAATGTGCTCCCATTTCCATTTAGGAATAGGGAGTGGTTATAGCATTCCTGCAGGTCTCTGATGTTCTGCTTTAACACGCTGACAATGCAGATATTTGGAGACATGGCTTGCTACGTCTCTTTTCATTCCTGTCCACCAGTAGTGTTCCTTCAAATCCTGGTACATCTTTGTGTTGCTAGGGTGGACTGCAAGTTTTAAGTTATGATTTTCCACCAATATCTTTTTCTTGAGTTCCGAAATGTCGAGTACACAAATTCAATTTCGAAATTTCAGTATCCCATTGTTTATAGCGAAATCAAGGTCAGGCGTACTCCTTTGTTTCTCGTATTTTTTCTTCAAAAGTTTATCTTTACATTGGCGTGCTCTAATTTCTTCAATTAAGGTAGGTTCCACGGTTATGTTGGCAAGCAGTCCATCGATTTTGCGGGAAAACGATAGTACATGCCAAACTTCTAGTTGTCTTCTGGCTCAATGCGTCTGCCACCACATTAGCTTTGCCTGGATGGTGATGGATTTCTACATCGTAGTCTTTCATAAATTCTAGCCACCGTCCTTGCCTCATATTCAGTTCCTTCTATGTAAACAGATATTTAAGACTCTTGTGATTAATGTAAATTTTGCAAGTTGCACCGTAGAGATAATGATGCCAGATCTTGAGGGCGAAGATCACCGCAGCTAATTCTAGATCATGAGTTGGGTAGTTTCTCTCATGAGTTTTGTAATACCTGCCTCTCACCTACTTGTTACTTTTATGGTTAATTTTAATTATGTCTTTATCTGTGCTTTATATCCTTATTTATGTGCGTCATGTTTGTTAACAGATATGCTCTTTTATGAAGAAGACCTGTCTGATTCATTAAATCGCAAGGTTATGTAGTAACTAGTGGACTAGGTGATTAGAGCCTAATTCACCATAATTAGAAAATGAAGGGTTCAATTAACATTTGATGGGTGTATTTCTAATTTAATTAAATTAATTAAGTAAATTAGATATAGATGCTTATACCTTTTCTATATATATATATCTATGTTGAACTCAAAGAGGGAGAGAAAAGAGAGTGTGAGAGAGAGTTCTAGGGAACAAGAAGAGAAGTGAAGGAGATAAAAGAGATCTTGAGGCAACTTGACTAAACTAACTCCTTGAGGTACAAATTCTTTCTAATCTCTTGCATAAGAACTAATTTCCACCTTGAATTCATAGAATATAAGGAGAAATGGAAGGCTTAGGTAGAATAAATTGTGTTACAAACCCTAATAAGAGGAATGCTTCAAATCTTGATATAAATAAAGCTCATCTATTTGATCTTGCTTGACTTTAAGTTAGATGTCCATAATTTTGTTGAAACATAGAGTTTCCATCTAATTTTGAAGTTGTTGATGAGATTGTAGAACTTGAGTTTGAATTTGAAGCCCTATTCTTAAGTTAAACTTGAAAATTGCTTGTACATCATGTTTGTTAAGTTTTGGCCTTTAATTTGATTGACTTTGGGTTGATTTTTGTGGAATTTGGAACCCCAAAAATAGAGCAGAAACTTGGTTCTGGAACACTTAGAACCGCACGTATGGGAGAGCACCAGCGCACGTGTGGCGGGTGGGCCCGCATGTACGGAAAACAGGGGAGAGTAAGGTGAAATTCTAAAATAAAGGCACTTAGGGGCGCACGTGCGGAGAGGGTCTCGCACGTGCGGCCCATGACCTCCGCACGTGCGACTGTTTCGCAACCTCGGTTTCACTTTTCTGTGTTATTTACCCCACTCCTGGGCCTTTGATAACATAATTTACATCTGTAATTAATGCCCATTTGCATTGCATAAGCATTTAACAGGGGTAAACGACTTTCAGACCAACCAATACCTAAGAAATGGAACTAATTAATTAGTTGTATGGAAAATTAAGTGTTCTACGCTTATATTTGTCTGTGTAGGTCAAATACCAAGTTCCAGTCACCTGCATCACGAAACCCACTGTAAGTAACACTACTATAAACGCATGTTGAATTTAAATTATCTTTTCTCTGTTTCGAACTTATGCATTATTCCGAAAGTTTCTTATGTTAATGAATGATAAATCTATTTCTGTTTTTATTGTTTACTGTAGCAACCCTGGCACCATTTATATGATTGCAGATTCGTTAGTTCCGTTTCATGGAACTCCTAGTTATTATGGTGTTGACTATCATATTTGATCTTCGATTTTCATGACCGCATGTTCGGTCCTCTAGACCGCCTGTATTTGTTACTTCTGGATATACTACGTGATGTATTATGCTTCTCAAATGTCATATGAATCTACTCAGTGTGGCTTTTATTTTACATTATAACTATCGTTCAGAATCTCTTTATTCAACCGTTATTCACTAGGCACCAACTCATATTTTGATATATCATGTAGGCGATCCAGCTCAGGAAAGGACATAGTGGCGTTAGCCTCGCTTTGATTTTGTCAAGCTAACTTCTGTGCCTCACCGCAAGGTTCCCATCTAACAGAGTTTTGAGGTGGCCAGTGTGCACCCTTTTGTAAGTTGCTCATGTACTTTAATTGGTTGTCACTGGCATTATTTTTGTTTTCAGTGGGAGTGGCTCTTCTCATGTAATTGTCTTTGACAAACTTGTGATAGCTTGATGTACTTGTGCATGTATGTATATATATAGTAATGTCTTTTGCTCTCATGTGAATTCACAGCTCATGGGACGTTTAGTCTTCTTATATAATAACTTCCGCTAGCCCCATTTATTTGCTTGGTTCAGACAGGCCTTCGGTAGTCACAGATTACTGGCTGATTACAACACTAAACCTATAGGGGCGGGTTTGGGTCGTGACAAGTCTTTAGTTAGCGTAAGGCATAAGCAATGACTTTTCCATTTTGCATAAGAACACAACCCAAACCATTGTATGAGGCATCACTATAAATTACGAACCCATTTGCTCCTGTAGGGAGTGCTAGTATAAGAGCTGACACAAGTCGACTTTTTAATTCTTGGAAGCAACGCTCCTATTTGTCAGTCCATTCAAAAGGTGTGTTCTTCTAAGTTAGCTGGGTCAAAGGTGATGCTATTTTCGAGAAATCTTGCACGAAACGTCAGTAATAGCCAGGTAGACCCAAGAAACTTCGAATTTCTAACACATTAGTAGGTTGTGGCCAGTCCACGATTGCTTCAACTTTTTGGGGGTCAACCGAGATGCCATCTTTGTTAATGACGTGACCGAGGAAGTGTACACTAGTGATCCAAAATTCGCATTTCTTCAACTTGTCATAAAGTTTGTGATCACGTAGTATTTGTAGAACCGTTTGCAAGTGCTGCTCATGGTCTATCGGTGACTTAGAGTATATGAAAATGTCATCAATGAAGACTATAACGAACTCGTCGAGATAGGGTTTAAACACTCGGTTCATGTGGTCCATGAAGGCCGCTAGAGCATTGGTGACGCCAAATGGCATGATGAGAAACTCGTAGTGCCCGTAACGAGTTCTGAAGGCAGTCTTTTCAATGTTTCCATTTTGACTTTTAGTTGGTGATAGCCAGAATGCAAGTCGATTTTTTAGAATACTTGGGCGCCTTGAAGTTGATCGAACAAGTCATCGATTCATAACAGAGGGTACCGATTCTTGATGGTGACCTTTTCAGCTCCTGGTAATTGATGCATAACCTCATCGTGCCATCATTTTTCTTTACGAATAGTACTGGAGCTCCCCAGGGTGAGGTAGTAGGTCGAATGAAACCTTTGTCTAAAAGTTCTTGGAGTTGAGTCTTCAGTTCTTTCAATTCCGTCATTGACATGCGGTAAGGGGATTTTGATACTGGTTCGGTACCAGGTTGAGTTTCAATGGTGAATTTGATTTCTCGGTTAACCAGGGTACCGGGTAGATCTTCAGGAAAGACATCCAGGAATTTTCGAACCATAGGGATTGCATCAACGTTGGGGACCTCTTTTTATGCATCGATCATATAACAAATATAACTACAACAACCCTTTCTTAGAAGTCGCTGGGCTATCATGAAGAATATAATACAAGGAGGGTTGGAAACTCCACTCCCATGAAAGACAAACTCGGGTTGGTTTGGTAACTTGAGGGAGACCTTTTTGGCATTACAATCAATAGAGGCGTGGTTGGCAGCCAGCCAATCCATTCCCAAAATCACATCAAAGTTCCCAATGCGAAGGGGAATCAAGTTTACGTATAAGGTTTTGCCTTTTAAGGATACAGTACATGATCTGTACACATCAGTACTATAGGCAGAATTACCAAAAGGAAAAGACACAAACAATATATATCCTAAGGGTTAGAGTGTTGATACCAACTTAGCAGCAAAGTGTAGTGCAACAAAAGAATGAGTTGACCCAAAGTCAATGAGGACATGAGTTGAATGACCATAGACAGAAAGTATACCTGACACAATATTTTTGGTAACTTCTGGTTTTCCAAGTACTAAGGCAAAAGCCCTTCATTGGCATTTTTGGTCATTCCTCTCTCCTCTAGGTTCTGTAGGTTTTCTGACTGGGCCAGAGGGGCTAGTTGTAGGATTGATAAGCTTTGGACAATCCCTCAGCAAGTGGCCAACTTGACCGCATTTAAAGCATGTTCCCGTATCTCGATGGCATTACCCCCAATGAGCCCTTCCACACGTAGGGCAAGTTGGAATGATTGCCTGAGCTAGTTGTGCCCATATTCACTCTCTTGGGAGGTACAGCACCAGATCTTCTGTTGTCTTTTTCCCAGAATCGCTTCTTTTAGCTTGGTTCCCTAGAACAGAATGCTTTAATTTCTTTTTCTGTAATGTATGCTAGGTCTACCACTTCTGCATAGGTTGGTAGTTTCAAAACCTCAAGCCTATCTTTGATTTCAGCATCCGATCCTGCTTCGAATTTTTTTGCTTTTCGAGCTTCGGTAGGGATGACATATGTCGCAAACCAAGCGAGTTGTGTGAACTTGCTCTCGTATTCGGCCACCGTCATGGTTTCTTGTTTTAGATGTATAAATTCCGACTCTTTTTGTTCCCGTAACGAATCTGGGAAGTGTTTTGCATAAAATACTTCCAAGAATCTTGCTCAAGTCACAATTTCTTCTTTTTCTAGGGTGAGAAGCCACCATTCCTACGCATTATCTTTAAAAGTGAAAGTGGCAAAAGCCACCTTCTGTCTTTCGATGCAGGGTAGGGCGTGAAAAATCTTTTCCATGTCTTTAACCCAAGCGTCTGCTACCATTGGGTCTGGACCGTTGGTAAATGTGGTGGGTTTCAGATCCTGGAACTATTTTATGGTAACCCGGCTCTTCTCGCCGTTCCGATATCCCATTGTTGATGTTAGTCTGCAAAGCTTGCAAAAAGTTAGTAACCGCTCTTTCCATGATTCTTTCTATCGATTCAGTGCCACTAATTGATGACTCACTTCCATTACCATTATTGGCCATTCTACATAGTAATAAACGAGGCATTACATCCATAACGCAACATATATATAAGCATATATAGCGCAATATATATAAAATACTAACTTTACTATTTTTACAATTAATATTACATCTTTGTTCAAAAGTTAAAATATGTTAGTGTTTTATCCATGTGGTATAACAAAAAAAGAGATTAGAACGCATCATGGTTAGCGTACAAAAGAAGTTTTCTTCTATCAAATCTAGAGTGGTGGGTCAAACAGGTCAAACAACCATGGGGAAGTAGTGTTGCATAAAAAGCTCAAATTCCTATCCCAACTGTACCACACCAAAACAAACCCATGCGACCTGGACTATGTAAACGGGGATGGACTGTATGTAGCCCCAAAACACTCGATTGACTATCTATTCCGGTTGCTCAATGTATGATAGGTCATTACTAAAATCAACATTTTGAATATTAATAATTTCCAATAAGTTAGGGACATTGGTGAAGATGTAGTCCTCGGGGTACACATTTTCCTTTTGGCAACAAAATCTGGAGGCAAAGGGCCAATGATGTAATGCGGACGATTATATCCTGGGGCAAGGCCGAGGACATGGGTGGGTCCGAGAAAGCGTCTACGCGTGTAGGCACAGCTCTGCCTCCACAATAGGTATGATACAAGTAGGATCGATCTGTATATATATTGGCCGACCCATCAATTGGGTAAGGCTTGGATGCAGTCTCTTAATTATATCCTCCGAGTCTCCCCATCCTTCAGGTGAGGCAGGGGCGGAGTGCTCTGCTAAAATATCCTCCAAATTAATGGTCCCAAGCTCCTCCCAAAATGCCTCATCAAGGTTAATCTCGGGCATTCCTACATCACTAGAATAAACGTGAGATTTTTCAGAAAAAGACTAACGTTGCAGATAAATATTTATTTCTTAGTTTATTTTATTAATATGTCTAACCGTTGCTTTGATACCACCTTTGTCACGACCCAACCGCAGGGGCTTAGGACTGGAATCGCAACTTACTAATTAATTCTACACTTAATAAATTAGATGGCGGAGGCGGAGGCGAAGGCAAAATGAAAGTAAGAAAATAGTTAAACAAAAAATTTACATCATCCGACTATTTTGATAAAAGAAAATACATCTATAAGGCTTTTATTTATTTATTTTTATTCAGTGATCGGCCCTCAGTAAAATAAATAAATAAAAGGGCGAAAAGGGAAAAAAAAATAACGAATTAGCATCAATTTTTGTTCGAATTCCACTACATGAGGTTACGGGTCTTCCTTATATCTCGTCACCTGAAAGGGTAACAGCTATAAGCACACAACAGAGTAAGAAATGTTATGCTAAGAGTATAGGGAACACGAAATAACCATGGATAGTTAGTTAAGCTAAAATATTTACATGACTTAATTTGAATAAACAGATTATTCAAAGTGGCAAAAACTGAAATGCAGAAATTATGTAAATAAATAACTGTAACCACAGTACAGAACATAATAGGGTAAAGGTCAATGGATCCATGACAAACAGAGGACCACAAAGTGGCCAAACAGAGGCCAATGGTTATTTAAGCCTCCTAAGGCATGGGCCTCTTGTGATGGTACTTACAAAACATATTTGTTTATAAAAGTATTGTCAAATAATTTTTAAAAGTTAAACAAACGTATCCACGGGTTTCAATTTAAGCAAATAGAGTTTAGAAAATAATTAACGTAATCAAAATATTAATATAATTTATAAAACATAGATTGCGTAAAATAATTTATGATAACTCAAAACATACGTAAAATATATTATGGTGACTCAAGATATAATATAATTTACCTTAATATTAACCCTTACTATTTTTTTCTTATTTTTGCTACCTTCTCACAGCTATTCCTTCGCTATCCTTTTCCTCTCTCTCTCTCTCTCTCTCTCTGTTCGTTTCCTCACTAATTTCATAGCCTCCTCTCCTTCTTCCATACACATTCTTGGGTGTTGACTCACCCCATCATGATGACCCCAAGGTTGATGACTAACCTTCTCTAATGGCTTAGATGGCGCAAATGGCCTATCCTCCTTCTCTCCAAGTAATTTGCAAATCTCTCCAATTAATTGCTACTTATCTCCCTCAGTAAATCTATGCATTAGATTTGTCTTTATTTGTTTATATAATCATTAATTTTAATGTGGTCCAACTAATAGTATTGTTCCATAATTGTGTTAATTTGGCTCCAAATAATTAATTACATATTTGATAACCCAATGCCAAATTAAATTTATTATTCTTTATTATTATTATTATTATTTATTTATTTATTTTGGAGTTTACCTTACTGAGGTTTATCTTCAACCATTATCTGTTTCATTCTACATTGCTTCTAATGTAAATTAAATTACATGTTATCGCCTATCATCATAAATTAATTATTTAATTTTACTATTATTGATTATTATTATTAATCGTGGTTAGTTGTGGTATTAATTAAATATTTAGGATGTCACAAATTAAGTTACAAAAATTGAGTCAGAGATGTTCATTCACATTTGAACATTAAGTTAGAAAAATTAAGTTAACCACATTCAGAAGTTAGAATATTGGTTTACAATCAAAATCAACATAACAAAAAAAATTTAAGGCAAACCCATAATGCCCAAACCCGGGTTTTTATGAACCCTAACAATCATTCATTCATAAGACTAAAAAACATGTTCTAAAAATTCAACTCAAAACCAAAACCCTAACACAAATTGCAAGTAGAATCATAACACAAACAGTCTGGTGCGACGAATTTGTTCTTAAATTGAAGCGAACACATAAACCCTATGTTTTTTGCAATTTCGAGTTTACCTTTTGTTCTGCTAGATAAACGACTTTCCGTCTGCGATTTGACACCTGTAGCTCAAGATCTGTCTTTACGCGTTCACGGAGTCGGATGTTTCACAGAGGGATGAAGGATGAGAGGATCGAATGAGAGGATTTTGAAAAGAAATTAAGTTAAGGGCTCGAATGCTTTTGGAGTGAGTAGAGAGAGTATTTTGGAGTCTGAGGAGAGTATTTTGGAGTCTTAGGAGAGAGTGAGAGAGTGAGTACAAATAGATGGCTTTAGAGTCTAAGGAGAGAGAAAACACTTTGCTTTTTATTCGGGCCATTTGAGCTCTTAATTTCGAGCTACAGATCATTTTTCTTTTAATTTTTTTTTATGGGACACTTTTTCAAAAAATCATTTTCACTTACTTATGTTCTATTTAGTTCACATTATTTTCTTATGTTCTAATAAGTCTTATAAGTGATATAGTTACCAAAATACCACTAATAATAATATGGGCGAATTACACTAATAGTCCCTATAGTTTGGGTTTCGTGTCACTTTAGTCCCTAACTTTTTAATTGTGACACATTTGACCCTGTTCTATTACTTAATTTCAAGGGCAAAATCATCAATCTGATGAAATATAAACTAATTTGACAAAAATAAATGTCAAAAAAATATTTTTAAAATTTTAAAAATTATTTCTATCCATCAAAGATAAAATTATATAAAATTGATAAATCTTTTAGACATTTATTTATTTTACCAAATTAATTTGTATTATATGTTTGGATGATGATCATGTAATGGTAGTTGTTAAGTTTTTAATGTGTAATCGATATATTTAATATATTAAATATTTTTAGTTTTGGATTTTTTTGATTTTATGGATTGGTTTAATAATGATATCAAAGTTGTTGTCATATTTGAATTTTGAAAAACTATAAACTAATTTAATGAAAACAAAAATAATCACCTATTACATGATTATCATCCAAACACATAATAAAAATTAATTTGGTAAAAAAAATAAATAAATGTGTAAAAAATTTATCAATTTTACATAATTTTATCTTTAGTGGGTAGAAATAATTTTTAAAAATTTAAAAATATTTTTTTGACATTTATTTTTGTCAAATTAGTTTATATTTTATCAAATTGATGATTTTGCCTTTGAAAAATTCAATGATATCTTCAACTGTCCTTGTTTGGAACAAGATTCAAAATTTAAGGTCAAATGTGTCACAATTAAAAAGTAATGGACCATAATGATACAAGTCCCAAATTATAGGGACCGTTAGTGTAATTTACCCTAATAATATTTATATTTACAGTGTGAATGTTCCGTGATGTGAATGTTCACACTATTAATGTGAATGTTATCATGTCAATGTGAATATTCACATTGTAAAATATAAATATTTACATCACCAAATTGCTAACCGTTCAAAAAATATTTGTAAGTATAGAAATGTCCGTAAAATACTTTAAATATGAGAATTATGATTTGATGGATCAAATGTCCAAATAATAGGACTTATTGGAATATAATAATATTTTATGGACTAATTGGGATACAAACACTTGAAAAATAATTTTATAATAAATCTCTTTTTTTTTTTTAATCATGTTTCTAAAGGCACATGTTAACAAGCATCCTTTATAATTTAGTTGCCGTTTGACAATTGACATTTTTAATTAACTTTTTGATTTTTTAATTATTTTAGTTTGAGACTAAAAGTTTGTTTGGTTTGACTTTTTGACTTTTGTGAGAGAAAAAATAAAATGATTACGATTTAGATGTGACATTTTATCTTATTAATTTATTTAACCTATTTTATCTTTTGTACTTTTTTTAGTCAAAAAGTCATTATCAACCAACCCCTTAAGTGTAAAATAAAAAGCAGGGTAAGTTAAACTTTTAATCCTGGTAGGTTGATTCGAATAATTTCACTTTGCCCCTTATTGAGTCACATCGAATACTTTACTTTTTATATTTTAATGATTCAAATAATTCATTTGGTAAGATTCTCTTCTGTGTATTATTCATAAAAAAAAATAAATTAATTTAATAATCATAACTTCTTTTTATTTTATTGTGTTGTGTGTCTCCAAAAAAATTGATGGTTTATTTTCAAACATATGTTTATTATTTATTTTCTTTTAAAACAAATACGATAAAATGAATATATAAAATTATTTGATCAATCTTTTTTTTAATATATATAAATAATATACATAAAAAGTCGTACCAAATTATCTGTTTAAATTATTGAAATGAGACTCTTGGTAGGCTCTACAAGCCCAAACATAACTCTTAAATTTAAATTTAAACTTGCTTGGAAAATGTAAAACCCAATCAGCTTGCTTGTTTTTATTTTTCAGAAAATACTTTTCAGAAAATTCTACTTTCTTATTTTTCGTATTTTTTTTGTTTTTACTGAATTTTTTTAATATTTTAAACAATTTTTTTACATTTTAGACACATCTAACATAAATACACCTAAAAAGTAAAAAAAATCTTTTAAAAATTCATTAAATACCAAAAATACAAGAATTCAATACATTTTTTTATATTTTTATGTATTTATCAATTTTTTAAAATATTTTTTCACAAATTTTTTACTTTTAGATACATCTAACTAATGTGCATCTAAAAAAGTAAAAAAAATGTTTAAAATTTAAAAAATATTCACTAAAAACAAAAGAATACGAAAACCAAAAAATTCAATTTTCAAAAAACTTAATCCAGAAAACTCAAACCAAACACACTGAATGTAATTTTATCTTTCTACATGGGCTTTGTTTGGTATGAGCCATTTTAGTTAAATTAGTCAATAAAGACAAAATATATTAATTTAATCAATAAAATAAAATATCATATTCAAATTATAATTATTTCGTATTTTTTTCATAACCATTAAATCAACTATAAAAAAAATTAAAATTTATCTAAAACACAATTTTTTTTGGTCAAATTAAAATAGCGAAAAAAAAAATCAAAAAATAATGTTAAATTAGCTTATCCTAAATGTTACTATTATTGCTTTGGTGGAGACATCGCCTCTTTTGGGCACACAAAAAAAATCAATTTATTATTTAGGTTATGTTTGACATGGATTATTATTGTGTGTGTCAATTTCTGACAACACTGTCAACCAAGTACTCAGCTGGAGAACACCGGTAGAATAGATTAAGCCCGAACGACCTGCAACAGAAAGAAGAGATTCCGGCGATAATTCGTCCACCCGGGGGCACTCCAACGATCAAGTCAGTTATCTCTCAAATATAGCAAAAATGCTTAACTCACTATTCAGAGCATAAAAGCATACCTTAGACCCATGAGGGTGTCTCTCTTTTATAGCCAATACAAATCTAGTCCCAATAGAAGCCTAGCTTCAATGGACTTAGAATTACTGCTAATCTTGGACTCCCAATAGGATTGGGATAAACTCTCTAAGAGTCTTATCTTTACCCAAACTGAAGTCCTCTCTCATTCTAGGACTCTTGTCCCTTATCGACTTATCCTGGATTCTGGTTTCTTCGCAGATAACTTCGGCCTAGTCGAGATTATCTCGGTGTCATGACCAGGACACGTGGCACCTCGGCTGGCATTTCGGTGATACCTCGGCCACGTGTTGTCATTCAAAAATTATGTCCCCACAACTGCCCACTAGGTTCTATTACCTCGGCATCCTGAGATGATGGAACCTATATCATTCCTTCCTTTAATCATGACCCCGGTTTAATTTCAACTTGTAAATTTTTCTTAAAATTTTAACAAGTATTAAACATGACATCGGTTTAATTTCAACTTGTAAATTTTTCTTAAATTTCAACAAGTGTTAAACATGACCTCAATTTAATTTCAACTTATAAATTTTTCTTAAATTTCAACAAGTGTTAAACATGACCTTAGTTTAATTTCAACTTGTAAATTTTTCTTAAATTTCAACAAGTGTTAAACATGACCCCAGTTTAATTTCAACTTGTAAATTTTTCTTAAAAATTTCAACAAGTGTTAAATATGACCTTAGTTTAACTTCAACTTATAAAATTTTCTTAAAATTTCAACAAATATTAAACATGTCATCGGTTTAATTTCAACTTGTAAAATTTTAAAATTTCAACAAGTGTTAAACATATCATCGGTTTAACTTCAACTTATAAATTTAAATTTCAACAAGTATTAAACCAACCTTAGCTTGTAAATTCCAACTCCCAAGCATCATTTTCCAGCCCTCTTTGATTCTCCATGTCCGACCTCCCATGAAGGCCGGTGAGAATGCCCCTTTGCCCTGTCATGCTAAGGGACTGCAAGAACTGTGTTCTGCCTCACTTTTTGGGCATCTTTCTTGGCCGCTGGAATCGGCGTATCTTGTAAAGGGAACGGTGACTGCATGATGTTGTTCTGCATCATGAAATTGACGACTGTTTGCAGGTCTGCCAATTTGTTCGCCATTCCTTTCATCTCGTCGTCCCTCTGCAGGCATCTATCTTTCTATACCTGGAGGTCGTCCTCGTTATAATACCCGCTCCGGTCCGATTTCTTCGGTACGCCGCCCTCCTGGCCGATGTCCTTTCCTCCATGATTCTTATCACGAGTCTTTTCGTTGCAGTTGTCTTCTTCGACGTCAAGGTCAATATGTTTCCCACTCTCAGTAGGGGTGTCATCCCCAACCTTCTCTTTCTGTCCGTCGTTGGCCATCTATTCTCCTTTCTTTCCCACAGACGGTGCCAAATTGTGTGTGTCAATTTCCGACCACACTGCCAACTAAGTACTCAGCTGGAGAACACCAGCATAATAGATTAAGCCCGAACGACCTGCAACAGAAATAAAAGATTTTGGCGGTGGTTCGTCCACCCGGGGCACTCCGACGATCAAGTCAGTTATCTCTCAAAGATAGTAAAAGTGTTTAACTCACTATTCAGAGCATAAAAGCATATCTTAGACCCATGAGGGTGCCTCTCTTTTATAGCCAACACAAACCTAGTCCCAATAGAAGCCTAGCTTTAATGGACTTAGGATTACTGCTAATCTGGGACTCCTAGTAGGATTGGGATAAACTCTCTAAGAGTCTTATCTTTATCCAAACTGAAGTATTTTCTCATTCTAGGACTCTTGTTCCTTATCCGCTTATCCCGGATTCTAGTTTCTTCGTAGATAACCTCGGTCTAGCCGAGATCATCTCGGTGTCATAACTATGACACGTGACACCTCGGCTAGCACTTCGGTGACACCTCGGCTACGTGTTGTCATTCAAAAATTATGTCCCCATAATTATTATTATTATTTTTTGTGACTATTTTAGTCATAAAAAAATAAAATAGATTAAAAAGTTAATAAGACAAAATATCACATCCAAATCATAATCATTTTATTTTTTCTCTCACAAAAGTCAAAAAATACAAAAAATTCATCCCAAACGAGACTTTTCAAACTAAAATAGTCAAAAAGTTAAAAAGTCAACTCACATCCCAAACGAAAGTTTAGATCACATTACATTTTTTTTTATACGTCTTTTTATAATAAATAAAAAAATAATTTATAAGTCATACCCAAATAACTTATTGTGAGTTGTTTTTGGTACCATATTTTTTTTTAGTCAAAAAATTAATATGAAAAAATCAACTATTTTCTTTACTTTTTTATAGATGTTCTTCACTTTTTTGTACATATTTTTTTTATACAAAATTAAAAAATTAACTAAAATAATCAAATTTTCAAATAATCTTAAATTTGGTCAGTTTGCCATTTTTGTGTATTTTGTTTTTTTTTTGGCTAAAATAACTAGAAAAACCTATGCCAAACATAGCCAGTTCTCATAGTTGGTTAGATTAAAAAAATTGACATTCAAACTATTATTACAATTGATTATTTTAGGATAACCACCCTACCATATTAAGGGGTTGTTTGGGGTGTCCTAAATAAGTGTACTTTTTGTTTTTTTGGACTAAAAAATTGAGGTTGAAAATATGGATGTTTGGGTTAACTTTTTGACTTTTTATAGAAAAATGTGTAATAAAAAATTGAAAAAATTGATTTGTAGGGAAAAATTCGAATTGGGAGTTGTGCAGTCGTAATTGTTGACTTTTGGTGAATAGTGTTAACTTTTTAATTTTTTGAGTAACTTTTTAACTTTTTGACTTTTTTCATACTACCCAAACTTGGCCTAAGGTCTCGTTTGGAATGTTGGTTATTTTAGTTGATATTTTAACTTTAGCTTGGCTAAAAAGTTATATTAGGGAAGTCAGTTATTTTTTTTAATTGATTTGATAATTATGATAGAAAAAAATAAAGTAATTATAATTTAAATATAATATTTTATCTTATTATCTAATATAATATTTTATCTTGTTATCTATTTTAATCTATTTTATCTTTAATTATTTTAACTTCTAACCTACTCTCCAAACCATCCCTAAACAGAAAGAACCACAGCTCCCTTTTTATTTAAAATTATTCTATCATAGTAACCCTTTCCATTTCAATTATTATTTTTAAATATTTTTGTGAATCATGCACAATGTAACATTTATTTATTAATACATGATATTATAATAAAATCATTGGCGGAACTGTGTAGGCCCGGAAGGGGCTCCGACCCCAACTGATTTTTTTTATAATTTATTATAAATTTATTTTTATAAATATTTATAAACTACATAATGAGATGATTTTTTAATTTTATAAAAATTATTTTATTAACTTTCTACTTCATTAATACTTCACAATATATAATGAAAATAATCTCTAATTATTTTATATTTCAAATAATATCATCAATTTTATCGAGTCAATTTTACTACTAATACAAGAGTATATACATCACTTCTTTTTTTTAACTTGAAAATAAATTAGTATGTATATTTTTTTTGTGAATAATGGTAAAGAACTTGAAAATTTACCCTTAAGTTTATTCACAATGACATGGCAGGAATTGAGTGTTAGTTGATAGATTCCTAAACAATTAATTGACATGTATCAACGCCATTAAATGTAAATTTAAGAGTTATGTTTTAGAGGTTTTATACATTTTTACTTCTTATTTACTAAATTATATTAATCAATAAAATAGTTTAAAATAATGGTTTAACCAATTGTATACTAATTTGGGACTTTTTTTTGAGTATTTTAGTCACAAAAAATAAAATAAACTTTTTAGTCAAGTAAGACAAGACATCACATCTAAACCACAATCATTACATTATTTCTCTCACAAAAAAAGTTAAAAAATTCAAAAAAACCAAAAGTTTTTCTCCAACAAGACTTTTTAGTCACATGTTAAAATAGTTAAAAAAGCCAAAAAATAAAAAAGGCAATCCACTTCCCAAACGAATAATAGTTCCAAACTTTTAAAAACTAAAAAACATTTATTTAATTTTCTTGTGAAATATTTATTTCACAACGCTTATATAACAAATTATGTTCAATTAGTTATGTATCAAAATTAACTCAATTTTTTTATGTATATAAGATGGCCCCACTCGGATAAAGCTTCTAGTTCCGCCATTGAATAAAATTCAATCAATTTACATAGAATAAGATCCATATACATGTAAAAAGATTCAAGTTACTTTACTTTCTAATGAGGTACAAAAGGTTTTAATCAACTGGCTAACTTTCGTAATTTTTTGGACAGTGTTTTCATTGCAAAATTTACGAGATGAACAGTTTAAATCATTGTTGTAAACCTAGAGTGGACTAGCAAAATCAAGTATAAAAAAGTACGACATATAGTGATATGGAAGAGAACCATTTCCAAAAAGAAATATATAAAAATGATAATGTTAGCTTCTTGAATTTTTTAATTGTTTTAAAAATAGTTAAAGTGAATATTTTTTAGAGAGAAATGAATTTGTCAAATAAATCAAAATTATTTTTTAAGGTAAAATAAATTTTTTAGTCAATAAACTATTTTTAAAGTTATTTAGTGCAACTTATGAAATTATATATATTGAAAGTCTATACTAATGTTTAACGATAAAATAATTTAAATAAATTAAAAGAATTAATTATTGAAAACTAAAAAAAAAAATTTGTAATGAATTATTTTGGCAACTAATTATTTTAATTTTTTTTATAAAAAGTACTAAAAAAGACTTTTTTTTTAGTAATGAATTTTTTAATTAAAAAAAGTTATTGCCAAAAACTTTTCTTTTAAAAGTTACACAAACAGGTCTTTTTTACTAGCAACGAAACCAAACCCACTACACTACTGTACTGTAGACCACTTAAGTCTAGTTTATTCAGGACCGGCAGAACCGCCAACTGTCAGTCGCCAACCAAGCAGCAGCAGCCGAGTCACGTACCGTCAACTCCCAGTTCCCAGTCAAAAACAAAAACAAAAACAAAAACGTCGTCACATGTAACTGAACGCACACCTCCAAGTCCAAACCAGCCCCTCCGCATTCAAATTTTAAACCCAAATTCTCGGATAAGCCCCCACCATCTCTCTCTCTCTCTCTCTCTCTCTCTCAGTTGCAGAGCTGTCCAGAATTGCCTTCTAGGGTTCCAATTTCTCTCTCCTCTCTCGTCTTCCCCAACTCAGGTAAGCCCCCCCTTCCTCTCTCTGCGTATAGGTGTATATATATATTGCTTACATATATGTGTACTTGCTCGCAAGTTGGAATCTTTCAACCTTATTTCAACTTAAATTTACTGTAATTGTTTCGATTTTTTATTTTCAGTTTTTCTTCATTCTTTTAGATTTTAGTTGTGCTGTCGATGTGGTGAAATGGGTATTTGTGTATCTACAGAAAGATTGAGGTTTTGGATGGTTTAAGCTGGTTTTCTTTTGTGGAACCCTAATTTGGTGCTCAGAAGCTTGGGAATTGTGGGGATTTATTTATTTATTTATAAATTGGGAGGTTAAGGAATGGTCGAGGAGGATAGAGAGAGTAATGGTGTTAGGGAAGAGTGTGGTGGTGGGGTTATGGAGTGGAGTGGTGATGCAATGAATGGGTTTGCTACTGGAGTTGAAAATGGGGTTGTTGGTGATGAGAATTCTGCTGGGTTGTCTTCTAATGGTTTTCGGACATACAAGAGGCGAAGGCATGCTAAGATGGGTAGTTCAGAGACCAAATTGGTTGAATATAGGAAGGTTGCTGCAGATTCAGTCAATCAACTCCCGGATAAGGTTCGTTTGCTTCTTCGAAAAATCCAAGCCTCTGTCCCCATGCTTGATGTCTATGAATTTATGGATGTGTTTGTAAATGAGTTGTTCTTTATGCTTTGATTAATTATTTTTATTACTTTTTTGATATCTTTCTTAATTCTGTTTTAGAATTTTGTGTAATTGTAAATTTTAAGATTTAGGAATGCAGCAAAAGTATGGTGAATTGCTTTCAATTGAGTAGGAAACTGAAATGAATAAACTAAAACCATACTGAAATTCCAAAACCCTGAACAATTCTCTTGATTTTTGATGAAAAGTTAAACACTGGGTATTTAGTTTGAAATGTGGCTAAGTGTGTGACAGTATTACAAAGTTCATGTTTGGCTTGTTTTGTGCAATTGTCACCATTTAGCTACAAAGTTGAACTATTTTTTGATATAATAAAGGAAGATATAGGTTCTAACATGTTTCTGAGCCTTTTTTTTTTTTTTGGTTTACATGGTAATGGATTAATTATAAGTGACAAAAGGTGTGAAAATGAAATTATGTCGGAAACTTTTATCCTTTAGTTAGAGAGAAGTTGTGACAAGCACATCTTTTTCTTAGCCTTAGGGTTGACTGTTGGCATCTAAATTAGAGAACTCAACTCATCAGTGGTGTCATTGTACGTTTTTTTGTTCACACTAAAAATCGAATCAGGCCTGGTACACATGTCCATCTATTCTACAATAGGGAGAGGTGAACTAAATGTTTATCTTTGGTGTCAATATTAGCATTATCTCGGAATTAGAAGTCCGTTATACACAATACACCCTTTCAGATGGTGAGATAGTGATAGTAGTATTTCATCTAATATATTTTCATACGTGTTACCTCAAAAAACTTGGAAAGTAAGTATGTAAACTAAAAGCCTGCTAGAATAAAGGGGTAAAATGGTAAAATTTGATGAAGAAGAGGGTAACTTCATTTTGTTATCCATGCTTGTGGTGCCTTTATCTAGAGAACCTGGATATAGTAATGGCTACAGATCAACAATAGTGTTTGTTTCAATGTGTATGATAACAACTTTGTATTGTTTCTGAAAACATCTTTTTAACTTTTGGCCTCCATCTTGTTACAGGCTGCTTATATTTTTGTCTCATTAAGACTTTTAAAAAGTTTAGAGTTTTGCTACTGATTTATTTGAACTTTTCTTGACGCCTGCTCTCATGTCTTTTTCTTCTCTATCTTTCTCTTGTTATTGGCCTGTCTTCTTTTGTACACTTCTTCTAAATGCTGAATATAGTTATTGGTTGGATTTTTTTCGCTGCCATGGATGAAAAGAAAATTGCTTGCCCTCTTTAATATTAAAAGTAATTTTTTAAGCCAGTGCATGAGAACCATTATGTCTTGAACTAAGTCTATGTATCAAAATGAATTCCTCGATAAACTACAAAGAATCATGTAGAAACCATCATAAGCTTTTAGTGTTCATGACTATGACATGCTACTTGTAAGCCGTTTGGGGTTGGTTTTTTTAGTGCCTTTTTGCCTTTTGATTTTTTTTTTTTTTATAGAATCTAAAAAAGCTGATGTGTTAGGGAAGTTGAGTCGCTTTTTGGCTTTTTTAGTTGATGACAATTAGGTTTTTTTTTGGGACTTTAGTAACTTTTTGACTTTTTGGCTAAAATGGAGGGTTCCCAAACGAGGCCTTATTTAGCCCAAAAGCTGGCTGTTTTAGAGCACCCCAAGCAACCAAAGCTTTTAGTGATCATGTCTAAGAACATGCTACCTGTAAATGTTGTAATGTTTGTCAATTTTTTTTCTTTTTATATGTTAAGAAGTTCTTTAGTTAAAATTTCTTGCTTTTTGCTTGTTCAATGTGAACTTATTTTATTTATACTGATAGTGTTTATTCTGTTAAAAATAAAACTGATCATGTTTAATGTTTATTACTCAATCTCATGAAGATTCTGTTGAGGATCTTTATTGAATGTGCTTCATATCGTGTATTGTTATATTTAGGTGGCAAGTTCTGGGTTTACTTAAGATGTTTTATGAGTTGCTATTTATATGCACTAGTTATGCATCCATTTGTCTGGAGTTGATAGGTATCTATACTATACTATACTTGGCACGTGGCCAGCCCAACGGGCGTCACATCAACACCACTACACATTCACATGGCAGACCCCTGAGGCACCACGATGAATATGTCATCACCATCACGCATCCACGTGGCAGACCCCTGAGGCACCACGATGAGTCGAGATTGTATGCCTAGCCTAAGCGGGGGCATGCACACCACCAAGAATGAAACAAGGCCACATGGAGCTGGCTCACTTAGAGCTCTTCATGGCCCTTCATAACTCAAGAAATGCATTCTCTACCCACTCACCCAACTCCATGGCAACATAGCCAGACTCTTGGCTCACCTATGCTCGACTCACCTATGTTTACTTAGCTACTAAGGTGAGCCCTTGGCTCACCCATGCATTCACCTTCTTGGCTGCCTAGGTCGGGAGCAGGACCTAGGCACTTCCGCTCGGGATCATTGGAGGATTGTGGATTGGAGGCTAAGACCTCGGGATCGTCAAGGTCGTGTAGCTATCTCCCTGCAGTGATAGCTCCCCCTTTGACCTGACTTAGAGAAAGAGACGTTGACCTTACACTTACATCTGATGCACATATGATACGCCTCTCAAGATATCACACCTACCCCTGCAGTTCCTATGATGCAACCTCCCCGATGACCTAAATCATAGGACACAGCTAGTAGGGCTGATATCACCCTCCTATCGAGTTGAGGAGAACTTGCCACCTGTCTTGAGGTTGCTTGGGCTGCAATACTCCGGGAGTCTATATAACGGCATCATAAGTGCAGCCACAAACACATAGCAAGAGCAACAAGAATCACATAACATACATTAAGTGTTCAAGGTATCTCACTGCCATCTCTTCCCTCTCTAAGTTTGCCTTGATCTTCTACTCCTCCACCTCCGGTGATCTTAAGTCATTGAAGTGCCTACCATCTTCCTAGAGGTCAACGACCGATTGCCTCTAATCCCCATCACCCACAATAATCTTTTACAAAATCTTCAAGACAGTTTTCTACAATCAATGTTTGCAGATGTTTTTGCTTTATAGATGTTCATAGCATTCTGTCAAGTAAAAATTCTATTTTATTGGGCTGTTTATAGATTATCTAGTTGAACTCAATCCGTGAATGCTTATTATCTCTTTTTCCTTGTGTGGGTTTCTTTCTCTACTTGAGCTTTTAGTTTGAAATAGTGTTGTTTGTAGGATAGAACTCGAACTTTCAGTAATCAATTGGCACCAACTTGTAAACAGTGGATGTTGCACACCGTTAATGTCTTTTGAGACAAAGTTCACTGAACATACTATATGTTATTGCTTGATAGACATCTGTTAGATGTCCATACATTATTTGGTTCCTGTTGTGCCGAAAAAAAATATCGTTGAAGGTCATTTGGGTAGTTGTTGAAAAAAATGGATAGGTTTGCTAGTATTATTTGTCATCAATGTCTTCTTTTGTTATTTGTACCTTAGTAGCGGGAATCGTTCATGTTGCTCACGATTCTTCCTTAGAAGCACGATTCTGTGCTTCTGATTCAGATTTGTAGAAGAATCGCGAGTTCGATGCGAGAGAAATGCGAATTTGATCACGAATCTGTCTTCTTCTCAATCAAAGCTACATCGCGGGCCATTGCAAGACCTTCGCAGGCCATCATAGACTTCTCCCTTCCTCTTCGCTGGTCTTCGCGAGTCGCACACAGGTCATCGCGACTTCTCTGTCGTTGGTCTTCGCGACATCTCTCTCTCTCTTTGCAAGTGGTTCACAACTTCTCTCTCCTCTTCGTTGGGCATTGCGACTCCTCTCTCTCTCTCTCTCTCTCTCTCTCTCATCTTACTTCTCTTCTTAGATTATATAGATATAAAGATAGATATATATGTAATATGTGTGTGTATATATTTTTATTTATGTTTTTATAAATTATACTTATATATGTATATATATGTTTTTATTTATATATTATATATAACCTTTATAAATTATATATATCTATTTTAATTTATATATTATATATTGCCTTTATAAATTTATGTGTATTTATTTATATTATATTTATTGAATTAATGTTATTATGCTATTTTTTAAGAAAATAACATAAAACAAAAAATTTTTAACAAAAATATTTTATAATAAATAGATAGAAAGTAATAAAAACATTTTAGAATAAATGAAAAAAATTCTAATAAAAGTATATAATTAGAATATTTTAACATATGATTTTTTTATACTTCTTATTTATTTATAACATATATAGTTCCGTAAAAAATATAATCTTACAATATATTTTTATATATTATTTAAAATATATACAAACGCTCTCAACTAACGATTCTTGAAATGTCTACGATTCCATGCTCCCGCTCCCGCTTCCGCTTCGTGCAACTAAGCTTTCTACATTGGTTTGTTAGTTGCTCGGCTTTCTTATCCGAATACATCCTAATCTAGTTATTGAGGTTTCTTAGATGTTCCTATCTGCAGAAGTGATAATATAAGCTCATTTGCACGTGCAATTTCAAAAACTTAATTTGAAAAAATATTTTGTTCATATTCCTTTGTAAAATTAGGAGAATTATGGGGATGGACAACAATGATTTCTCTATTTTTGTGGCTAAAATAATTAGCTATTTGATACCAATTTTGTTGAAATAAAAAATTTCTGTTGAATGACCTTTAGATGGGTGTTTAATAAGATGGATAGGTTAGCCATTTTAAGTTAACATCAACCTCTTCCGTTCTTTTTGCATCGGTTGGCTGGTTAGCTTCTTCTTCTTCTTCTTCTATTAATTTTAATTTTTATTATAAATTATCTTAATCCATGTGAATCTAGTAATCTTGGTTTTAATTTAACTTTTTGTAGATAAATATAAGTTCATTTGCAATATTATTTTCAAAGCTTTATTTTATTAGATATTTATTTTTTATTTAACTGAGGAAAATTAGGAAAATTTTAGAAGCCACAGCAATAATTTGTCTCTGGCTACTGTATATGGGTGTGTGTGGCAAAATGTAGTTGGTGAGAGGAAATATCGAGAGGTAAAGGTCGTTTGGTCTTGACATGTTCTCCTTAATTCTTCTTGCAGAGATCTGTAAATATTTGCAGTGAAGAAATTTAATTTGATTTAGTAAATAATATTGCATTGAACATCAGGAGAAAATAAAAGTTAAAAAATGTGAGAGATGCGTCTATAGATTGTATTCAAATTATGAGTAATTGATGAAAGATGTTTTCACATTTTCTCTATTCAATGCATTCTCTGAGTATTCTTTTTCTCCCTTTTCCCCGTCGTTCTTTTCGTAACCTATGTTTATGTTATTTGGTTTCCTGCAGACAGTAGAACCATCGACGGACAAGGTGCTACACAATTGTTCTCATGAGCAGGTTAGTCATCCTAGGATGGACTCACTTCCTTCAGATGACTGCCAGCTGATCCGGTGGAGGAAAATTGTTTTAGAACAAATGAATCAATCTTTTTGTGAGAGTGAAGGTGGTTTACAGGGATGCATCCAAGAGGCACTTAAGCTTCATCCAGTAAGTGGTTGCAGAACTGCAGCTAAGGTATGTCACCAGAATGTCATGGGTTTAGATGATCTCAGTAGGCTTATGATTAATTTTCCTTTTTTAATTTTATTTTCATTTAAAAGTTTTGGTTTTCCTTCTACTGTGGTTTGGTTTGCAGCAACCTGTTCATTCTTGTGATGATAGCCACAAATGCCCTTCACAAACAGGGCGGATGGTTAATGGAACCCATTATGGCTCTAGAGGGAAAGTGGGCATAATGTCCAATGGATCCCTAAGTGAATCAAACTGTACAAATGCTGATCTATGTAGATGTGCTTTCATTGACATTGTTATGTCGGAAAAGTTTGCTCAACTATGTAGCCTACTTTTGGAAAATTTTCAAGGGATAAAAGTAGACAGCATTTTGGACATTAGTATTATAAACTCAAGGATGAAAGAGGGAGCTTATGAAAGGTCACCTGTTCTTTTTCATTCAGATATGCAACAGGTAATTTTTTTTTATCCTTCCATGATTCAGTTAATGAAATATGCACGTTTCTCTTTGTGCTTGTATCAATTAAGTGTTAGATTAGTTGTTGATTCTATGATTTGTTGAAGTAGCATGATTTGGAAATATAATAGCGATTAGGGATTATATATCCAAGTTTCCAATAGTGTTTTTCCGTCCAATTGTTTTTCCTTTGTTGGTTCTGGGGATCCTTAATGTTGAAAGAGAGCTTCTGATATTTTAATGTAGTATTTATTGTGATGTTTTCTCATCTTTTTAAAAGAGATTGATCATTCATTTCTTTATCAGCTTTCCATTGATTAGTTGTTTTGAACTCTTTCATGAAATATATATGTATTCTTTATTGAATTTCTTGTATGTTGCGGAGTCCATAAAACACTTAAATCTAATGAACTTTGCTCCACAGAACACTATGCATAGAAATGATATGTTATTGTGCCTTCTTGAAAAACTGTGGAACTCTGCAACAAATTGTCATTTATTTTCATAACATGTTTCTGTTAGTGTAATTATTTATGTTCTGTACATTGCTCAGCATTAATTTGCAGTTCCTTGGTTTAGTTTTGTATTTCATTTAGTGGGTTTTTGTACTGCTCTATTGATCCATCCTTGAGAACTGACTATACGATGTTGTCATGTATGCCAACAATGTAGAGACAGTGGAATAATGGCAAAAACCACAATGTACAAATTTATAGTACATTACATGCAGACTGCAGTATAACGTTAACTCTTATCAACCACTATTGACTGACAGGCACTAATTGTCTAATGCACAAAGAACTCTATTTTCTATTCTTGTACCAAGGCCATTGTTGATGTGGTATAATATGAGTTATTCATGATTCATGAAGCTGAATTTTTTGTGTTAGATGCATAGGTGCATCTAATCAGATCATGGGTCAGCCAAAACTAGAAAAGCATAAGGGGAAAATTAGAAAAATTTTAACTTGTGTAGTTGGATCGTGATGATCATGGGCTTATCAAAACATCAAAAAAGTGCTAAGGGGAAAAATTAAAATTTAACAGAAATGGTGCGATAAAGGGAAAAAGTTACATTTGAAGGTTAAATGTTGGTCTAATTTAGTGACAAATTATTTGGTAAATACTTTGTTAATCTTAATCATAGTAACTTATGAGAATATGAGAGATAGAGGGAGAGACAGAAAGAAGCCGACCTCTCAGTCGCTGTCTAGCAGGTGTTTCCTTTGCAAGAGAACCCATGAAGTCACAATTGCTGCTGTACATGAGAGGTGTGATGTGAGGCTTCGAGCTTGGGCAGTGTTTGGAGTTGGGGCTGCACTGGATATGCCCTAAAATCTTATATTTATGTTAGTCGATTGCTTTTGTGGTGAACTGCAAATGTGTTTTGCAGATAGATGGTTCAAGAGGTGGTCTTAGTGCTTCTTACAAATTGAAAAGGTTTCCATGTAGCAATACTTTTTGTGAGTTTGCCTGATCCCTTTTTTTTGATTTGTTCCCTGCTTTACTAGTTGAACCACAGTTTGGGTTTAAAAACATTGCGATCCACGTGTGTGGGGAAGTCCTGGATGATTTCTACCCGAGACTTCTTGAGTTTGTGTCTTAGTCAATTGTTGCTATTTTGGTATTTAAGGGACAATACTACAATCTTAGGATGTGTTTACATGTATGTCAGTCAAAAGATCTATGCTGTTCTTCCCTCATATACAAAGTAATTTTAAACATTCTAGTACCTGTATATCTTATGAAGATTGTTACAAGTATATGACAATGTGAAACAAGATTACTATTTTTTTGGGGCACCTTGGAATTCTGATGCTGATGACAATTACAAAATTAAAAATGTCATTTGATAATGCCTGGAGGGACTTCGTTAAATAGTGTGTCAGGCCTTGCCTTGTTCTATTGTCTTCTAGATTTTTGTTTCCATGATGAGATATTTTTCATCTCATGGCAATAGCACAATAGATGAATGTGCCACTGTTTTGTTTTCTGGAAGTATGGAATTTGTTGTTATCATTGTCATCTGTATTAAACTGAATTTAAGAACTTACGTCAGGCAGAGAATATATTTATTTAGTATTTTTTTATACAAGAGAATTTATGAAGTTATTTTATTTTATTTTATTTTATTTTTGAAGTTAAATTGATAGAATTTGAAAATTATAATTTATTATAATTTTGTTTTGGTTTATTTTACCCTTGATATTGCATAAACATAGGACATTGGGCACAAAATACATATTTACTGACACACAGTGTATGATGCTGACTTTCTATTTTCTGTATGCGTACAATTTTTTTCCTAATTCTACTTTTGCCAATTGTCATTAACTTTAATAGAAATGTTTTATATCTCTTTTTTATCTGTCTCATTGTTTATGAATCTTTAACCTACATTGCCCTCTCAGATTGCATACATGTTTCGCCACTATTCTAAAGTGGTTTCAGAAAATGTTGGATATAGAATTCCCATATGATTGATGGTTGCTAGTTTTGAATTGTCCATGCTTTATAATGTTTAAACAATATCCAAATTTGGATGTAAATTTATTGGCAATTTTAAAAGCTGTTTCCACTTTCTTATGTAATTACTTAGTATTTAGTAATAAGATCATACAAAAAGGTTTTTAATTAATGGGATATTATTTCTTCTGACCTAGGACTTGATTTAGTTTATAGAGATAGTGGCATAAATGGTAATCAGTTAACAAGATTTGCTGTGTAAGTTAGTTTCTGATTTTTCATAAAGTTGTTATAAATGCAACTTAGCATATGAGGTGTATTTAACTTGAAGAACTTTCAATACTAGTAATTGATATGATTGCTTTCTGGAACACCATTTCTTATTTCAGATGTTGGAAATCTAATGGTTTCATACAACATTAGTTTCCTGTAACCTCATCAAATTTCTTGAAATTCCTTGCAAATGCTGAGTATGATGTTATGAAACTGATAGCAGCTATTGAATCAAAAAAAGGTGAAGGATGGATGAAATTCTGCTAAAAGGGTGTGAGGGGTTTGTCTTGCACTGTCAATTATAATGGTAGAGATAAAATGGTTGGAGTGGAGGGAGGGTGACGAAGGGTTAATCGGCAACAGTTGCCTTTGTCTTTACTGTGGAGTTCAAGGTGGACTTTAGTTTAGAGTTCAGAAATAGTTGTTTAAGAGTAAGTCTTACATAGAATTAGACAGTGAGAGGATTGCTTGCTATGAAGATTAGAACGTGTTCCATTGTTAGAAGTTTTGGAGTTTTTTTTAATATGATGAAGATTTTGGTCAGTGATTTATGAACTGTAGAATTGTACAGGATTAGCTCCAACTTTCAATCTTTTGATGGAAAGATAATAAAATTTAAAAACTTTCATTTCGTGATGATGAATGGGATTGGGCAGCTTGCTATGTTTTTCTGTACATCTGTAAATTGACTCTTTTGAATTCATATGTCATGCCTAATTTTATGTGAGACTCATTTGATCTGGAATGTACTCTAGCCTGGCTAGGCTAGTCATGTTCCTTAATTGGTCTATGGTTATTATGTTGTCCTGACTATTGTAGTTTTGACCTTTTGATTGAGATATCTACCTCCACTATTTAGATGGGTGACTTCGGAGAGTGGGGATAAATGGTGTTTGTGGACTTGTTTTTGTCGAAGTTTGGATATCAGATTTGTGGCATTGCATATTGATGTATAATTCTCAACAGTAGCAAGTAGTGAGGTATTTAATATGAATAGGGTTTTGATTGTGATACAGTTGGCTTATTTTGATATCTCAACAAATTTGGTGATGTATAAGCTTCAAGCCTGCAACCTTTATCTAGATGTGTTTTTGAAGTCCAAGCATTGCAAACTTGTTTTGTACTTTTACTTTACCATAGCTAAATAGTCCATGACATGTGAAACTTCTGAAAGACAAGCCACCATTACCAATCATATACTTTTATGTTGATAGAACTGTTTTAGTTGCTAAATAAAGTTTGTAGCTGAGTTTGTTGTGTAGAATGGGAACATACAAACTAACCATGTAAATGGGAATGCGTGTCATTACTAAATTCAATTGAGGTTATCCTCTTATGTTGCCTCATTAATGAAAACATAATCCTTTGTCTTGTGCCTTACTGTCTTGAACCTGAATAATTTTTACAGTTGTGGACAAAGCTTCAAAAAGTTGGTGCTGATATGGTTTCTCTTGCAAAGAGCCTTTCGGAGAAGTCTAGGACTTCTTATCACGAACAGGTAAAGCCCTAAATATGAACTAACTCGCTGATGCTGCTCTTATTTTGTGCAACTGCTTGACTTTATTTCTATGAGGATTTATGCTTTGTGTGTATGATGGTTTGTTCACGAGACGTTTGTCTCAATCAAAAATCTTTTCATTCGCTCCCCCTCATGAGGTAAAAGGAGGTACAGGAGTTTTCCTGTATTGGTTGTCTCATTTGTGTATAGCTGGAACTTAATGTTGGATGTGCATATGTAGAAAGTAGATTCTGGGAAATGTTGCTTGTAACTCCCAGAGCCACATCACTCTCTCTCCTGCTGTCACAATTAAGCAGTTCAAAAGGGTGGTGTTTGGGAACTTGGTTCCCAAATTTTTATTTTATTTTTTCCACTAAAAGACGAAGTTTTTGCAAAGCCAAAAAAAACAAATACAAACAAAATATTACATCAAACCCCATAATCATTTCACTTTTTCTCTCACAAACATCACATCCAACCACAAAAAAACCCAACTATCTTCCCAAACACCAAAATTTTTTTATCCAATAATATCCTACAACTAAAAAAACCTACATAAAAACCCACTTCCCAAACACCCACAAGATATAATGAATTTGGTTCATCTAAGCAAGCTTTATTTGGAAGCATTATACTGCAAAAAGTACATTTATCCTTAGTTTTTGATGATAACTAACTATTCATTTTATTGAACGTTTTGTTTCCTGCTCTAGTGTTTTTTATTTTTTATTGGTTAGTATTGTTTGCTGTTTGAACTTGTTAGATATTTGATGTTTTGGACCTTGGGAGTATTGACAAAAAAAATCCTAAGGTCAAGTTTGGGAAGACTAAATAAGTGCACTTTTTGATTTTTTTTTGTATTATGTGTAAAAAAAGTAGAGAGGAGATATTGATTGATGTGACCCAAAAAAGATAAAAAGATGAAATAAGTGCACTTTTTTAGTTTAGCCAAACTTGACCTAAATCATTTCTTGGATTGTTGTTTTAACCTTGTGATTAGATTTTGCTTTAGATCTGGTTACATGGTGCTGAACAAGATATATTTGCTTCTTGTTATTAATAGCAGTTTCTTACTGAAGAATCGGACTTGCAAAGTAAACTAGACCTAACAGAGGCCTGTGGTGTGTACAAAGTCTCTGTTTGCTGGCGCTGTGGAGAAAAGGCAGATGGAAGGGAATGTCTGGTGTGTGATTCATGCGAAGAGATGTACCATGTTTCTTGCATTGAGCCTGCTATTGAAGAAATTCCCTTAAAAAGTTGGTACTGTGCCAAGTGCACCGTCAATGGCATTGAATCGCCCCATGACAATTGTGTGGTGTGTGAGAAACTAAATGCCTCTAGACCTGCAAACAATGGGGTTGGAGATGATGATCTGACAAATGAAGACACAGAACTTGAAGAGAATTCAAATGGTTTAGTAGAACATGGGCTCCAACTATCAAAAGGAGGAAAAAAATATACACCGCTGCAACTTTTGTCAGTGTGTGGTAGACAATGGCGAAAAATTCAAGGTTTGTGGCCATCCCTACTGCCCTCACCAGTACTACCATGTGAAATGTCTGACACCTAAGCAGTTGGGCACATATGGTCCATGTTGGTACTGCCCTTCTTGTCTATGTCGAGCTTGCCTCACTGACCAAGACGATGAAAAGATTGTTCTATGTGATGCATGTGATCATGCATACCACATCTATTGTATGCAGCCTCCACGTAATTCGGTTCCCAGAGGGAAATGGTTTTGCAAAAAATGTGATGCTGGGGTTAGGCAAATACGCAAGGTGAAAAAGGCATATGAGAATGTTCAAAATAAATTGAAAAAGAGCAGTGAAGATGGAAGCGGAGCATTTGAGAATCCTGAAAACGAACAGAAAGAGAGCGAAGAATTGATTAATAAATCTGGTGGAGTGGACATGCTTCTTACTGCTGCCAAAACTTTAAATTATGAGGAGAAAATGGCAGCAATTGAGACGAAGAATTGAAAAAGGAACGAGACATTTTGGGGAGGCAATGACCTAAGAAAATATTGACCCTGTACAAGTGTCTCCCAGTATAGAAATATGTTTTTGTTGCATCTTTCAGAGCACTAATCATTTGGTAGGCTGTAAACTGTGTTAGACTTGGCTGACTTTTTGGATACATAACTCAGTGGCAAGATAAGATTCTGCAAATGTAAAAATTTTTGGTCGATGGCATGTAAAACTATGATGGGAAGTTAAAGGGATTCTAGAGCTGTGAGACCAATTTGATGTTAGTGAACCCAACAGCTAGTGTTGAGCATGCTTTGGGTTTTTTTGTATTTTGTAATACATATCTTTGCTAGGGATATATATGAGAATCTCTAAAGGCAATTTGTTGTAAAATGAAGATTCCTAAATGACCCTTTCTTCTTGATAAGCAAGGTGGAGAGTTTATTGTTTTTGTTACAATTTGATGTTCAATGTCTGTGGGTTATCTTCTTCTTCTTCTTCTTCTATTTTTTTTTTCTTTTCTTTTTGTTTGTGTTTGGCTTATGTTGTTGCTCTCTGTTTTGTACACCCTAACTTTTTCTAAAATGTGTTCTCTTCCTTTTCTCATAATTTCTAGAGGGTGACAAATTTATTTCTGTGAATTGACAAAAATGTCCCTTTACATACTGAATTTAAAAGAGGATTTTCATTTATTTTAGGGTAAATTATAAATATACTCCTTGAGATTTGTTAAAAACACAAATGATCTCCTATGGTTATGAAAATTACAAATAATTTTTTGTCAGAATTTATCCTTACCAGATTGACAAATAAAAAAAATAAAAAATGAAATTTCTAACTATTATCCTATGCAAGAATAAAATTATGAAAACTTTTAATTGAAATATATTGTTTATATCATTAAAAATTGTTAATTGACTTAATATTTGATTAATGAAAGGCTCATGCATAAAATTATGAAAACTTTTAATTGAAATGTATTGTTTACATTATTAAAAACTATTAATTGACTTAATATTTGATTAATAAAAAGTTTTATTTGTTATGTGATTAAAAATTTTAAAGGACGAGATGTAATTTTTAAAACTATAACGAATAATTAATATTTTAAACAAATTTTAAAAAGTTTATTTATAATGTACCCTAACTTCTATATCTATTCTATACAATATATAAAAACCATCGATACATAGTGAACAGTGTTTTCTGCCTATGATGAACAGTAACAACCCATGTGTTGAAATGTTTGTTTTGCCCTCTTGGTCCTTATTTATAATAAAACCTAAAAACAAAACCAACAAAACAAAAATCATGCTTGTGCCATCGATAGGGCTGCAAATGAACAGAGCCGTTCGTGAACAAGCTTGAACTTGACTCGGTAAGAGCTCGTTCGAACTCGGTTCGTTAATTTTTTTTTTTGCGTTCAAGCTCGAACTCGAGCTTGTTAAATTTTTAATAAACAAGCCTAAACATTCTAAAGCTCAGCTCGTAAGCTCGGCTCGTTAGCTGGCTCGTTTAATATTTATTATTTATATATTAAATAATATAAAAATATGTATAAAAAAATAAGAGAAATATGCTATTTATATATTTAAAAAATATAAATGTAAATAATAGTTAACTATAGATAGTACATTTATATAATAGTGGTAGTAAATATTATTATTTTAGTAAAATATGAACTTTTTTTAGTATGTTTATATATATTGTATATATAATTGTATAATCAAAATTTTAATTGTAACTTTAGTCTCACATGCAAGTATGAATTTATAAATTTTTTGGCTCGTTAAGGCTTGTGAACAAGCTCAAGCTCGAGTCGAGCCTAAGCCAACTCGGCTTGAGCTCGGTTCGTTAAATTTTTATTCAGCTCGAGCTCGAGCTCGTTAAAATCTTAAAAAACAAGCCCAAACATACTAAAGCTCGGCCCGACTTGGCTCGGTTCGTTTGCAGCCTTAGTCACCGGTGTAGCAAACGAGCTCTTGCACTTCTCCATCCTGCCAGAGTTCTCACACTCCCCTCTCCCATTGTTCATGTTTGTTTTTTAGAAATTAGGGTTTTCATACATACAATATCTTTTGCTTTAAATTTTTTTTTTTCTTCCCTGTCCATTGTTTTTCTCTTCTTGTGAAAATAGTGTTTTTGGAATAGTTTTTGAGTTGTAAAAAAAAATTTGCAAGGACCAAACCCTAATTTTACCTATTTGTTTGGGCCTCAAATCATAATTCCAATTGAATAATATGATGTTTTGGGATCCTGCCTAATAAAATTAGGGTTTCTTCATCTTTATATCTTTAGCTAAAGTATATCATTTTGTTCTATTATTATTATTATTTGTTTATTGAGTAAAGTAAAAATGGTGTTTATTTTTTTCCGTTTTTGTTCCTGATTTTTAATTCTTCTTTCTTGTTCTACTTTTGAAGGGGAAAATGTTGTTGGATTTTCTTCATTTTTGTTGGTTTTTTCCGTTTATTTTGTATTTTTTAATTTTTTTTCTTGTTCTTTCTTTTGATTACTTTCGTTTTTTGTTCCTTATTGTGTTTTTTTGGTTTTTGTTTCTTACTTTTGTTTATGTTTCGTTTTTATTTTTTTCTCCCAAGCAGTAAAATAGCAAATGTTAAGTCCAAGTTTGGTTTGACATTGGTGTTCTGAAGTTTGGTTTGACATTGGTGTTCTGCTTTTTTTAGAGTTAATATTGTATTTATTCTGAAATTCAATCTTATACGGGTAAAGGGTAAGGGTTGGAGATGCTCTTAATTGTTTTTTTTTCTTAGTGTAAGGTTGTTGTGAGCAAAAAATTCTATTCATGTTATGTTGTTATGTTAATTGTTGTTCTCTAGTTCAACCTTTTTATATGTTTTTAAATTTATTCGTATTAGTTTGTAGATATTTATAATACTCATGATGTGAAGGTAATGTTTAGAGTTCACTACAAGAAATTGCACTTTTAACGACTAAATTTTTAGTCGCCAAAAGTAAGGTTTTTAGTCGCCGAAATATTTTCCCAACTAAATATTTTGGTTGCTGGATTTGTCGCGGGAAGATTGTCGGGGAAGGTATTGGCGACTAAAAAAAATTTAGTCGCCAAAAGTCCTACAAAATGGCGACTAACGTTTTAGTAGACAAAACTGAAAGGTATTTGCGACAAAATAGATTTAGTAGCTGATGAGGCAAATTGGCGACTAAACTATTAGTCACCCAAAGGATACTAAATTTAATTTAAATCACATCTTCAGCTACTAAATTTTTTGTCGCCAAAACTTCAAGTATCTATGGCGACCAAAGTTTTAGTCGCCGAAATATTTTCCCAACTAAATATTTTGGCTGCTAGATTTGTCGCGAGAAGATTGTCGGGGAAGGTATTGGCGACTAAAAAAAATTTAGTTGACAAAAGTCCTACAAAATGGCGACTAACGTTTTAGTAGACAAAACTGAAAGGTATTTGTGACAAAATAGATTTGGTTGCTGATGAGGCAAATTGGCGACTCAATTATTAGTCACCCAGAGGATACTAAATTTAATTTAAATCACATCTTCAGCTACTAAATTTTTTGTTGCCAAAACTTCAAATATCTATGGCGACCAAAGTTTTAGTCGCCAATAGTGTTGTTTTAGTTATTAAATGTGTAGTCGCGGAAAGTCCGATTTATTGTTTAGCTACTACGCAGTTTAGTCAGCAAAAGTCTAATTTTTTTTAGCTATCAAAGGTTTTGTCGCCTATGATATAATTATTATGTTTTTGGCGACTAAATTTTTTGTCACTAAAAGTGTTTTTCTTTTTAGCTACTAAATAATTAGTCGCCTAAACTGTTTTCAGTTCTTTTTGGCTGCTAAATATTTAGTCGCCAAAAGATTTAATTCTTTTTTCGCTACTAACATTTTAGTCACTAAAAATATTTAACTCCATTTTTGGCTACCAATTGTTTTGTCACCAAAAACATCATTTTATGTTTTCATTTTAATATATTTTTCCACAACCTGTATGTATCCACCGCAACCTGTAATAGGTATATAAACAAAACAATATGTATATATTATCACCTATTCCATAACGCATATTTTACTTACAACCATCAAACAAAAAGGAATACCTTTTAATGTAAACTTATATAAATAATAACGTCATACATAACAAATACATTATCAAAATAATATCCTCCATACACAAAATATTTTTACTATACTATGCATTGGAATGACCATTTGGCATGGTACAAATTACCATGGTAATATGTACCACGACAAAAGATAATTTATATATACCGCGGCAATAAAAACAAGTTCCATGTCAAAAGTATTGTGTACCCCGCCAAAAAATCTATGTACGATTCATCCAAATTTCACACAAAAAGCAGAGGACGACAAAAACTTCCCAACTGTTCAAAAGTGTGAATTATCCTTTGTACAAAAAAATGGAAGATCCACATGTCAATGCCAAAAGCCATCTACAAAACAAAAATTACACTCATTAGTTCCATTGTAAACAAAAATTACAGCCATCTACAAAACAAAAATTGTAAGGATGTCAATTGTAATTGAAATTGTATTTAAATATAGTTTGAAATAAGGAAGTAATGGTTAAAACTTTTTAACTTCTCAAACTAGGACACAAAATGAATTTTCAAAAATGGGGAGTTGGAAACATAAAATGAGATGGAGAGAGTATTATAAAATTTTAATTATCACTTTTGTGGACAAAACAAAACTTTTGAAAGATGTTTTTTTTTTTCATTATCATTATCAGACACTAAAAAGTACCAAGAAAAATAGTGTGCTTTAAATTCAATTCTAATATGGTGAGGTCCACATTTAAAATGAACATGAATCACATATTATTATTATTATTATTATTATTTTTCTGAATTCTTGATTTTTGACATTATTGTAACGTTTAATATGCTTCTAGGCTTTTGGCATTCAATGCAAAGCTATATGTATAACATTTATATTGAATGGACTTACATTGAATAGAACATATAGATAGAAGTTTAGTTAAATATTGGTACGGTTTCTCACAATCAAACGATACTCAATGGATAGATATATTATTTGAGAGTTTGCATTCACACCTCAGAAAAGTAATCTGTCCAAAGCACATAGTTTAGCTACACCATTTAAATACTCATTTACTCCCTAAATTAATAAGTACTTAACACACAAAATTGGGTGCTACTTTTATCATTTTTTGTCAGTTAATCCACAATTTTAGTTATTCCATTGTTAGACTTAGGAAAGTCTCAAATAGGTTACAATTTAGATGGGTTCGGTTGAGTTGAGAGTTTATTCAAGTTTAGTCTAAAGTGTAAAGAAATTTCCCAAGCTAGGCATGAGCCCTAAGTCAAGTTTAGTCTAAAGTGTAAACATATATATATATTTGATTCATAAAACTACATATATCGACATGCTTATAGAACATATATATTTATAAGCTTTATGGCGTTTTTCACGCCAACTCCCAACGTACGTGTGCTAATTACGTCCCGTCTGATCCCACAGGTCCTATTTGACATGAGGAAGCTACCCGTGGCATCCATAGAGTGGTTCGGGGGCTGTTTTGAATTTTCGGCCCTGAAAGGCCTTTTTCGGCTAAGTTTATGGCATTTTTCACGCCAACTCTCAACTTACACATGCTAATTACGTCCCGTCTGTCCCCATAGGTCCTACTTGACATGAGGAAGATAACCGTGCCATCCATAGAGTGGTTCGGGGGCTGATTTGAATTTTCGGCCCTCAAAGGCCTTTTTCGGCTAAGTTTATGGCGTTTTTCACACCAACTCCCAACGTATGCGTGCTAATTACGCCCCGTCCTGTCTAACCCCACAGGTCCTGTTTGACATGAGAAAGCTACCCGTGGCATTCATAGAGTGGTTCGGGGGTTGCTTTCAATTTCCGGCCCCAAAAGGCCTTTTTCGACTAAGTTTATGGCATTTTTCACGCCAACTCCCAACGTACGCTTGCTAATTACGTCCCGTCTGTCCCCACAGGTCTTACTTGACATGAGAAAGCTACTCGTGCCATCCATAGAGTGGTTCGGGGGTTGATTTGAATTTTTAGCCCTCAAAGGCCTTTTTGGGCTAAGTTTATGGCATTTTTCACGTCAACTCCCAACGTACGCGTGCTAATTATGTCCCGTCTGACCCCACAGGTCCTATTTGACACGAGGAAGCTACCTGTGGCATCCATAAAGTGGTTCAGGGGCTGCTTTGAATTTCCGGCCTTGAAAGGCCTTTTCCAGCTAAGTTTATGGCGTTTTTCACGCCAACTCCCAACATACGCGTGCTATTTTCGTCCCGTCTGTCCCCACAGGTCTTATTTGTGTGGAGATTAAGTTAAGGTGCTTCATGCACCTAATTACAGATTTTTGGATTGACATGGCTTGTTCTTCAGTGCTTTTAGTCACCGAGTCATTGTTAATTTTTTTTCATGGGTTAATTGTATTTTTTAAATGAAAAACATTTTAATTGTGTCAAAGTGATTCCATAGATAATGTTGTTAGTATTTATCATTAGAATTAGAAATAGTTTTACAACATAAATTATAACTTATAAAAAATTTCTTAATTTTAATGATAAATATCGACAACTTCAAAGTAGAGGGATAAAAGGTGTTATTTGATTAGTTTAAAGTATACAATTTACACTTGGTGATTAAGAAAATTCATTCAATTTTGGCATATGTTAGTTATGATTTATATAGTTGGGGAGAGAATGTATGTTTTGGTGTGTAGGCCAAGTGAATGAATCTTATAATAATATGTTAATTCATTATACCTTATCAAATATTTAAGAGATAATAAATAATTATCAAATCATTTGATAAGAGGTGGAATCTTCAGACGACTTATTTGAAATACAAGCTTACAATTATTTTTTTGTTATCTAATTAATGATTTTGTGATGGTGAATCGATCGACCCATCTTAACACAAAAAACAAGAAAACATGAGAGTGATCTTGATTTAATCTGAATTTCATTCAACCCAAGTTGAAATAACATTACAGAAGCTTATGGAAGTGAGGCTAGCATGTTGATTAATTAACAATTGATTAATCAATAGTTAATCAACTAATTAATGAACCGATTTAGCTGAAACAGAGACACATTTGGTCATAGAGTGGGCTTTCAGTTTCGCTTTCGAATCTAAGTGTGTTTTAGGATGGATGAGGGGCCACTCCTAATGCCTAACATAGCTTAACAATTACAAATTGCAATTACACGCAGCAGTTAAACAGATGAAGGATCATGTCAACAGATATAGACCTCTCCCCTCTTTCATAAACCAACCTGAATTTTTAAACCCTAAAATCATTGATGTACTCCACTTATTAATCTATGTCATTACCTTAATAATTTATTATATGGTGTACATATCCGACGCCTATCCAATCCAAACACAATTCTATTATAAACACAGAAACAAACATATAATAGCAGTAAAGAAGTTGAACTCACTAAATTCAAAAGCATAGATGGAATTTGCAGTGGTGATGAGTTATTGTGCAGGTGGTGCTAAACAACACATCATTCAATATAAACACACTCAAGTCAGAGGAGTCCATGGGTGCTATAATTTTGCACCCAAATCAGACCAATGAGTGTGGAGAGACAGAGTAAGAAGTCGGAGTCCAACAAGATCCCAAATGTTTGATATTGCACTATATTTTTTTATTTGGGTACGTAGCATTTGTAATATGAGAAACTTGTTGTTCTCAATTGACTCTGAAAAACCTAACACTCAAGATTGAAATTTCAACAATCCAAAATCCACAATCCGAAATAAAACCACTTTAACCAAACCCATTCACGAAATCAAATATAGCCCTAAAAAACCATTTACGAAATCAACACAAAATGAAAGGAAAAAAATCATATAAAAACCTTACAGAAAGCGTGAGAAATGGGGAAGGGAGAGACAGCGAGAAAGAGAGAGAAAGAGCGAGACCCAGATCGACAGAGAGGGAGAGAGATTGAGAGACAAATACCTGTAATCAGTGGTGTTGCTGATTTGCAGTGGTCGTGGTGGCGAGTGCCGGTGGCCAGCTAGGGTGATAATCGGCGGTGGTGAGCGGCAGTGAGGTTTGGTATTGACTGCTCTCTATGTTGGTGTGTGAGACGTAACAGAACCGAAATGTGTTTTTCTGTAAATGGGATACTGGGCGTGAATATTAATGACTTTCCCTCTAAATTTTTTTTGAAGCTTTAGCGACTAAATGATTATTGTCGCAAATACTCATTAACAGCGACTAAATATTGGTCGCCAAACGTAACATTTTTGGCTACTAATGTTTACTTTCGTCGGCAATCTTTAATATAAAACGATGAAATAATTTTTTGTCGTCAAAAATTCATCTAAATGTGTCATTTTTTTGCGACTAAATTTGTTTTTGTTGGCAAAAGACATTATACACCAACCAAATGAAGAATTAGTAGCGTAAAATGACAACAAACACCGACTAAAACTATTTTTGGTCTCCAATAAGAATTCTATGTCGACCAAAATAATATAGTAGCCAAAAAATAATATAGTCGCCCAAAGCACTATTTTTGGAGACTAAAATTGTTTTGGTTGCCAATTTTAGTCACCAAATGTGCAGTTTCTTGTGGTGGTTGTATATTGATATGTATAAATCTTCAATATGTATCTATGATTTTAATTTTTGTGTTATTATCGTGCTTGATATATTTCTTTTGTTGGTTCTTGATTCCCCCCTCTCTTGGCTCAAATTTGTTATTATCTTATTTGTTCAATTTTTTTTTTTGATTCTATCTTTTTGTGTGTTTTCTAACGTCCAGTAGATCGTGAGAGATCTTACACATGGGTGTTTTGAGGTTTGTCATGTATTTTTGGTAGATTATATTTGTTTCTTGGTATTTCTTTCTCGTTAGTTAATTTTTTTTTTTCCATTTTTATTCTGCAATTTGGCTTACAATTTGTGCTAAAAAAATTAATTTTGTTGATCATTTTCTGTGCTGAGGTCTTTGGGATTCTATGCTTAATATTAGGAGTTTTTTTGTCTTGTTTATTTTGAGGCAGTGCACTATTTTCTTGTATTGTTATTTTGTTACTGTTTGTTTTAGGAGGAAATGGTATTAAATTGTTTCACTATGTTTATTGGTCATTTTTAATTGTTTTTTGTTTTTTTGTTTTTTTTTTTTGGGTTTTTTGTTCTCATTTTTCTGCTTTTTTCCTTTTGATGTGTTTTATCTTATTTGCTTGTAGAACCTTATGGCAACGGGGCTATGTCACCACCTTGTTCTCTGCAGGTAAAGAATATTTTAGTTGTTATGTTATTATTTGGCTTTATATATTTGGTAGTTCAACATTATTAGTCCTAGTTTGTTCTTAGTTAGTTAATTTTAAATTTAAGTTGTTATGGGATAGTTTTTAAAATTTTCATTTTGTGTACTTACATATATTGTTGGATTGTACCTTGGAGTCTATTTCTCATTTCCCCTTTTTCCTTGCCATTATGTTGTGTGCAAAATAAAAGCAGAGATGAGATTCAAAAATCCAAGTCGGCATATATATTAGAGTTGCTTCTTTTTTTTTTTTTTTTTTTTCTTCTTCTGTCATATCCATTAAACTTATTGTTTGAGTTTGAGTTTCGAAAATCCAAGTCAGCATTGCTTGAGTTTCATATGTCCGATTCGGTTAAGGTGAGGCTTAATCGGGGAGAATGAATTCAAAGGCGAGCATTACAAGAAGAGACAAAGACCAAATTCTTTTTTTGTTTGTTTTCATCCCTACTATTTTGTTTTTAACATTGATCTTCATCTAATCCAATTTCTTCTATCCTCTCTTTTTGTTGATGTGGTCAACTAGGGGTGATGCTTGATGGTGGTAGACTCTCCATTGGCAGGTAGTAATAACTCTTAAGGTGCATGGTTCTTTTGTGATGCATTTCTTTTATTAATATCTCAGCGAGTGCATGGTTATTTTGTTGATGCAATTGTTGCAGTAAGATATTTTATGATAAAGGTGTGCTGATGTTTTTATAATTTTAAAAAAAGAGTATAAATGAGAATATTAGGATGCGTAATTTAAAAATTTCATTTCGTGTTTTGTTTGGTTTTGTGGTAGTAAAATTGCAACATAATATGTAACTCTGAATCATATGATATCCTAGTATATTGCCACTCAATTTTGACAGATATCTACTAATCTTGCAAGATTTAGTTGAGTTTTTGTAATGTTGATTGTAGTGAAATTTTCTATTTCATTGTGTATTTTTGTACTAATAGATAAATTGCAGTGACTAAAATCATAATTTGTTTTTAATATACTCAACTTGAAAAGGGATTTTTAGAGTATGGCATTTGAAGAGGAAATGATCAGGTCCAGCTGCAATATCGTTGTCTAGGTATGTGAACTAATGGTGAAATGTGTCTTTCAATGAATGCCATACTTTCTTCTTTTCCTATCTTTCATTGTCTTGATTTGATTTTCTTTTTCTTTTTAAAGTTTGTATTACTCTAATTGTAGTAGTTATTTTATGCTAATTGCTTGAATGAAAATTAATTAAAATTTATTAGTTTCTACATTTTTAAGTGTATCCCTTTTGTAGAACTTTTAGGAATGTTGTAGAGTATTGACATATTAATCAAAACTTTGATCTTTCTTCAAAATCATTCATGAGATCTATGAGGAAAAATAGAAAAAAAAAAAAAATCATAATAACGATGAATAAAAAATGAAGGCACAAAAAATGCATGGACAAAAGACTACCACATCTTTGTGTGATATCCTTTCAATTTGGCGAAGTCTATGGAACTTGTACATTTGCTCATCTTAGTTTCGTACTAAAGAATAAAGGGAAAAAAAAAACTCTTGTATTTAAAAGATTGAGCATTAATGTTGAATCATCTTCAACTTAACACGTAGACAAAAAATTGTGCATTTCATATATCAGAATTTTGGCAAGAATTTTGAAGCTTAACTATTAAGTAATATTTGTGTGTTATGTCTTCTTAACATGTTTTAGAAAGAGTTGAGCTTTGTTTGCTTAGCTTTCATGTTAAAGGCATCCTCTGTAAAGTGATGTGCTACTGGTGCCGTTGTAAAACATTTTATAAACGAATGATTGTTTGACAAGATAATATATATTGCTGCTGCTACATTTTTTAGCGAAGTATGGATTTTGTACAACAGGAATTAACATTGGCAAATATTGTCTCATTTTTTACTCATCGTTATTAAGATTTCCCCCCCCCCCTCCCTCATAGGTCTCATGAATGATTTTGAAGAAAGATCAAAGTTTTGATTAATATGTCAATGTTTAGGACACCCAGAAGGAGGAGAAGAAGAAGAATTTGTTGTTGGAACAGAGTTTTATGATGGGAATGATTTCAATTCTTCCAATTATTCAAATGAAAACCAATAGCAGAGCAAACCAATTTTCTCCACATGACATGGCCTTAAAGTTACAGGCTGCTCTCTCTCTTTTTCTCTATTTTTCTTTGTTTAGTTTCATGTATGTCTTACTTACTTAGTGATACAGATTTTCATTATTTGTTTCTTGTGTTTCTTTGATTAATGCGATCTGCTTTGTTCCTTTAGAAAAAAATGTAAATGGTGAAATTCTCTTGGCTTCTTTTTCTTAAAAGGGTTTCTACTCTGATGTCATTAAATTAAATTATGCATGAGGGTATTATTTTTCCCACTCTTGGCACTTCTTCACGTCATTGATTTACAAGTGTTTCTTAATATTCTTTTCTTTTCATTTTTATTGTCTAATGGTCAGCTATTGTTAGGAATAAAATAGTCATTATGTAAATTTAAAATTTGTAGGCTTGTCTATATTTACATGACAAAGGATTACACGTAAACACAAACCCTTTTAAGAAAAAGAAGCCAAGAGAATTTTTTATGTTGATACTCAAAAAGAAAAGAAACAACATAAAGAAGGTGAATATTATTTCCGAATTGAAATTAACATAGTCCACACATTATTATGTTAGGTAATCATACTATAAAACAGAATGGAGCATAACTAGATTTTAGTCCATTTTATTAAGGTATTTGAAAGAAAAGAATATTATAGTTAGAAACTAGAAGCTACTCATCAAAACAAAAAGCAATATAAGGGTATAGATTATGACAATGTTGCAAATCATTCATGAACCTGGTATTTTTAGTTCTTTTACTTTTAATTGCACATTTCTTTCTCATTCTTGTTCTTGAATTTTCTTTGCTTTTATGTTTTTAATATTTTTAAAAATAGACATATTCTTTGTTTGTAATTTGTACATATCTGCAACAAAGGAACTGAAAGGTGCTAGTTCTATATATATCTGTAGGTTTTATAATGCATCAAAACCCTTGGTATTTCTTCTTTGTTTGGTGTCATTGGTGGTACTCATTTTTTTTCATATTCTTCTTTTTCAATTCAGATGTTAAATTAAAAAAACTGCTGCTACTTTTTGCTTGTCCTTATAGAACATGTCTTCCAAATTTCATTCAATGATGACATGTTGTGTTTGAAAAGTGGTTCTCGAATTTAGGAGCTCGCATTTTAGAACTAGCAGTTTATCTCTGCTTTTGAGCATAAGCTAGCTGTCAGAAAGTTTGTAGTCTTTGTTCTTTTTGGGTGTTTACTTCCATGAATTCCTATCTACGTTATTTAAAAATTCCATTTTTGTCTTCCCCCCCCTCCCACTTATGATTGACCTTTACCATGTTGTCTATTTGTCTATTCCATTTGCTATTTTGGTATCTTCTATTTTCATGGATTTGCATTTCTTTACTTTAAGCCTATGTTTGCCTGGATTTGACAACTGTTGGCTTCTAATTTTGCTAATGGTTGTAGTGCTAAGTTTGAGGGTCAATAACATGTTTTTCGCTAAGCTTTTACCAGTTTGAGGTCTATGAAAAGAAAAAAAGGAGGTTTCATTTCATTCTTTGCAAAGATTGGTATTTTGTGAACTGATTTGGGTATTTTACCTCTCATGTGTTTACCTGAAGTAGAGTGGTATAGGTTGTGAAGTTTATCAATAGATTTTCCCTGCCTCTGACTAAATCTATTCTTCAAAAAGAGATCCAAGTTTTAAATAGTCCGTTTAATGTGTGTTGTCTTTAGAGTAATAAATTACACTTCTAACTATTTCTTACGATTTCCCCTTAAAAACAATTGAGCACTTGTGATTGATATATTTACACTGGGAAAATAAAGTGCCTTAGGTTTTATTTATCAAAAAAAAAAAATAAAAATAAAAATAAAGAGCCTTCGTTGCTTTGTATACAGCGGCTTTCAAACCTATTTTCCAGTTTCTACTACAGTTTTCTTCTTTTGTTTTTCCAATTTGTATTTGATTGATTTCTTTAAATTCAGAACCTCACATTAGCCAAGAAATCATAATTGTATCTGAAGTTTTACTTTGTTTAACTTTTTTGGGAGTTTATTTATGTTTGCGAGGTAGCTGCCCATGAAAAGGCGAGGCAAGGTGCATGTTTGTTATGTTTATTTGTTGAGTAATTCTATGTGCACAAATTGATATACCAATTAGTAAACTAAAAGATGATGTGACATAATTATAGAGATTTTGAGTATTTATAATTTGTATAATGGGTGGGGTTATAATTTTAAAGTAATAATGTCATAACATAGGTTAGTATACTAATTGATATACCAATTGGTGCATGTAGCACCACTGGCTATTGATGTTGCTTGTTTGAAGCAGGGTACTACTTGTCATATGGCTACCATACATTTTCTGCTACTGTAGTTCTTTGCTACAAAAGGGAGATTATTTTGCTTTGTTTGGATGTTGGGAGGGTCATCTTATACTGGGAGTGAAAAATGGCCTTAGTTATTTTGTTACACTTATTTTTGAATATTACCGATTATGTTTATCTCTTGCGATATATTGAAATTTAGAGACAAATTCTCTTGCAATTGTTTTCCACTAAACAGATCGCTCAATTCTAATTTGGCTTATATCTACATAACTTTTTTCTCTCCATATAAATTTCTACACTAGACTTGACATGTTTATAAATTTCAGTTCAAAATAGAAATGTAGTGGGCACTAGCTGGCATTAGTTAGCGTGCCTTGCACGCGGCCCTTTCACTAGTTTACATTGAAAGGGTGATTTTGGTCAAATTCTTAAAAACTTTTACCCTATCAATAGGGCCACTGAAGTTAAAAAAATTGGATTTCAAGAAATTCAAAGGATAGAAGTTTCTTACACGAAAAATATTATACAAATGTACAATTTTTATAATTGTTTTTATTTATATTTGTTGTGTTTTGTAATAATAACTGAAGTGACTATTTTGTAATTTTTTTTCTTCTATTCCTTCCTTACTAATTATAATAATAACAAAAATAGAGAAAATCCTATAATGGTGTTGTTTGGGAAGTCAAGATTGGGGTGAAAATAACCAACATGGTGAAAATAGCCAATAAACATATATGTGGGAGCCGAAAATTATTAGATCCATAGGGACGGATGAGCGTGTCCGGTCCGAAACGTAACCTCTATTCGGCATATACCCTAGCCAATCAAGGAGCCGAATAAAATAATCAGTATCCCAGCCAATAGAATAGACGCCAAGTAGAGGTACATGTGATGGAACAAGGATAAGCCCAGCCCAAAGGCCCAAAGAAAATACTATAAATACGGGATCACCCATCAGAGAAAGGTATGTGAGAACTATTGTACTTAACTGAGACTATAAGTAAACTTGAGTGTAAAGACTAACTTGCCCGTCGGAGTGCTAATTCCGGTACCCCCGACCGGAGTGTTTATTTCTTTTCAGGTGACTAGAAGAGGATCGCTAGCGTCCCCCAGGATCAGAAGAGTATTTCCAAACCACTTCTCCACAATATGCAAACAAAAGTTCATCACGTTGCTTTGTAGGGCTACGAGGACAAGTTGTCAAATGACGCTTTTGCCCCTATGATTCAATAGTTGTTGCTTGCATTTCCATAAAATAGTATTGCCACGTTAGCCCTTACTATGCGTTGGAATAACATTATTGCTTTGGAATAACTATGAATTTCGAAGATGTGCAACTCAAAAGAAATCGAGTTCACAAGCATGAAATCAATATTATTCCAAATTAAATGACACAACTTCCATCCACTGGTATTTATAGAGATATATCACATAAGCAAATAGCCACACGGTAGAATGCTTGACATAATAAAAAAACACACTCAAACAGGATGCTAAAGTATAAAAACTTACATATTTACTGACATTTCGCGAATAGCTGCAAACAAAGTTAGGAAATATGCATGATCTTATATACAAAAATCTTAATGATGTCCCGCAAACAGCTACGATTAGAGATTCGGCTACTAAAACATGACATTTGAATCATCACAAGAGCATGAGATAGCCCATGGAATCACGTAGGAATTGATTAAATCCATAGACGTAAAATTAGTCGAATCTGAATACATAAAATATGGATGTAAGGCATCGATGTGATGAAAAAACAAAACATGATACTTATTTACAAATATGGAAAGAAATAAAATGAATGGGATAGAAAGAAGCGGGGGCGGAGAATTATTACAACATAAATAAAACCTTACAAATCTCTTGAATCAAAAGAAAATAGAAAGATGCATTAGAGATCGACTGCCGGAAATGATTCTGTTTGCTGCTGGGAGATTGCTTTGTTTCGTCCCGAAAAACTCATTTTTGCGGGAGCATTATTCATCCGCGGGTACTATTCACCGCGATAGTTACTGTTCACCCTCCTTGGTTATTATTCTTCTTACCGGGCACTTTTTCATTCGTGAGTACTATTCATCGCCGGAGGTTACTATTCATTAATAGAGGTTACTATTCACCACCAAAGGTTACTAGATTACTATTCACCTTCGGTCACTATTCATCCGGCGGGGTTACATCTTTAACAAATTAGGTAGTTTTGACTGACTATTTAAAGTAGTAAATTACAACAGTTTATGTACAACAGATATATGGGTGGTGCAACCTTCTCTATAAAGCGGTGAAACAGTTATATAAAAAAAATAGTAAATTATAACAGATATGTGGGTGGTGCGGTCTTCCCTTTAAAGCGATAAAAAAAAAAAAAAGTTATGAAAAGCAATAAAGAAAGTATTTAAACAAGTTATATCACATTTTAAATTGAATGAAAGTTTGTGAAAATTCACCTTTTGGGGAAATGATGAATTTTCTAATTTCCAAACTTTTTTCTGATCACCCTAAAGGTTGTGGAATGTGTTCTCAATTCTCAGTTCAAAATTCAAATTTTAGCTTTAATAGTATTTTGGTGTATTGGTAAAAAGGCAATAAAAAGAATGGAAAGAATGGTTTGGTTCAAAAAAATAAAATATCTAAGACTTTTTGTTTCCTTCTTTTAAAAATGAATTTTTTGTTTTTCTTATTTTTTTCCTCTCTTTTTTTGATTCTTTTCTTCTCTTTGAAAATAAATCTCTTAGATTTTCTTTCTGATTCTTTCTCTTAATTCTTCTCTTAATCTTTTCTGATTCTTTCTCTTTGAAAATAAATCTCTCAAATTTTCTACACCTTCTTGATCTGATTCACCCTATTTATAGAAAATGAAATCAAAAACAAACAAAAGACAAATGATGGAGTGGTAGGTTTTTCAAATGGTTACACAGTAAAAACACTGTGTAATCAATGTGATTTTCAAAATTCACACAGTAACATTACTGTGCATTTTATAATATAATAATATATAAAAAGTATTATTAGCATAAACATATGTACAAATACAAAAAAATAAAAAATAAAAAAAGGAATATTTACCAATAAATCCTATCTTACAAACAAGTACTCCAATTAGTTTCAATTTTTTCTATTGATCTATTAAGTCTTATTAGTGGAGAGTTTCTTTTCGTGCAGTCCTATTTTTTTTTTAAATTTATTTTGGTAGTGTTTTGGTGGACATATACCATTCTATTAATGTGACAAGTATGATGTGATACTCTAATGTAGCAAGTATTAATGTGACACTCTAAAAAAATAATTTTTTTTACTTTTTTCAAATGTGACAACATGGCAAGTATGATGCGACACGCCAAGACTTTTTCTCTAAAAAATTTAAAAACTCCTTAGTGTACTTTTTTCAAATGTGACAACGTGGCGGGTATGATGTGATACTTCAAAAAAAAAAAAAAAAAAAAACTCCTTAGTGTATTTTTTTTCCAAATGTGACAACGTGGCAGGTATGATGTGACACTCCAAAAAAAATAAAAACTTTTTTGGTGTATTTTTTTCAAATTTGACGTGTGACACTTCAACGGAGTGAGTATCATGTGATACTCGAAAAAAATTAAAATCTCTTTAGTGCACTTTTCCCAAATGTGACACTCCAACGTGGCGGGCAAATAAGTCATTACACTTCCAAAAGAACTAAATAGATTACAAGAAAAAATATGGTACTATATGGCTTACAAGTCTAAAATATGAGACTTATTGGTCAATCTCCCCAAAAAATACAAAAAATATGTAAAATTATAAAATAAAAATACATGGACTAATAAAATATATTTTAGTGGGCCAAATAAGTAAAATTTGGGCTAAAACCGATTTAAAACATTTTGGCCAAAGGTTGGGATTAAGGCTTGAATTCCATCTTTCCACTGAGAATTTTGTGAGATAGTATATTCTTATTTTCATTATCAGGTGATCAAAAGAAAGCGCCCAAATCTTAAGGCCGGTCAAAATGGGGTATTTACAATTGTCTCTGTTTAACATAACTCAATAGTTATTTCACGACGTGAGTGCATGTTAAAGCCCGAAGACGACCCTTTCGACAAGGTCGTAAAAGTTGGGCAAACAAATAAAATGTAGATGCAATTGATTGAACCTGAGGGTTGCCTATGTATCCCTTTGCAAGGAATCAAACAAATGTAATTTAGGGATAGAATGCAAGTGACAAGCTCGAAATGCAATTGAAAGTTAGACTTACATGCTTCGCGAAACCGGTTGTTTGAAAATTCATGATTTATGTAATGCAATGGTGATACAGCTGCAAAGATGGCAAGGAATGAGGCGAACCTCATGCTAACAACACGATACATGCTATACATGCTAATTGATGCAAATACAGTAATGAATATTGTTCAAACATGCTTTCTACATGAGTGATATAAAACAAGATATGCAAACATGTTTTCTACATGAATGCAAGAAATGTAAATCCAAACACACTCCAAACACGCTGAAATCGTGCGAGGAAGAACACACTCCAACCATGCTGTAATCGTGAGAGGAGGAACAAACTCCAACCACGCTGAAATCACGAGAGGAATAGACTCCAACTACGCTAGAATCGTGAAAGGAGGAAGAAAATATTCCAAACACGTTGAAATCATATGCGAAATGACACACTCTAGCCACGCTATAATCGTGAGAAGAGGAATAGACTCCAACCATGTTGACATTATGAGAGGAGGAAGAACACATTCCAAACATGCTAAAATCGTGTGAGGAAAGACACATTCTAACCACGTTGTAATTGTAAGAAGAGGAACGCACTCCAACCATGCTGAAATCATGAAAGGAGGAACTTATTCCAAACACACTGAAATCATGTGAGGAAGGGATACACTCTAATCACGTTGAAATCACGAGAGGAGGAACAGACTCCAACCATGCTGGAATCGTGAGAGGAGGAAGAAAATATTCCAAACATGGTGAAATCATGTGAGGAAGGACACACTCTAACCACGCTATAATCGTAAGAAGAGGAACAAACTCCAACCATGCTGAAATCATGAAAGGAGGAAGAACACATTCCAAACACGCTAAAATCGTGTGAGGAAGGACACACTTTAACCATGCTGTCACGACCCAACCTTGGTACCCAGGGGTTAGGCGTTGCGACAATGAAAACGTAATTCTAAAATTTCTGTATTAATAGTACAAGAAGATAAAATAAAATAAAATAAAATAAATGGGTACAAAAAAAAAAAGTTTATTTAAAAGAAAAACATTCATTTAGGCCTTATTTAATTACAAGAGTTTGATAAGGATTACAGATAGTAAATAAAAGAAAAAAATAAAAAAAAATTATGATTTCCAATCTCGATCTCGCTAAATCTCATCATCTGAAAGGGGATAACAGCTATAAGCACATGACAGAGTGAGAAATATTATACTAAGAGCATAAGGGCATAAAAGTCACCATGGATAATTATTTAGGCTAAAATAGTGAACAATTCAAATTGAATAAATAAATTATTTAAACAACAAAAATTTAATTTAGAAATCATATAAGGAAAATAATCATAACTACGGTACAGAACAGAACATAGGTCACCAAAGTAATAGCCAAAACAGAGGTCAATGGATCCATAGCAAATAGAAGACCACAAAGTGACCAATTAGAAGCCAGTGGTTTATTTAAGTCCCCCAAAGCATGGGACTCCAGTGGTGGTACTTACAAAAATAATTATTCATATAATCATTGTCAAATAATTTCTAAAATTTAAACAATTATATCCATGGGTTTCAATTTAAGCAAATAGAGTTCAAAAAATAATCAACGTAATTGAAATATTAATGTAACTTATAAAACATGAAATGCATAAAATAAATTATGGTAATTTGAGACATACATAAAATATATTATGGTGACTCAAGGTATAATATAACTCACCTTAGTATTGCCCCTACTATTTTCTTTCTGTTGTTTTTGATTGCCTGGACTTTGTGACTCCTCTGACTTACTAACTTACTGTTTTGTTCTTGTTTGTTTTCTACCTGAGTTACTGTCCCAGTCCTCTTTTTATACTAGGACATAAGGAGGTGATTCACCATTAGCCTCAATGTGAATCACCATTTATGCCTTCAATTTTTCTACAAGTGGCCTTGGCTGGGAATGCCACATTTAAGCTTATACAAGTGGCCTTTGCTGGAAAAGCCACATTTAAACTTATCTTTCCCTAGTTCCATTATGACCCCAAATATTTTAATAATTCCATAGTTATTATGATTTGGCCCCAAATGGTATATTAAACACATTGTTATGGTTTGGTAACAACAATGCTTCTAATTTTAATTTAGATTACATTTTAGCATGTATTTTATTTTATTTAGTTCTTATTTTATTTATTTAATTAAACAATTGAGGTGTCACACACACTGTAATCGTGAGAAGAGGAACGCACTCCAACCATGTTGAAATCATTAGAGGAGGAACAAACTCCAACCACGTTAAAATCGTGAGAGAAGGAACATACTCCAACCATTCTGAAATCATGAGAGAAGGAAGAACACATTCCAAACACGCAGAAATCGTGTGAGGAAGACACACTCTAACCATGTTGTAATCGTGAGAAGAGAAACGCACTCCAACCATGTTGAAATCATAAGAGGAGGAACACATTCCAAACACGCTAAAATCGTGTGAGGAAGGACACACTCTAACCACACAGTAATTGTGAGAAGAGGAACGCACTCCAACCATGCTAAAATCATGAGAGAAGGAAGAACACATTTCAAACAAGCTGAAATCGTGTGAGAAAGGACACACTCTAACCTCGCCGTAATCGTGAGAAGAGGAACACACTCCAACCATGCTGAAATCATGAGAGGAGGAACACATTCCAAACATGCTGAAATCATGTGAGAAAGGACACACTCTAACCATGCTGTAATCATGAGAAGAGAAACACATTCCAACCATGCTAAAATCATGAGAGGAGGAACACATTCCAAATACGCTGAAATCGTGTGAGGAGGAACATACTCCAACCACGCTAAAATCATGAGAGGAGGAACAGACTCCAACCATTCTATAATCGTGAGAGGAGGACTAGACTCCAACGACGCTGAAATTGTGAGAGGAGGAAAAAAAAAGGAACAAACAACTAGAACAAGGGCTGGTATTAACTGAGGGTGGTGTTAACTATCAACCCAAAAAAGGGATAGTATTAATCGATGGTGGAAGAGCAAAAGGGGTTTAACCAAATGATTGAACAATTCTAAGCAAATGATGCGAATAGATTGTAGCCAAGTGATGCAACAGTGTGATAGTTATAACTATGCATGATAGGTGTAACAAATGGTGCAAGTGTGATGGTGGATGCAATAACATAAAGGGTGTGATGTGATACAATATGTAGTGTGATAAATGCACAAAACCGGTGTGATGGATGTACAAAAGTGGTTTGGAAATGGTGCCAAGGCGGTATTTTTTTGGTCATTTTTTTTTGAAACGGGCGATGTTCTTTCGAACACCAAATTTTGGAACTTAATGTACGGGTCAATTTCATTCTGGGAAGCAATGTTATGTAGAAAACATCTCAAGAAGCAGTGTTTCAGAGAAGCACCTCAATGTGGAAAAAAAAACTAGGTTCCCAACTTTCATTTTTTGATTTTTTTGATATTGTAATTGAGATGTGTTAGAACCCAAACACAAATACACAATTTTTTTTATTTTTCTTTTCTTTCCTTTTTTTTTGTTTCCTTTTTATTTTTTCTGTGATTTTATTTTTTGTTTTTGTTTTTGTTTTATTTATTTTTTCTTTTTTTCTTTCTCTCTCTCTCTCTCTCTCTCCCTTTCTCCCTCCTTCATCTCCTTCGAGCGCCGTGTCTGGCGCGTGATTTTAATAAATGCGGTGCTTGACTGACATAACGCCTCGATCATTCCATTATTTTGTCTCAGTGCCTCTCCGCTTTGTCTTTCTTCTCTGCTTTGTCTTCTTCTTAATTGAGGTTTGTGAGAGAGACACAAAGCGAAAAGCTACAAATCGTCAGTCTGTGGCAGCTCAAATCTCTCTCTCTCTCTCTCTATCTGTCATCGTTTCCTCCCGTTCTCTCACTCTCTTCCCTGACCTTAATGATTCCCCGGTGGAGACACCTGACACTAGCTCCTCAGAGCCAACTCAGAGTGCACCTCATCGTGTCTTCAACTTTCCCGATTTTTCAGTCGAACGGTTGATGGTGGCAAAATTAGATATCGATGCTAACTCCCACACACTGAACTCATATGTGGAGACCATGATTGTGGTATCTAATTTGTCTCGCCAGTTGTAGAGTAAGACAAATGAGGTACAACGGTTGAGCACGTATCTCTCCCTTTATCAGCATATGTACCAAGACGGTTGGTGGGAGATTGATTAGTTGAAAAGGCAGAACAAAGAGTTGAGGCGACGAGCAACAACCATGGCCTTATTTCTAGCCCCTTAGTGTTCCTCGTTCGACGGCCAATGGGAAATAATTTCCTTCGGAGGTCCCTCGAGTGCTAAGGTAGGATCATCGAGAGCCTTCCCACAATGAAGACGAGTCTAGACGATCGGTGGTGGAGTTTCTTGGTGAAGCTATCTGCAAATAGAGTCGGCCTTCAACCTTCGCAGTCAGGCTCTTGCATGTTGTCGAAATCTGAGAAAAACTTTTTTTTTTTCCTTCTTTTTTTCTGTATTTTTTTTATTTCTATATATTTTTTTCTTGTATTTTTTTCTTTTTTGTATTTTTGCTTGGGAGTTGGGAACCTATAATTTTAACTCTCTTTTGTACAATTTTGATTGGGGTTTGATCCCTAAAATTTAATAAAAAGAGTTTTCTTTTGCAAATCATAGAGTGAATGACATAGTACTTGAACATGAAAATATTTTGTTTCAAAATTGAAATTGAGAATGATTGCATTTCAATGAGTTTTGAATTGGATGTTGAGCCTACAACTGACCAAAACAGAAAATAAGACTCAATGAAAGAAAAACGAAATAAAAACAACCTAAACACACCCATTTGTACTTGTTGGAATTGAAAGGACATAAAAATTTATTGCGGGCGCGGTTTAGAATACCACGGGCTTGATGTTGTAAAACAAAATTCAAAACAAAAACCACCGCCGGTCAACCTCTAGATGATCGACCAACTGAAGCGTTCTAAAAAGATACAGGTTAACGTGACCTTGGTAACGAAGACTTTCGAGAGTGCGGGAAATGATAGAAGACCTGACTCGACTATGCTCCTAGTTCATTGCTTTGATTGTTCCTTTGATTTTTCTGATAAAAAGGTTTTGATCAACATGATAGTTAGATTAGTATGCTTGTTCCACTCTTTATCCTGAAATCATGCAAGCCAAGCTGTGAGTACTGAAAATTTTCCTTTTTTGATCCAAAAGATGGTCTGGTTTTGCAAAAATAGAATAATTTTTTGAGAAAATCAGTCAACTTCACTAAAAATCATTAAAATTTGTTTTCGCAAATGGTCACTACCCGACCAACATGAAATCAACCCTTAAGATGCACAATCTTAAATCAAATAACCCAAACTTGATTTGTCTTGTAACTGAATCTTCCATAAAGAAGAGATAGGACAATTGAACTGAATGAAGACAAACCAATTGAACATGGATATGACAGTTGAGTTGAATAAAGATAAAGATAAACGAATCAAACATGGATGAGACAAGTGAGTTGAAAATGGTTGGGGCCGAACTTCAGGATGAAGCTGCTTACTATCCCAAAGATAGAAATCAGGCCTTATGTAGTTCCCAGGGTAAGGTTTTGTAACAACCTCGACCCATGAATAACGTATAATCCATGATTAAGAATGCTTAATAAGTATCTAAGATGAAATCGTGTGATTAATTATGTGTTATGTGTGTGAATTGCATTGTATCTGTCCATGGTAGAAATATTTGTTTGTCTTTCTGTTTTGTTCTACGAATTGAAGGCCTCATCGACATCCGATCATGAAATTGACTTGAATTATGTGTTAGTTAGAATTTTTAGAACATTATCGTAGGTTTAATTGAAATTCAATTCGGAACAAAATAATTAGAAAAATTAATGCTCAATTAAGCCTAATTAATGAATTCCTTAATCCAAGCCTATATAAGGCACTAGTGGACCCTTGTATGCACTTTACAGTTCTATTTCTTCCTTCTTGAGGCATCAAACGTGAGTGAGAGAGAGAGAGAGATCAAGTGTTGAGTTGGAAATCTAAGGAGAGAAAGAAAAATTGTAAAGAAATCAAGGTGTTGAACTAAGTGACTAAACCATTTGGACATCTAGGACACATTTAAGCTTCTAAGGTAAGAGTTTCTATCTCCTAGTTTGTAATTTAGTTGGTTGCCACATGAAATCAAATGTGATAGGTGAATTAACATGAGAATTGAGCTTAAATAGATAAATTCCATACATGCATGCATATATCATAGCATTTTGAGTTTGAACTTCACATAAGTCTCACGTGCATGAGTCTATCTTGACCTTGTTTTGAGAATTCATCACATTTCTTATCATTTGACCTTAATTGATCATGTTTTGGAAAGCTTAAGTTCATGACAATTCATGCATGTCATGTTCACATCATATTTGTAAGCTTCAAGTTGAATTTTGAGCAATTGGCAAGCTTTTGGGCCTTGATTTGGCGAAATGTTTTTGAATTCATGATGTTTGACAAGTTTAGACATGTTTTCTCAAGCTTTTGGCCCAAAAGAACATGATTTGTGGCTTTGAATTTGAGTATTGGTGCTTGGGAGTGAATTTGGAAATTCCACAATTCTATTCCTTCGCTTGAGCGACAGAACTTGCGCTCGAGCGACCACAAGTTGGCTTGAGTGTGAAATGTATGCTCCAAGAAGTTTGTACATTTTTTAGACCGCTTGAGCAATAATAGTTGCGCTCGAGCAAAGACCTCTGTCTCATGCTCGAGCGACCATTGAGCGTGTGTCGAGTGAAAAAATCAAGCAACCAGTACTTTTGCAAAGTTTACAGACTACTCCAGTGACCACTCGCATGATTGGATGTCTGCTCAAGCGAAGGAAGTTGCGCTCGACCGAGACCCCTATTTCTAGCATATTTGACTAAGTGTTTTCAAGTGCATTTTCACATCCTCATTGCATCCTAGGCATTCCTAAGCTAAGATTAAGACATAATAATGGGGATAAGACTTAGAAACACACTAAGAACGAAACGTAACGAGTTAAATATATGCCAAGCTTGTGTTTCAATGTGTATCTGCTATGTGTTTGTGTACGTCATACGCCATAGACTATTTGAATCGCCCGCTTTCTCTATTTTGCTATCAGAGCCATCTGTGAGTAATAACTCTGTAAAGTTATGTTTAACTTTAATTATTTTTTGATAATATGAAATGGTCAGTTTTCTGAAATGCTATGTTTTATATGAATGAATGATTGTCCAAGTTTATGAAATGTATTTGTGGCATCCTTAGCATCATATGATATATGTCCCTTTATGTGTCATTGAAATGCCTTTATGGTCGTCCCTTTATGGGTCGTCCCTTTATGGGTTATTGGAAACGTCTCTGTGTACATGAGTTATCGGAATGCCTTATGGCTGTCCCTTTATAGGTCATCAGAATGCCTTCACGACCGTCCCTTCATGGGTCATCGGATTTGTTAACGCTAATGGATGTATCAGGTACTAGCATGTGAAATATATGAACTTTGAATACGATTATGAATATGTATGTGAATCTGTTTCTGCTTTGACATTTGATTATGTACAAGATTCTATTTCTGTTTGGACATCATTCAGTAAAACCTTTACTCTATTATTATTCACTGAGCTTCTGCTCACTATTTATATTATGTATGTAGGTGAGCAGGCGCGTGACTAGGCATAAATTGCTGCTCGGAGTCTGTATTTTGTCAGCCAGCTGTTGTGCCTCTAGAGGAGGTTCCCTTTTGTGATCAGTCATGTTTATATAGCACTCTATGAACAAGTTTCTTTCGACTACTGTATATGTATTTCGGGCTTAGTCCCCTTTTGGCAATATCTATCATGTATGTGACATAAGACCATTTCCTTTTGACGTCACAAATTTGTATATAAAGTTTTGAGATTATCTGTCCCATGTATGTTTGCACAGCTCTATGGACTATGTATGTTTCTATATTTGTTTCTGCAGCCCCTTATTATATGATAATCTGTTCAGAGGCCTTTGGTAATCTAAGGATTACTGGCCGGTTAAGATGCTAAACCCATAGAACTGGGTTTGGGTCGTGACAGAGTGGTATCAGAGCATGAGTCATACTGTACACACGAGTCCACATGAGCTTTAGGATGTCCTAGTATGAATTAGGGGCATTCCATTTGCATGTGTGAGTGTGTCTATTACTTTCTGCAGTTGAGAAAACTGATTCTAAACATGAACACATGAAATTGAAATAAATGAATTGGGATTAAATGTTCTGAACACTGTGAGAAGAACTATTTGCCTATGTTTATTATTGTTCCGTTTACCTATGATGATGGAAAATGCAAGAAGTGATGATGCAGTGGGATCTTCTGAGGCTCGCATGAGTCGCATGGAACAAATGCTTGCAGCCTTAACGGAATATCTGAGGCAACAACCCATGCCTCCTCCGCCTTCACTAGTACAAAATGAACTAGATAACAATGACATAATCAATTTGACCCAGAAGTTTATGAAGATGAAACCGCCAATGTTCTTGGGTGGGATTGAACCATTGAAGGCTGAGACATGGTTACTCAAAATGGAAAAGCTATATGAAGTCTTTCCTTGTTCTGAGATTCAGAAGGTACTCTTGGCCACCTATACTTTAAAGGATGAAGCTTGAAGGTGGTGGTTGTTAATCCAAAAAGATAACGGGAACATGACATGGACTCAATTCAAGGAAATCTTCTATGACAAGTATTTCCCTCAATGTTTTAGGGATCGAAAAGTTTTTGAATTTCAAGAACTCAAGCAAGGCAACATGTCAATCGCTGAATATGAAGCTAAGTTCACTGAATTGGCCCGGGTTGCCCCATACATGGTGGATACCGATTATAAAAAGACATGAAAATTTGAGGGAGGCTTGACTCTGGAAGTGTTTAACCGGGTTGGCGTCTTGAAATTCCCTACCTATGTGGAAGTATTAGATAGAGCATTGATGGCAGAAGCTACCTTAGTAACTATGAAGCAAAGCAAGGCCCCAACAACAATAGAATGGAGAAGTAAGAGGTCGGGGAACAAGTTTAGAAAAGGCAACTCCTTTGGAAGTAAGAGGCAAAACACGGGATCCTCCAGCAGTTATAGTCAGAATAATGGGTCTATACCAGTTTGTCCAAATTGTAGAAGGAAACATAAGGGCGTCTGTTATCGAGCAATGGGTGCTTGTTTCAGATGTGGTGAAATCGGCCACATAATGAGAGATCATTTAGTCTGGTTTGAAAATACCAATCGCCCGCAGCAAGTTTAGTCGGATCTGCTTCCATAACAAGGGCAAATGCTAGAACTAATGCCAGGGATAACATTAGGAATGAAAAGCTAAGACATGGGAGAGTATTTGCACTAGTGACTGGGGATGTACAGAATACTGAATCAGTGGTGTCAAGTATAATCTCTATTTGTGCTCAGAATGCCTATGTGTTAATAGATTCTGGTTCCACACACGCATTTGTATCGCATGTTTTTTCTTGAAAATTAACTAGACCTTTAGCACCTATGAACTGTTTGCTATCTATGTCTACACCATCTAGAGGTTCTATGATATGTGCTTATGTTTATCTGGCATGTGATATTATGATTGGTGATATGACATTGTATGTTGATTTGCTGCCTTTGAGCATTGACCATTTTGACTGTATATTGGGCATGGATTGGTTGACGAAGTATTGTGCAACTATTGATTGTGTGAATAAAATTGTTGTGTTTCGACCACCTGGTATGCCTGAGTTTATATTTGTTGGGAATAGAGTAATTCCTCTGCTGTATTTGATTTCTTTTGTGAAAGCTAGGAAGCTATTACAAAAAGGGTGCCGGTGTAGCTTGCTTTTCGTGCTCCTTTCGGATATGATTAACCCTACAGTTCAAACTCCCGTGGTTCTGAATCTGATTTCACAAGTACAATGTGAAATGGATAAACACAAATGAATCCAAATCCGGTAAATCTTTTTGGAAAATCAATTTTGAATCAAATGCCAAAAATTGACTTCTTTGCCAGATTTCAGAGTCATCACCTAAATATTTTTGAGAAATTTAGGAAACTCGAGACTCATGCCAAAGGCCACTTATCCATCATCACCAAAGTGTCTCGGCTCGGGAACTTAGGTACAAGAGGGGAAGGTCATGAATTGAGCACCCCACTCGCCCGATCAAAGATCGGCCTTTACTAATCATGATGTGATTCATATTTACATTATATGCTCTTGTTTCGATTTATTAGCTAACATTACTGCATGCTGCATACAAGGATAGACTAATTTGCAAAAGTTGAAACGTTTTGATTTCATGTTTGTTTGAAAATTGTTTTTGATACTTGTCACTTGAAAAAGTGAGTTTGTATGTACATTAATCAATTTATCCCAATTTTAGCAATTAGCCTTCATCCACATGCATTCAAAGAGTTATATCAGTTAAGCAATTATCTTCGTGGTATTATGCTTGGCATGGCAAAAATCACACTTATGCAAGACGCTAAAACAATAAGTGCTCACCTAGTACTCCAAGGTAAGCCAAATAAAGAAAAATGATTAGAAAACCTGCGTGCTCCTCACTTATGCAAAATGACTAATGTGACACATACAATCATACAATTTAAATAGACTCGGCTACTAGCATGGTATATGATTCCATTCATGACGTATTTAAACAATAGAGTTGAAATTGACATTGGTTAGTATGATGAGCCGAACCCAAATGCATGCGAGACGAGTGTATGCAAACATGGGAATGCTAAGTAGACGTGATGCTCTATGTTACCATTATAAGTGGATAAATAAAAGGAAGAAGGAAATGGGGGTTGGAAGACATACATGTTATTACATATTTTGCCCTCGCGCAGAAGGGTGCAAATAAGTGTCCAAATGTCCAAAATAAACTAATTATTACAAATCCGAATAAATGATTTAAAACTATCTAAGTTATTACATCAAGGATATTAGAATGGGCAATAAACTAGCAGTCTAAGTTAACTGGTTTTACAATTACAAATAAACATTAATAATAACTATAACAATAATTAATTATGACAATAATAATTAATTACAAACAATAATAATTACAACAAAGCTAATAAGAAATTTAATTTAAGCAACCATGAGACACAATGATCGCATGCACAATGCTTAGAAGCTACTCTGTTTGCCCAAACTACTCTGCCTCACCTTCAGCCATTGCCCTTGGTTTATGCCAACAGTCTCTGTTTTACCAAACATGGGGAGCCAGATGGCTCCAAATGAGGTTCGGCTGGGCCAAAACAGCGCTGGCCGGCACTAAATTTTATGCCAAAAAATGTTTTGTGCTCTGAAGTGAGAATAGTGCAGACATAGCCTTTCTAGGCTCTGTTTGTCCCCTTCCGCCCTTCTCTGTCATGGGAAACTCAAGAGAAGAACAAATTTGCATTCGAGTCCATCAATTAGCACAAGTTGATGGCTTGATGATCCCGAGCACATTTGGACAAAATTGATAAATGTGATGAAAAACCACCATTCCCGCCCAGAACAGTGTTTCTTGCTATTGAGAGCCGGCTGGCTCCCAATAGCTACGACCGACTCCCAATGTGGTACGGCCGGCTCCTAATGCTGTCCTATGTTCCACTATTTTACACTTAGTGTAGGGTGGCATAATGGTCAAAAATGAATTTCTGGGGTAAGAATAGTATGAGTATGACAAGTTCAGAATTGGTTTTGGAGCTCGAGCTTACGTTCCTTCATTGCGAATTCGAATCACAATCAACACAACTTCATCATTGAGTGTTGAGGACAAAGCGTCCAAGTCTTGCTAGCGGTAAAAAATGGGGTGTCTACAGTTGCCCCTCTTTGACAGAACCGAAGTCATGGAATGACGTGAATGAATGTCAAAGCCTAGAGACGACCCATTTGATGAGGCCGTAAGACTTGGGCAAGAAAACAAATCAAAATACAATTACCAAAAGTTGAACCCGAAGGTTACCTACGTATTCCCTTTGCAAGGTATCAAACCAGCGTAGTTCAAGGGCAAGGTATGCCAGAAATATAACTTATGATCATGCAATGAAACAAGAATGTAAATAACAAGCGACGAAACAATGCTATAAACAAAAGTAGGTATGCAATGTCTGAACGAAAGCAGAACAACTCAAGTCGAGTCTCACTTGGAGAGTGGTGAGTAAGCAAACACGGGGACAAAGACAGTGCAAACCAAACCATGTCTCATGCAGGAAAGACGCCTACCTACTTACATCCCACGCAGGGAAGGTGGAGGGCGATTTAAACACCGGGCGCACCTAAGGTTTTAACTGGGGAGCGCGAGATCTTAACGCATCTTACGCGAAAGGAGGAAAGAGGGTGTGGACAGACAGGCGCACCTGCTATTTTTTAACCAAGGAAAACAACAATCCCAACGTGTCTCACACGAAAAGAGGGAAGGTGGTATGAACAAATAGGCGCACCTACTGTTTTTAACCGAGTTGAACAATCCTAACGTGTCTCATGCAAGAGGAGGAAAGGATGGTGCGAACAAACAGGCACACTTGCTATTTTTAACCAATGAAAATAATCCTAACGTGTCTCAGGCGAAAGGAGGGAAAGGATGGTATGAACAAATAGATGCACCTGTTGTTTTTAATCGGCTTGAACAATCCTAACGCGTCTCATGCGAGAGGAGGAAAGGATGGTGTGAACAAACAGGCGCACCTGCTATTTTTAACCGATGAAAACAATCCTAACGCATCTCACGCGAGAGGAGCGGAGATGGTGTGAACAAACAGGAGTACATGTTGTTTTTAACCGAGGAAAACAATCCTAATGCGTTTCACGCGAGAGGAGGGAGGATGGTGTGAACACCGGATGCACCCAATGTATTTAACCGAGGAAAACGACCTTAACACATCTCACGTGAGAGGAGGAGAGGATGGTGTGAACACCGGGTGCACTTGATGTTTTTAACCGAGGAAAACAATCCTAACGCTTCTCACACGAGAGGAGAAACTTGGATTAATAAAAGAGCAAACAGAATTCAACACTTGGTAAAGCGAAATTATCTCATCTCGGGGAAGGCCTCGGAAAATGAAGCCCATAAAGATAACTCAAATCAAGGTACGAGGTGAAGACATGAATTTGACATGAATTTGACGAAGATTCGATCGTGAATTTCAACAAACCAAACAAAGCTTCATAAAAGCAAGATAACCAAAACAATCTTCAATTTTTTTGCTTCGCAAATAGGCCTAATATACAATCCCTGAAAAAAAGAACATACAACGTGCGTGTGAAATCCAGAAACAGATATAAAATAAATATACGGAACATATTATGAATTTGAAGCAAATATTAAACAACAAAACAACCGAATGAAATAATAAAACAAATTACGAAATAAAGCAACAAAACAAAACCAAAAAGAAAAAAAACAAAAATCTTTCTTTTTTCTTTTGTTTTCCTTTCTTTTTTTTCCTTTCACTTAAACATCATCACTTGTGCACTCGACCTCAAGACTTAGGACATCATCACTTGTGCACTCGATGATTATGATTTTATTTGTTCATTTTGAGTGCCCGAAGTCCTCGGTGGAGCGCCCTGTCTTTGAGCCTTTGAAGCTTGTCCTTTTTGTGCTTTGTTTTGGACCAAAACCCTATTGTTTCAAGCCTCAAACTTGTGGTGACCTATCAGCCACCACCATAGGTTGTCGGCCATGGCTCATGGTTGTCGGCCATTGGTGTGGCCGGTCGGCCACCAATGTCTTTTTCCAGATATTTGTTGACAGCTGTGCCAGCTGTTTGCACATTGAGCTGCATCTCCCTACACATGTATGGTAGGATGTTTCTAAGCTCCAGGCTTGTTTTTCTATATATAAGGGGGTTTCTCCCCCATTTTGGAGGGTCAAAAATTTTGGAACAAAATTCTCTATCTCTCTCTCTCTCTCTCTTGTAATTTTATACACATTTGCTCGCAAATCCTACACTTTTGCCTATACACCCTTGATAGAAGTTGCTAGTCTTTGGGTTGAGGTAGCTCGGGACTTGTTTTGAGTTCTAGGAGGAGGTTTTTGGCTTGGATTGTTGGCCAAATTGTGTCTTCTCTTCAAGAGGTATAACACTCTCTCTTTATACTTGTTTTGTACCCTTGCTTTGCCATCTTTTTCAATTGTTTTGAGGCTGATTTGAACTATAAAAAGTTCTATTTTTATGGATTAAAAGTGTTGGTTTGAGGCCATTTTCAGTTAAGGGGTGGTTCACCCTTCTTGCTTCTTTGCTTGTAAAGTTTTTGTGCCTTTGTTCATCACTTTCAAACCAACTTTTTTAGGCCTTTTAACCACTAAATTTTAGAGGTTTTTTAGTGGCAAAAAACTCATTTTGAAGTCCAAAATTGGAGGGGTTAGCCACCACTCCTTGTGTCTTGTTTGCATGCCCAGTTAGCCCCATGTATTAGCTTAATGTTTTAGCTTTTTGTGACTCAAGTCCAACATGTTTTACACTTTGTTTTGACCTATTTTAGCTCTGTTTTGGCTGTTTGGTGCCTTTTGAGTCTTGTTTTGCATAGTTGTAGTGTAAGTCCTTTCACTAGCTTGGTGTTTTAAGGCTTTAATCACCATTGGTTTGAGTTGATTGCATGTTTTAGTGCTTTTTCTCACCTAATTTTAGCACTTATAATCTTTACAATCTCCCCTATTTCTTCACTTTTTCATTTGCTTTGAGGGTTGTTTCAACCTTAGGGTTGTTTAAGCTTGAGATTGTGGCTCATGCTTAATGGTTTAATCCTCCTTTGAGGGTTCATTACCAACGGCATGAAACTTCTCTTATGCCTTAAACTATCCCTTGGTTGACACATCTTTCACCTCAGAAGACACTCACCAATGGACTAATTGATTAAAGAATGGTTTGGTAATTAAAATGTGTAAACAAAATTGGCAAGTAAAAGAGGCAAGATAAGCATTCTTTATGTTGCATTGCATGTATTCAAATCGGACGTTAGTTTGAACACAAGGAAAATGAGACATTTCATACTCAAAAGTGATGAAATGTGCTATTTTCCTAGGTCTCCATTGCCCTTGATCATGCATGATAGGGTGATGGTCATTTGAGTCTTGTTTTGCATTCATTTAACTTGCACAATTGGTTTCACAAGCCATCATGCAATGAATTTTCTTGATTGATGGTTAATGAACTAAGTTTTGTCCCTCCTTTGATTTCCCCATGAGAAGGAGAGGCAAAGTGTGCAAACAACCTTTGAGAAATATACTGTTTTGCTTTGTTTGCTCTCTGATGTAGCAAGGAAGTCTAGGTCATCAGTGGTCGACAGCCACCACCAGTAGCCGATCGGCCACCATTGGTAGCCGACCGGCCCCTTGTTGGCTATTAGTGAAATTTGCACAGTGTGTTGTTAGGGTGGAGCAGAGGTGTTCTGGAAGTGGGCATAATTATTGGTGTTCAATGCGCAAACAGAGGCATTCAATAGCAAGGCAGTGGCTTTTCGGGTAGAAACCGAGCATGTGCATGAGCCTCCCTTGCATTCCAAGCTTCTTTAACATTTAAATATCTAGCTCGAATATGTGTTGTAATTAATTAGTTGTAGCTAATTAAGTGTTGTAATTAATTAGTTAGTTTAACTAGTTATTCAATTTCATTTTGTCATTAGTTAACTAGAATAGTTAATTAATTCAGTTTGTAATAATTAGTTAGCTTAGTTAGCCTAGTTAGCTAATTAGCTCTTATTCATTAGGACCCTTCTTCGTGAGGGCGTAATGTTGTAATAAGTGTGTGTGCGTGTTTTCCAACCCCACGTCTTTCTTCCTTTTATTTAATCCCTTTTGATGGTTAGATTAGGGACATATTTCAAATTAGCATAACTCATGCTTGTATCCATTCATTTGTATTGTATGCAATGAGGCTCGACGCATCATTCAAACTGCATTGCAATTTCAATACTTATTTGAATACGTGTTTAACCACATGTTATCAAATCGAATCATATGCCATATTAGTAGCCGAGCCTATTAATTGCATATTGCATGTGTTGCATTAGACATCTTAACATAGTTAGGAATCATGCATATTTTACTAACTTATGTTTTCTTAGCTTGGAGTACTAGGTGAGTATTTACGCTTTAGCATACTTGCATGAGTGTGAATGTTGCCATGATTAGCATGCTTGCCATGAGGTTATGTGCTCACTTGCTAAACTGCATAAATGCCTGTGGATGAAGGCTTGTTGTTTGAATTGGAATGATTCAATGAATGTAAGTTTTAAGCCCACTTTGTTGAGTGGCAAATCACGTTTTAAGCCCACTATGTTTGGTGGCAAATCCACAATCTTTAACCCCACTTGAGGTGGCAAATTCAAACCATTTTCGCAAACAAACATGAGTTGAATTGTTCCAAATTGAGCAAACTAGTCTATACTTGCTTGTGCGCATCACATAGTAAAGCTAGTTTAATAACTGGAACAAGAACACATAATATTATAAAAAATCATATCATAATTAGTAGAGGCCAATCTTTGATCGGGCGAGCGGGGGTGCTCAATTCATGACCTTTCCCTCTCATACGTAAGTTCCTGAGCCGAGGCAACTTTGGTGATGACAGACATGTGGCCTTTGGCACGAGTCATGGGTTTCCTAAATTTCCCGAAAATAAAATATTTAGTTGGCGACTCTGTATTTGGCAAAACAGTCCAATTTTGGCATTTTTGATTCAAAATCAATTTTCTAAAATGATTTGCCAGATTTGGACTATTTGGTGTTTATTAGTTTCACATTGTACTTGTGAGATTAGATTCAGAATCATGGGAGTTTGAACTATAGGGCTTTCTTTTAAACCTTCTGAAAGGGGGCGCGAAAAAGCCGAGCTACAGCGGTAGGGACAGAATTTGTAAAACCACGATCGTGGTTGATTTAACCCTCATTCTAATGTTCATTTCATGCATACCCATGTTCAAAAAACCTCTCACTCTCTCTCTAGGATCCTCCCCTCTCTAGATTTTCCCTCCCATTCGCATTTCCCAACGGTTCTTACAAAATTTTCTTTGAAAACGCTCCTAATCCTCTACCTTTTGGACTGAGTGGAATTTGATTTGGTTGAGTTTTGGGTTTCTCTTGGTTTTTTGGCTCATTCTCACAATTTTCCTTGCGATTTCCTTTACCCCCTCTTGATTTTTAACTTTTTCTTTAATTTCCCTCTCCTAGGGCTTGGATTTGGGGTTTTTCACCTAATCTCACTCACCCACACATTTTTCTTCATTTTTCCTTACTTTCTTCACTATCCCTCCATGGTTAGACCATGAGAAGGAACAGCCTAAGAGGCCATTTACACGCAGCTCCAATGCAAACACTAGCGGTAGCACTTCTACACGGCCTTCGGATGTGAGCATGGTCACCACCACACCCAAAACTGCCAACCCATTCGCCAACACCTCAAACATAACTCCACAAACCTCAGCCAGCCAAACCTAAGCTCAAAAGGTCTTTACCCTGCTCCACATGCCTTTATCCAAAGCCTTAGGGGTCCTGATCAAAAAGGGGCATCTTAAACCACTAGACCCTAGCGCTCTACTCGATCCTCTTCCCTCAAGACACAACCCGGCCAAATATTGCGCTTTTCACCAGCAGCATGGTCATGACATTGATCAGTGTTATAGGCTACGCCATGAGATTCAAGATCTCATCGATAATAAGGTGATAGCATCTCCCCAAAATCCAAACGTCACTACAAATCCTCTCCCACCACATAACCAAGTCCCTTCACCTTGGCAAATAAACCTGATCCACACACTGGTCATCCCTTATGACCCCAGCATATATCACCCCTTCCTACCTACCTAAGCTGGCGTTATTCATCCCTGATAGCACAGACTTGTGCATGATGAGCACGTCTTCACTTCAACCCAAACCAGTGGTGGTGACAGTAGAAGATGAAGGGAGGTCAGCATTGGTGGAGAATGCCAGTTCGTTGCCTGAAGATTCTGAGGATTTATCTGAAGAGATGTGCAACTCGTGCTGCCATATTATCCCAGTGGACCAAGTTAAGCTGGAAGTGATGTTGCTGATCGGGATGGAGGTCAGTGTAGTTTGAGAGGATGGGCCAAGTCAGGGATTAGATGATCTAGCCGACCTGGAGGAGGACATTGCAGTTCTTTGATGAGCAAGATTAAGGGGACGTGCACATTGATTGGTTTGATCTGAACGGGTCGACAGGCAATTCTGGGTAGCTAAGAAATGAGCCCGATATAGATGAGGGAACTGGATCGAAGCTGGAAGAACAGAAAGCGGGGACCACTGCAATGATTGGAACGACCGATAGAAAAGGTAAATAACCAGAAAGCACCGGTGAAGAACAATTGGCTCAGGAACTGGGCATTGTTAATACTGTATATACAGAACAAGAAGCTGTGCTGGAGCGGTTTGGGCAAGAAATGAGTGAAAACGATCAGAAAATTGGAAAAGCTCAACATCTTGCGGGGAATGTTTGTGATAATAGAATGATCCGAACGGAGCCGGACGAGTGTCTGTCGGTTGCTGAAGAGGTCTAGTGGGATGACGACGACCTACACTTGGCCCATACCGATGAGGATTGGGCCGAAGACCTTCCTGACAATACTTGAAATGTGGAAAAAGTCGACCATATGACAAGAAGTGGCCGATACTTCAAACCACCACATCTGGACCAACCCGAGGCATTTGGGAAGGATAAAGAAGCTGAGAAACAGAAAGAAAAGTGGTTAGAGGAAGAGGCTGTGCTGAAACAGTTGAAGAAGATTCAAGCTGACATATCTATCTGCGGTCTGCTTATGGCTTCACAAGTGCACAAACAGGCTGTACTGATGGCAATGGATAAAGCTAAGTTGTCCATCGACACCACCCTGAAACAACTGGTGGGATTAGTTTTCCCAGGAGGTGCTGCGCTAACTTTGACCTTTTTAGACAAGGAATTATCGCCAGAAGGCTCTGCACACAAGAAGCCTCTATACATATCCGTAGAATGCTGAGAAAAGTGGATACCAATGGTATTGGTCAACACCGGGTTAGCAATTAACGTCTGTCTTTGTCGTACGGCTTATGTTATTGGTCTGAAACCGGCCGATTTTGTGCTTACAGCCCAGGTGATTCGGGCGTATGACAATACAAGCAGAGAGGTGATGGGGACAGTGTAGATCAGAGTACAGGTTGGCCCAGCTCAACAGGACATCGAGTTCCATGTTCTGGATGTCCCGACCACTTTCAACTTACTACTTGGGCGACCATGGCTGTACCAAGTAAAAGCTGTTTCTTCCATCCTCCACCAAATGTTGAAGCACCCCCATGGAAAGGGGTAGCCATAGTCTTCAGGAATTCATCTATACATCCTCCGCTAGAGGTCACTACACCTATGCTGGAGATCGTGCATGGTGAAGAGGATGTCTTCCTTTTGGGGTTTACCTTGGCTGAGGCTTGGGTAGTGCAGAATATCTTGGCTGTTGATGAGGGCTTGTATTTTAGCGCCCAATCTGTGTACTTCATGAACAAACTCCAACACATGCCAGGAATGAGGCTAGGAAGAAGTGGCTAGAACGGCGTTACTGCGTTGGTCGATGTGCCACATAACCCACATGCCTTTGGTCTTGGCTATACTCCCACCAAAGAGGACCGGGTAAGGAAAGGGAAATAGATGGCAGGAAGAGCCAGAGCTAAGCAGGCCGGAAAGCGCTACGAGCTTGTGCACCGACCAATTCGGGGAACCTTGAATGGTTATTTTGTTCAGGAAGGCGAAGACTTCCTATTTTGTGGTTTCCCCGAACCTTGGTTCAACTCTGAGAAGCAGCGGGTTCCCAGTTTTGAGATTTTCTTTGACTTGCAGCTGCAAGACACTGATACGGAAGAAATGGCTGAACCAACTACTGTAGCTGCGAAGGGCACGAAAAGTGATTCTAACAGCGACGAGCATGAGATAAGAATAGCACTAGCATGTCTCCTTTTGGATCCTCCGTTCAACTCAGAGAGCTTGGCGGGTGACCTAACTATTTCTATGATCGGGGACCAACCAGGTGCGAACCCTTCTAGCAGCATCTTGGATGCATTTGACGCACCATCCCTCATTTGGCAGCTAGAGGAGGGCTAGCTATCTAGCAGTTCTGAGTCGAGTAGTGAACCAGAATCTGATTCCACAAGGTCTGTGGAGTCGGAATCAAATTTCGGTTCTTCTGAGTTTGGGTCTGGTATTCTTGGGAGTGATAACCCGGATATCGAGGTTTTGTCCAGGTCGTCTTTTTCCTTTTCTTTTGAGTCGGTTATAACCGAGGATTTGGATAAGCTAGACCTTTTGAATGAGAATGCCACTGCAGATTTTGAGTATTTCTTTGTGCCTCTTATTTATTGCATTGATCATGATTTTTAAAGTTTTGATGAAAACGATGAGGAACTGTAGACGTCCCCGAACGTCCCGGGAGAAATCCCGTTTTGTTCATTGGGCTCACTACAGTTCAGACTCAATGTCACGGTTCTTAATATGATCTCGCAAAGTGCAATGCAAGACTGATAAATCACCAAAGAGTCCAAATCTGGCAAATCGTTTTGGAAAACTGATTTTTAAGAAAGAAGTGCCAAACATGGACTGCTTTGCCAGATACAGAGTTGCCACCTAAATGTTTTATTTTGGGGGAATTTAGGAAACCCTGACTCGTGCCTAAGGCCACGTGTCCGTCATCACCAAAGTTGTCTCGGCTCGGGAACTTGGGTACGATTGGGGAAGGTCATGCAATGAGCACCCCCGCTCGCCCGATCAAAGATCGGCCACTACTAAACATGATATCGAGTTTTTGAAAACACATGCGTTCTTATTCCGATTTATTAGCCTAGAATTACTATGTGATGCGCACAACATACAAGTATAGACTGGATCGCCTAAGTTGGAACAAAGCATCTCATGTTTGTTTGAAAATGGTTTGAAGGTGCTACCCGCAAGTAGGCTAGGACGTGGATTTGCCACCCTCGAGTGGGCTTAGAAAACAAGATGATTTTGCCACCTCAAGTGGGCTTAAAACTCGCATTTGATGAATTGTTCCGATTTAAATAATCCAACCTTCATCCACAGGCATTCAGGCAGTTATATTATATAAGCAGTTAACCTCATGGTAAGCATGCTATCATGGCAGTCACTCACACACATGCAAGGATGCTAAAGCATAAACACTCACTGAGTACTCCAAGCCAAAACAGAAACTAGTTAGTAATCAATGCATGATCCTAGTTCATGTTAAGATGGCTAATGCAACACATGCAAAAATGCAACTACAATAGGCTCGGCTATTCTAAGATGGCATATGAGATGCAACAATCGATACATGTATTCAACTCGGAGTTGAAATACAATGCAGTTAGTATGATGTGCCGAGCCCGGTGCATGCAAGACAGATGAATGGATGCAAACATGCGAGCATAAGGATGCTAATTGAAACATGCCCTAAACTAACCATCATAAGCTGGTAAATAAAAAGGAGAAAGACGTGGGGTTGGAAGACATACATCACACACACACACACTTATTACAACATTGCCCTCTCTCGGAGGGTCTGAATAAATAATACACAACGAAATGAATAACTAACTATAGCTAATTATTACATAATGCTGACTAATTAACAAATTTAACTAAGTAAGCAATAAAACTATCATGCAAACTACATGAAATGGACTACCACAGCTCTGCCTTGGATGGCAATGAATGCATGCATGCTTGAATCGCTTTGTCGGGAAGTCCCCCGCGACGCCCCGACTCGCCTTTGTTTGCAATTGATGTAAGAAACTTGCACAAGGCTCCAGAAGGCTGAAACTCCACCCTGGGAAGCTGTGGGAAGGCTGCCGACCAGCCCTTGGCCTTGGAGACCACCTGCCGACCACCTTTTGTAGTGGAGACCAAAAGAGGTGGTCGGCCTGCCAGAAAAGCTGGTCGGCCGACCAGTTTCTGCCTCCTGTTCCTGGTTTTCTGCAACACAAAGCAAGAGAGAGGCATAGCAAGGTATTTTCGACAAATGTGTGCACGACCACTCTCCCATCATTGCACAAGCTCAAGGGAGTGTAGTCCTCGACCCTCGGGCAACCAATCATGCATCTCGATACATGATGGCCGAGGAGTCGGATTGCACGACTTGATATGGAATGAATGCACATATGAACACATAAATGCCTAAACTCCATCATGTATTAGTCAAGAGGGTCGGCGACCGGGAATTGAGGTACGTTTCGTCACTTTGAGTACAAAACGTTCTTTGTTTCCCGTGTTTGGACTAACTCCTATTCCAAACACAATGCAACAAGTATGGCATGCACAATGCAACTCTAGCATGCAAGCTAAATGCACTGCAACTTGGTCATGCAAACATGCAAGGGGTGAAACATGCAAACATGCACCTAGCATACACAATGTCAATATGGAATGCAACATGAACAACCTAGCAAGGCTAATGGCATACACAATGCACAATGCTAATGTACACATACTCAATGCGAGACAACCATAAGCATGCAACAATATGACAAAATGAGACTAGCATACACAATGCGAATGTCAAATAGCATACTCAATGCGACGAACTATATGGCTTACGAATGCACATACGAAAGATAGACATGCACGAAGACATGAACAAAGCATACACAACGCGACGATCAAGCATGCGACAACATGGATATGGCATACATAATGCAAGATGGACTTAAACTAAAATGAATGGGCCTTAGCCACACTCAAATCAGTGGCCATACATGATGAAAATGAAGCAACAACACACATGCAAACATGTGCAAATGCAAAGGACCAAACCTAAGGCACAAAGTACAACTCCACCAAAGCATGGTAAGCATGAAATATGGCGTACAATCACATATTTTCCAGCTCTGAAATGACATGCAAGATGGTCCCGAATCATGCAAACACCTCACATAATGCATGCTAGATGGCCCAAATACCGAAACTAGTGAAGTGGATTACACTATAGGCATGCAAAGCCATACTCAAATGGCCAAACCAGCCCCAAACAGTCCTTATGCAGGCCAAAACAGTAGCAAATATGGACTAAAATGATGGCTCACAAAGCATGGAAATGAAGCTCATGCAATGGTCCAAAAATGAGGTATTTATGCATAACTCTCAAACACATTCAAAGAGTGAAAAACATGGGAATATGGCATATATATAAGCTCTGAAATATGATTCACAATGATGCCAAAACATGAAAACACCTCAAAATACGCATGCAATAGGCTTCAAAACTCAAAGCTAGGCAAGGGTATTGAACTACAACCATGCATAGAAAACATCATTCGACCATGAGGCCCAAAAATAGAGCTAAGGCAGTCCAAAACATGCACAAAATCAGTTTAAGGCATGGCCAAAAAGTGCTAGAACCAAAGGCCAAAATAGCATGCAATGTAAGCTAGTAAAGAGGATTTGCACTACAAGCATGTAAGGCAATCAAAAGGCCACTAAACCAGCAAAATTCAGAGATATGCCATGCCAAATAAAGCCCAAAAACCCACTGAAACATGGTTAATGCATGCAAGAATGAGATGCTCCTTTGATATGCTATGAAGAGGGTTATTCTACACATGCAAGATGGACATCCGATATGGCAAAACAAGCTCTGGAAAGAGCCTATGAAGGTCCTAAAACTCATAAAAAATGGCCTGAAACATGGCTTGGAAGCATGCAAATAAGGGCTCCTTTGTAAGGCCAAAAATGCTAGAAAACAAAACAAGGAGAGAGAGGGTCACCCCTATCTGGTTTTGATACTCAAAATAGCATGCTAGCCACTGAAAATCCACTGTATTTCAGTGGCTAAAAGGCCAAACAAAGGCCAACACAAATGCTCTAAGGCATGGCTCAAAACAAGGTAAAATGAAGCATGCAAGGGGGGTAGATGACCCCCAACAGAAAAATGATCTTAAACAAACATGTTAAGGACCTTAAAATAAGACTTTTTTCAGTTTACAACGAAGCTAAAAAATGTTTGCAAGTATGGCTAAGAGATGGAGTAAAATAAAGCTGAAAAGAGGGAATAGGGTGTTACCCTTGTAGCTCAGCAACTCCAGCAGCTTATGGACCAAAAATACAGCTCCTTAGGACCTCTCAAGACCCTCCAAGAAGCTTAGGCTGGTGTTGGAGGTGTTAGGCTAAGAGGTAGTGTGCAAAGGGGCAAGAACTTAGCACTTTTGAGACCAAAATAGAGATATAGAGAGGGAGGTATATGTGTATGCCTTAGGGAAATTCTGAACCTTCACAAAGGAGGGGGAGGGCCTCCTTTATAGAGATTCAAGGCTTTATCTTCTCAAAGAAGCTAAAAACCAAGGCCAAAGATGCTCCATACACGTGTATGGAGGATGCAGTTTGTGGCTTCCAGCTGGCACAGTTGGCAACAACTCACAGAGACAGAACTGAGAGAGGTAGGCCGACCAGTTCAGGTGGTCGACCGACCACTTCCCCTGGTCAGCCGACCAGTTCAAAAGGTCCAAGTTGATGAATGGTGGTCGGCAGCCCCAATTGGTGGTCTCCATATTGAATTCAAGCTTGTGGTATGGTGGGAGACCTGCAAAAGTGGCTCAGAAACCAAGGAGACCAGCTTCCTGACAAGAAAAATGGCCGGCGGGAGAAAAGGTGGTCTCCAAGAGAAAAGGTGGTCTCCCACCCTTGTACCCCCTTCCAAACAATGAAAACAAGGTCCATGCCAAAAATGAACCAAGACGAATGCAAAACGAGGGTTCGGGGGCCAAAACGCGCAGCTGGGTGCCCCGAAAACTGACTGTTAAGCATCGAAAGCAGCGTGCAACCACGAAGGTGGTCTCCCAGGTCACAATGTCCCTCTAGAGAGAGGAAACAAGGTGTGTGCCAAAAACCGGAGCAAACGGAGAAAGTTAAGCGGTCCCGAACCGAGGCGCACGGCCGATAGCTCCGAAAATCGAAAATTGGTCTCCAAACGGGAACAGTTGCCTACGACCACAAAAAGTAGCCTACGGCCACTAAGAGATGGTCTACAAGACCTCTCCCTCCCTCCAGGAAGAGAAAGCAAGACCTGATCCGCAAATCGAGGCAAAGCATAAAAGGGTCCCGAGGTCTGGGGGTAAGGACCTCAGCCGAAACTCTGAAACCTCAGAACAAGCACAACATGCGCAATCACCGAGCGCTCAATCGATGACGTCTGAGTCTTAAGGTCGGTCAAAAATGGGGTGTCTACAGTTGCCCCTCTTTGACAGAACTCGAAAGTCATAAGTGACGGGAGTGAATGTCAAAGCCTAGAGACGACCCATTTTTGACAAGGCCGAAGATTTAGACAAACATGCAAGATAACAAAGAAATGGGTCTGCAGGCGTGCATGCGGGCAGGGGCAAAATGCAAAACGACATGCACAAAGCCGAACGTAACTCATGATCATGCAAAGCAGCAAACTGTAATGAAGCAAATATTCATAATAAATGCAACAGTTTTAAGCAAGAATGCAAAGCAAAACTACATTTCATGCAGTAAGGATGTAAGAGAATTACAATTCTCGCTACGTCTCACATGGAGAAGATACAATACCTGTCTGGTTCATTTGGTTGCACCAGCTTCAAATGAACTGTATATACAATATCGTGCCTGCAAAAGAGAGAAACCTAACAGGCACAACATAGTTAGTAACATATGTTCAACGCTATATCAAACGCAGACAAACATGGTGCCGATGAAAAAGTACATCGCAATGCAAGAAGAAACGTGCGCGACCACGCAAGTTAAGCATGGAGGTATGACGATACCAGTGAAACGTGCACAACAATGTAAGCGATGCGCATAATAATGCCAGTGACGTGCACAACAATGTAGGATAAGCGCAACTTCAAAAGCATGTTTGAAACAAAACATTGAGCAAAGAAAAACAAGCCTCGACGAGGGCAACTCAAATGTGACCTCTGGTTTACCTCTCGGAGGGGTCGCAACATACTCAAAAAGGATACACCTGGCTCTTGGTGAATAGAAACAAGCCACACGTCGAAGACTTGAATTGAAGTTCCCGGGGAGACATTTCGCGCCGAAAAGTGCACTTTTCTTGTACTTTCTCGAGAGCTGGGGGCTCCAATCATCACCAAACTTCACAGGGAGAACAAAGGGACCTGGGAGACCACCTAGGGAGGCCACCGACCAGGTTGTGCTCAGGGGGTGGTCGGCCTACTAGGAAAGGTGGTCGACCGACCACCTGTCCAAATCCGGGACAGTTTTGTCTTTTCACACTTGTTTCTTTAAATCCACATGTCCCAATCACTATTCCTCACACCCTCAAGGCCGAAATCAGTTCTCCTTCCTTCCTAGACCCTTTTCTCTCTCAGATCTGCGCTTTATATGCGTTTTCCAATGCCCCACGCAAAGCTGTTTCGCGAAATCTTTCAATTTTCTTCACTTTGGACCGATTAAAATTTGATTTTAGAGCTTCTTTCTTCATTTTCACCACTTGAGGTAAGTTTGTCTCGACATTTGGTACATTTCTCGGGAGTTGACTTTTGTTGACTTTTTCATTTCCCGAGAGTTGACTTTTGTTGACTTTTTCCAATTTTTGCTCATTTTGCTCATTTTTGCTCCTTTTTGCAGATTTCTTCAAATGGCGGGTCATTTTCCTCATGGTGGAGGTCCTCCAGGTGCCGAGGGTGAGCCGGACATCATGTCCTTGCCCCCGAGAGTTCGGCCGTTTGATCCCGAGAGGTATCATCCTCAGGAGCACGTCCTTCCTCAAGCTACTTTCTACCATTTCACTGACTTTGATGACCGAGCGCCTGCGGATCTGTTACTGCGGGAGCCAGAGACTCATCTCTCTCATCAGGCATAAGAGGTACGTACTTCACTTTTACATTCTCTGCAATGTATTCTGCATTTCATGCACATTTCATACTTTCGCTATGTATGCTTATTGTGGACGCGCCCCGGGGGAGGGACTTATGCTGCCACAGTTCGGACTCGATTTGTCACGGTTCTTAATCTGAACCAAAGGAGTCCAAATTCGGCAAATCGTTTCGAGAAAACAGATTTTTGAAAGAAGTGCCAAGCATGGACTGCTTTGCCAGATACAGAGTCGCCGCCTAAATATTTTTTAATAGGGGAATTTAGGAAACCCTGACTCGGTGCCAAAGGCCACGTGTCGGTCATCACCAAAGTTGCCTCGGCTCGGGAACTTGGGTATGATTGGGGAAGGTCAGCTATGAGCACCCCCTCTCGCCCGATTCGAAGATCGGCCTCTACTAACCGTGATATCTTGTTTTGAAAGCATTATGTGTTCTTATTCCGGTTATTAGCCTAGGATTACTATGTTATGCGCACAGCAAACAAGTATAGACCAAATCGCCTAAATTGGAAAAAAACATTGCATGTTTGTTTGTTTGGAAAACGCTTTAGAATTTGCTACTCGCAAGTAGGCTAAAATACGGATTTCAATGAGTTGTTCCAACTCAAACAATCCAACCTTCACCCACAGGCATTCAAGCAGTTTATATCACATAAGCATCTAGCCACATGGTAAGCATGCTGTCATGTTAACATTCACACTCATGCGAGATGCTAAAGCATAAAATACTCACAATGTACTCCGAGCTAAAACAAGAACGTGTTAGCAATCATGCATGATCCAAGTTCATGTTTAAATGCCTAATGTAACGCATACGGAATGTCACTAGAATAGGCTCGGCTAATCTAAGAATGACATGTGAAAATGCACAAGTAGCATGTATTCAAGTTAGATTTGAAATACTTATATAGTTAGCATGATGCGCCGAGCCCGGTGCATGCAATACTGATGAATGATGCACGCATGCATAGCATAAGGATGCTAAAGTAAACATGTCCTAATACTAACCATCAAAGCAGGTAAGTAAAAGGGAGAAAGAAGTGGGGGTTGGAAGACATGCACACACGCACCCACACTTATTACAAATTTACCCTTGCTCGGAGGGACCGAAAGAATAATACAATTTAATTATCCTACAAGCTAATTAAATATTACAGACCAATTAAATCAGCTAAGCAAATTAATTAATCTATTTGAGCAATAAACAGCAGCCTCGGGAAGAGGGTCCAACGCATGCGCGCTTGGTTCCGCTCGGAAAGTCACTGCCATGCACAAGATGCCTCTGCTTTGACTGTTCTGCTCCTCTGAAGACTTCACAAGTCCTAGGATTGCTTCTCTGAATGCTGTGGAACACCACCGGCTGAGGGGATTGGTCACCGGCCACAAATGAATCCATCGGCCACTTATAGATGGCTGGTCGGCACTAAAGATGGCCGGCTGGCCAAAACTTCCTGCAGAAACTGGTTTGACAGCAACAGAGGGCAAAACAAAGCATGGCAATACATTTCAAGCAATGTATGCACCAATCATACTCCTTATCATGTTTATGACTCAAAGGAGTATAGGTCTCGATTCTCGGACCACCAATCGCGCATTTCAATGCGTGATGGCCCAAAGAATCAAGTGTGCATTTTAATTTCAAATGCAATGCATACCAAATAAGCAAACAAAGGGGCTTTCAACCTATATCATGGCTTGATCAAGAGGTGAAAGATGCATGCAAATGCAATGCAACCTAAGTATGTTAACTAGGCATGCAACATGAGCATATGGGAAGCATGCAAGGCATATAACAAGCATGCAAGTTAAATGAGCATATAAGGTACAATGCCAACACACAAACATGCAAAACATATGGCATGTTAAGCAATCAAAACAAGGAGGAGAATGCATGCCAAATGCAACACCATTTCAACATGCAACAACATGTCATAAGCTAAGCGTGCAACAACATGCCAAGGGATGGACTTAAACTAAATTAGGCAGCCCTTAAACAAGCCTAAAACAGTGGCCAACATGCTCAATGATGGAGGCTAAAACACTTACCAATAGACATGCATGCAAGGTCCAAAGCCTAAGGCAAGCCAAGGAGGTATTGAACTACCCTTAACAAAACCAAACATGGCATGAATTGAATGACCAAAATCAGAGGTTTAGTATGTTAAAACAAAGCTAAAAACACAGTGACATGGCATCCTAGGGGGCCTAAACATGATGGCATGCATGAAGGCCTAAACATGAAGCATGAGATGACAACTTTATAAAGCATTAAAGGGACATCAAATGCAAGCATACAAGCACATCATGAGGTCTGAAATAACATGCCAAGTGGTTCCAAACCACTGAAACAAAGCAAGGATGGCATGCTAGAGGGGCCTATGCTTAAAGCATACAAGAGGGATTACATGGTGGCTATACAAAGCAAAGCATGGATGACCCAAACAACCAAAAACAGTCCTCAAGCACACTAAATCATGCACAAAAGCTTCACAAAGCTGAGCCAAAATCATGCTAAAACAAAGGTCAAAGCTTAAAGCATGTTAAGGCCTAAACATGGCATTACAAGGCATGTATGCTAAGCAAGCATGGTGTACCAAAACCAATTGAAAACAGAGCTATATTATGACATAATAAGCACAAAAATCAGTTAAGGCATGGCCAACATGAACCTAAACAATATGCTCTCTCAAGAGGCTAAAATGGCCCATTTTCAAGGACAACAAGGAGAGGGGGTGGCCCTCTCCTTCTTAGGACCTCAAGGCACCATCCTCACCACTGAAATCCCTCAAGATTTCAGTGGTGAGGAGGCCCAAACACAATGGTCCCGGAGCTCAACCAAAATGGCACAAAACAAAGGCCAAACAAGCCTTAAAAGGGGTCAAACAACCCTAAAGCTTAAAACACCTTTAAATAACTATTTAGAGTAGGCAAAAACAAGACTTTTATATGTTATATGCTAAGCTCAAAAACAGATGCAAGATAGTCAAAAAAGCTTTGCAAAAATGGGGTATTTAAAGGTAAAGTCCTTACCCTTGTTGACCCTCTTCAAAAATGGTAGACCAGTTGGTTCTTTGAGCTCAAAACCACCCAAGAAGTCCAAGAATAGCCCTCTAGTGCCTCAGCTCCAAGAGAAGGTGTGATGGTGGGTGTTTGTGCACAAAAGTGAGGCAAAACACACACAAAACACAAAAGATAGGAAGGTATAGATATAGGATAGACACAAATCCTAACCCTAAAACCAGAGCCCCTCTGAAAATGTTGTCTCACCCTAAAAGAGGGAGAGGAGGCCTCCTCTTATAGAGCTTCAATCTTGTAAGCTTACAAGACAAGCTAGCTAAGAGGGAAATCCCTCCATATACGTGTATGGAGGGGAGCCAAGTGCATGCCAGCTGCATGAAAATATCTGCAAAAGCAGATGCACAGTAGTCGACCGGCCAAATATGCAATTGACCAAAAAAAGATAGCCGGCCGGCCATTTATAGTGCCGGCTGGCCAAACATTTGGCTGGTGGCAACAAGACACAGCCGGTGGCCTCAAGCCATGGCCGGTGGAGTGTGGGGATGGCCCACAAGCCATTCCCTGCCCCTCCTAGGCAAAGCACAAGTGTTTGGTGCAAAACCAAACACAAAACAGTCGAGTCGAGAGATCTTGAGGCAAGGCGCGTATTCGAGACCTCCGGGAACTCAAGACGAACATAAACATGGATGATCACCGAGTGTTCAAGCGGTGACGTTCAAGTCTTGAGGACGGTCAAAAATGGGGTGTCTACACTTATCCGCTCATTCTGAACACATTTGCACACCATATTTCTGCTTATTTTAGCACATATCTCACAGCACAGAATTTTGTTGAGTGGGCACACAACTTGTTCTGAACATTTAGTCTATAATATAGCATTCTGTTTGCATTTTGAACACACAGCTCAATCACTCGAATTTCTGAACACGCAGCTCATACTTTTTATCGTGAACACGCAGCCCACAGTTTTTTGAAAGTTGAACACACAACCCAAACTCTTGATGGTGAACACACAGCCCACTTTTTTGAAATCTGAACACACAGCCCAAACTCTTGAGGTGAACACACAGCCCACAGTTTTTGAAATCTGAACACACAGCCCAAACTCTTGAGGTGAACACACAGCCCACAGTTTTTGAAATCTGAACGCACAGCCCAAACTTTTGAGGTGAACACACAGCCCACAGTTTTTGAAATCTGAATATGCAGTTCAAACTCTTGAGGTGAACACACAGCCCACAGTTTTTGAAATCTGAACACGCAGTTCAAACTCTTGAGGTGAACACACAGCCCACAATTTTTGAAATCTGAACAGGCAGTTCAAACTCTTGAGGTGAACACACAGCCCACAGTTTTTGAAATCTGAACACGCAGTTCAAACTCTTGAGGTGAACACACAGCCCACACTTTTTGAAATCTAAACACGTAGCTCAAACTCTTGAGGTGAACACACAGCTCACTGTTTTTTTTTGAAAGTCGAACACGCTGCCCAAACTCTTGAGGTGAACACACAGCCCACTGTTTTTGAAAGTTGAACACGCAGCCCATTGTTTTTGAAAGTTGAACACGTAGCCCACTTATTTCATTTACATTCAGCTCATACTGAACACACAGTTCTTACATTTCACTTTTGAACTCACAGCTCATTCATTTCATTTGCACGCAGCTCATACTGAACACACAGTTCATTTGCTTCATTTCTGAACACGCAGCTCATACATTTTATTCTGAAAACTGAATACATCTATTAATTTTGAATGCAGGTATCTTCTTGTTCTACGCGAGGTTATGGCTCGATCATCGCTAGGGAGTGGTATACAGAGCTCCCAGAGACCGTTCGTCACATGGTGGACGGGGCAGGATTTGGGCCCTTCTGCGTGGGGCTATCTCGCTACCCTGCGAGCAGGACTTTGATGGGGGCACTCGTGGAGAGATGGTGGGACACCACCAACTCTTTCCACTTCTCATCTACCGAGGATATGACGATGACCCCGTTCGACCTTGTGATGCTGACTGGCCTTGATGTGGCCGGCCGACCGGTCCCCTACGACGAGGATATGGGCGAGTGGGAGGCTGCCTGGATCTATCTGTTGGGAGCTCGCCCACCGATTGACCGATCTTCGGGCAGAGTCAGGTACACTTGGTTCTTCGTGCAGTATAGGGGGAGTACGCCTGGGACTCTTGAGGAGATAGAGCAGTACGCTTGAGGTTTTTTGATGTTCCTCCTTGGGACCACTTTGTTCTCCGACAGGGGGAACACAGTTGGACTGTATCTGCTCAGTGCCTTGGTGGACCTATCACAGGTCAGCCGGTATGATTGGGGTGGCGCCGGCCTCACTACCCTCTACTGCTATATGAGTGCAACTTCCCGCGGACGGGGGAACATAGTCGGCGGCTACTGGAGAGCTTGGGAGGTACCTTCTGCCCTCCTGATTTACATTTCCGCTTTTCATTATCTGTACACTGCACACGGCACACTTTTCATTCTGTATTCTACATTCTGCACTCAGCACTCTGCATTTTCTGTATATTCTGTATTCTGATGGCCACTGCCCTATTTTCCACAGCTATGGGTTTACGCGTACTTTCCGACGCTAGCCCCAGAGTTCGGGGTGGAGGTGCTTCTTACGATCCCTTACTCTCACGTATTTGAGGGTTAATGCCGGGCGAGGGCTCGAGAGACTCTGCCGTTCTTGCGACAGTTTTTTGACACGGTGCGGGCGACCAAGGTACTTCAGAACTCTCAGTTCTTCATATTTTCAGCTTTGATTTATCTCGCCTATTTATGACATCTGATTGGCTCATGCACTTGTTACACTCAGATCGTTTAGCGGCCTTGGGCATCCTTGGGAGGAGATATCCGTTTCCAGTTCCCGGGGGCATGGGCTTCTTCTCAGTATAGGACTTTGTTTAAGGGGCCAGTTGGCAGGGCCTGGTTTCTGGGAGATCATTTCATGCGCCAGACGATGGGCGTCCCTCAGCAGAGTGTACCTTCAGCATCTCCAGATGACATGCGGTCCGCTGAGAGACTCACTCCCGAGGAGGTCGATATCGCTATGTTGGGTACCGATGCAGCTCTGTACACGGAGGAGAGGGAGTATGTGACTTACCGCCACATGTACTTGATGCCCCCACTGATGGGTGTCCGTACTTCTATTAGGAGGGCTGCTGGTGCATCATCGTCAACTTGAGCCCGGGCTGCAGACGTTCCTTCGTCTAGCAGGGCCGGCACATCGAGAAGTGGGACTAGACAGATTCCCCTGACTTATCAGCATGCCGGGTGGCCAGATCTTCTGACCGAGTTGACTGGATGGCGATACGGGTCACCTTACCCGATTCCAATAGAGCCTCCTATGCCCAATCACCGATATGTCAGTGATCCTGACTCACCACCGGTATGTTCCACTGCTTTTCATTTATCACTCGGATACTTAGGCATTCATTCATTCATTGATGACTTGAGCTTGTATCTGCAGCCTCCCAGCGAGTACTCTGATGATCTGCTCGGATTGGTGGCCTCACTTGAGGGCATGGTCTTGCGGAGGGAGACACAGCTATTCATCGCCGGTGTTACGGTATTTTTCGATTTTCTCGCATTTATCATACTTCTGATGACATGTTGTATTTAACCATTTCACTGCATTGCTTGACTGTATGCGTAGAGCACATCTGACACACACCATATTCATACATTGTATCTACATACACCCACTCTATGTAGCACTCTTGTCTCTACATCTAATATACGTGTTGGCTAATGTACTCAAATTGTCCTTTTCAGATGCCAACACTACAGGTCGGGCCATCCAGGCCTTTTCAAGGAGCTGGGAGAGGGGACTTGTCTCACAGACGAGGCAGGCGCAGAGCACCCGTCATAGATGATGAGGAGTCCAGTGAGGAGGAGTCTGCGCATCCTCAGTCAGAGACATCCGCAGACAGAGAGGAGGGCTCTGGTTCCAGTTCTGAGAGTGGAGGTGATGCTGGGGAGGGTTCCGAGGACAGCAACTCCAATTCAGATGGTGGTGCTGGTGGAGATGGTGCAGGGACTTCTCAGCCGAAGAGGACGAAGAGGGCCTCCTATTCTTGCGCTTGATAGCACTAATGCAGATGTTCTTGCTTTATTTTCTTTTATTACTAGTAGTTGTAGCACATTAGCTTTAGGCAATTTTATCTTCTTTAAAACTTGTACCCTTGCTGTAAAGTGTTGTAACAAAAGGATCATGATGGAATGAAACAGCTTTTTGTTCAAAAAGTGTTATACTTTGTTTTCTTAGCATCACATCGCATCACTTTGCACAAAAATGAGATTGAATGGAAATTGAGCATTGTACACCACCAAGTCAGGTAGTGAACCGACGCAACAAACTAAACAACTTAACTTACTAAGAAACAACAAAACCTTAGCAAGTTTTACAACTCGATAAGCAAAACACGACAATGTTGATTAAACAAAAAGTAACAACTCGATGCACAAAACTCGACAACTCGATAAACAAATTTAACAACTCGATAAGCAAACTTAACAACTCGATAAGCAAACTTAACAACTCGATAAACGAAACTTAACAACTCGATAAACAAAACTTAACAACTTGATAAGCAAAACTCAACAACAACTCGATAAGCAAACGCATTTTTGACAAACCGGGCGATGGAATGCATCCGAAACAGAGGTAAACACGGACCTTCGACACTCCCAACGCATGGAAAAGCTAGGAGCTCTCTTTGAGAGGCTAAGACTAGGCCAAAACCCAACTTTCTTCCATGGCCAACCACCAGAGAAGGCTGGCCGACCAGCTATTTTCCTTGGAGACCAAAAGGGGTGGTCGGCCTACCAAAAAAAGTGGTCAACCGACCACCTGGTTTGGCGACCACCAGATTTTTGACACGTGTCCCCAAACAGTGCCTTATCCTCTATAAAAGTTTCAGCTTCGTGGTTCTTTTATTTCATCTCAGTTTTGCATCAAAATGGAGGCATTCCTTATTGAAAATCTCGCAGCTTGGATTGCTACTTTAGACAGCTCGGACAAGTTGAACTTCCGGGGCTTTGGCTTGAATGCACTATTCACGTTGAGCTGCACTCCGCTGCATCTTCCCTTTCTCCATGCCATGGCGAGGTTTTGGAATCCGGTAACACATGTCTTTAGCTTCGGCGGGCAAGAGATGTGTCCTACCTTCGAAGATTTCCAAGCTTTGATGGAGTCCGAGCGCAACGAGGAGATCTTGCCCCAACTCCACTTCGGCCATGCTCAAGCCTTAGGATGGATATGTGGGCTCACTATGCATGACGCTTGGTCTCTGATCTGCAACGGGGAATTGGACATCCTCAGCTTGATTCAACATTTTTCTGATCCCGGTGATCGCGGTGACCATCATTGGCAGGGCTTTCGGCGACATGCCCTTTGTTTGTGCATGTTATCTCACTTTTTGCTTGCCCCGGGCTTCAGCGGGTCTAGCATTCGTCTGATTGAAGTTGCCCAAGGCTTGAAAGAGGGTAAGAGCTGCATTGCCATGATATTGGCCGAGACACTGATGGGCTTGGATGCTTTCCATCGCTGGGAAACAACCAGATTTGTGGGAGTCCACTACTACTGCAGGTAATGTTTCCCTCCCTATCTCACATATATATTGCTCACATCACTCGGCCCTCAGGCTCGGTTTTTCTCACAAAACCCTTTTCTCACTTTTCTCTCAACGTACACCTCTCTATTCTTTAATCTCTCATTTTTCATCCCTCTCCAGGTGTGGTTGATGGATAAGTTACAGGTTTTGGACTCTTGCCCAGCATACTCAGCTCGCGGCTATTTCTTCCGACGTTGCCTAGTCGATGCCCTTGATGAGAGATGGTGTTTTGACTGGATGTGCAATTTGTCTGCAGACCGCATTGCTTGGCGTTGTCCTTGGCTCAATCTATCGGCAATGAGCTATAGCATGTCCCGGCAGATTGGGATTCAGTTGATTGGTCTGACGCACTGCGTGTTTTACTTTCCTTTTCGGTTCCAGCGCCAGTTCAACCATGAGCAGACTTGCCCGCCAGAGGGGATAGAGTACTCTGCTGCATTCCCGGTCCGAGGCGCACAGCTTGCTCGGTATGCCATAGCATGGAGGACGAGAGAACTCCTGGCCCCCGCTCCCACTTTCAGTTGCACTTTGTCTGATGAGTGCATAGATTAGCTCAATGAAGAGGCACCGATTGGGCCCACTTTGGCGTGAGAAGCTTCGACCAGCTCTGGAAGGGGGCGTAGGAACACTTGACTTAGCTATGCCCCGGATTTATTGCTTTAGTAGTACTTTCAAGTTTTCTTTATGAATGTAACCAAAAGCAACTTCAATTTGTATGCAAGAGCAGGAGGACTCTGTATTGAAATCAATAAAATTAAAGGTTGTGGGTACTGAAAATTTTCCGCTTTGGTCAAAAAATGGTCTAAGTTGTAAAAAGATTAATTTGAACAAAATCAACTTTTATTAAAACTTTTCAAAACCATTTTCGACATGGATCAGAACTGGACACGCCTGAGATCTGTCATTAAGATGCACAACCCTGGATTCTAGCAACTGGAAAGTTGCCCCTAGTCTGAATAGCACTGTACCAGAGATCACAACCGAAGCTCTTGAATGTTGAATAGACAAAGATGACCGAGATGATCAAATGGACAAAGTTGATCGGGGAAAAGTTTATGGCTGAACTTCAGGATGAAGTTGCCTACGTATCCCAAAGATGGGAATCAAGCCTTATGTAGTTCAGGCTCAGGTTCACTCGTGTATTAACCCTCACCTTTTACGCTCCAACTTTTGCCAAGGCCGCCCTTTGCGGGTTTTCGACCTTGCGAGCTCAGTTTTTGTAATTTCAAATTTTCCATGCTCTAACTTTTGCCTAGGTCGCCCTTTCGGGTTTTCGGCCTAGCAAGCTGTAGACGTCTCCGAACGCCCCGGGAGGATGAATCCCGTCTTGTTCGTCGGTGGGTCTACTACAGTTCAGGACTCAAATTGTCATAGTTCTTAATCTGAACCAAAGAGTCTAAATCCGGCAAATCGTTTTGAGAAAACAGATTTTTAGAAAAGAAGTGCCAAACATGGACTGCTTTGCCAGATATAGAGTCGCCACCTAAATATTTTTTTTTTGGGGGAAATTTAGGAGACCTTGACTCGTTGCCTAAGGCCATGTGTCCGTCATCACCAAAGTTGCCTCGGCTTAGGAACTTGGGTACGATTGGGGAAGGTCACTTCGTGAGCACCGCCGCTCGCCCGATCAAAGATCGGCCTCTACTAACCATGATATCTAGTTTTGAAAACATTATGCGTTCTTATTCCGGTTATTAGCCTAGATTTACTATGTGATGCGCACAGCATACAAGTATAGACTGGATCGCCTGAATTGGAACAAAACATCTCATGTTTATTTTGAAAAGAGTTTGCTACTCTCAAGTAGGCTAAAATGTGGATTTGCCACCCTCAGGTGGGCTTAAAAAAAAGATGGTTTATCTAGTGAGCTTAAAACTCACAGTTTAATGCCTTATTCCAATTCGGGTAATTCAACCTCCACCCATAGGCATTCAAGCAGTTATAACACGTAAGCAATTAGCCTCATGGCAAGCATGCTGTCATGGCAAACACTCACATGCATGCAAGGATGCTAAAGCATAAAAGCTTACCTAGTACTCCAAGCCAAAACATAAACTAGTTAGTAATCAATGCATGATCCTAGTTCGGGTTAAGATGGCTAATGCAACACAGGCAAAATGCAGCTAGAATAGGCTCGGCTAATCTAAGATGGCATATGAGATGCTACAAATAACATGTATTCAACTTGGAATTGAAATACAATGCAGTTAGTATGATGCGCCAAGCCCGGTGCATGCAAGACAAATGTATGGATGCATGCATGCATAGCATAAGGTATGCTAATTTAAATATTCCCTAATACTAACCATCGAAAGCAGGTAAGTAAAAGGGAGAAAGAAGTGGGGGTTGGAAGACATGCACACACGCACCCACACTTATTACAATTACGCCCTCGCTCGGAGGGACCAAAAAGAATAATACAGTCCGAATACATAATACTAAATTAATTATTACAGAACTTCTAATTTAAATAACAAATTAAATGCAAAGGAAAGGTGGCCGCAACCCTGCCTCGGAATGCGTGGATGATGCATGCTCGAATCCGTCTCGCCCGGAAACCCGCACCATGCCACTGTTGCCTCTGTTTACACTGCCTTGCTCCTCTGATAATTAAGAAAGTCTCCAGACCTGTTTTTAACCTTCTTCTGAGTGCTGTGGAGTGCCACCGCCCAGAACAAAAGGTCACCGGCCATGGGAATGGGCTTATCGGCTAAATATGAGACCATCGGCCATACACTGATGGCCAGTCGGCACTATAAGTGGCCGGCTGACCATTGTTTCCTGCAGAATCCTGTAGTTGACAGCAGCAGAGGGCAAGCAGTGTATGGCATGGAATTTTCAAGCGAATGTGAGCATGGCCACACTCCCTATCATGCAATGGACTCAAGGGAGCATGACCCTCGACCCTCGGGCCATCAATTGCGCATTTCGATGCATGATGGCCTAAGAGGCCAAGTTTGCCATTCAATGTAAATGCATGCACCAAAACGAATGAGTGCCAATGCCCTATCATGTTGAGGTCAAGGGTATTGGCGACTGAGGATTGAGACGTGTTTCGTCACTTCGAGTACGAACACTTCTCAATCCTCATACTTGGTTTGACACCCCAAACCAAGAAAAATGTAATGCAATGCGTGACATATACAATGCAAAGTGATGTAACTCATGCAAGGCAATATGAACATGCTAAGCTAATGCAACATGATACTTTCTAACCATGTAAGCTAGACTAATGCAATATGGACATATCAAGCATACAACAAGGCTATGTAATGCCATTAGCTAAACAACATGTAAAACATGTAAAAATGATACAAGTAAGCATACAATCAATATAATGCAACATGCAAGCATGCAAAGTATGCAAAGATGGACTTATACTGAAGTGAGAGGACCTTAGCCACCTCCAAAAACAGTGGCTAAAAGTGCCCAAAATGGAGGTGCCAACATGCAAAACAAATATGCAAACCAAAGGGCCTAAAGCTAAGGCATGGAAGGCAATTTTCAAGAGCACCCAAAAGGAGGTAAGCATGGATATCAAACCCCTCAAAATCAGAGATATGGTATGATGGAATAGGCCCCAAAGCCCACATACATGGCATCCCAAATGACTCAAGCAAAGAGGCATGCACCAAGACAAAGCATGGGGCACAAGACCACCACTCTTCATGACCTCACATGGCATGGACTAAACAACCTAAAACAGAGTTTCAACATGCAAAATGAGCCCTCAAAACCCACTGATATGGCAGCCTAAAGCTTCAGACACCTAAGCATGCACGATGGCCCTTTTCAAGGCACAACAAAACAACTCTTCAAGGCATGAAAGGGATGATAAATGTAAGCATTCAAGCATGGTTTATGGACTGAAACATGGTCCCTAATGATTTCAAATCATGAGAATAAGTTAGGCTAAGCATGCTAGAGACCCACATGCTCAAGGCTCTCGAGCCAAAATGCAAAGAGGCTACCCTAAACATGGCAAATATGACTAAAACAACACTCAACAGTCCTTGAGCATGGCAAAATTATGCTAAGACCTTCATGAAGTTAAGCTAGAACATGCAAGAATCATGGCCTAAATGCATGGCACACTTCTAGGCAAAATGGAGGAATGCAAGGCAATTATACTATGTATGCAAGGGGCCACAAATCCAACCAAAAACAGAGGCAACATATGACCAAATAACATTCAAAAACTTCTGAAATGGGACCAAAGACAACCAAGCATACATGCTACCCTTATGAGCCAAAATGAGTGCAAAAAGGAGAGACAAAGGGAGAGGGGTGTCCCTCCCCTATGCAAGACCTCAAAACTCCTTCTGCACCACTGAGAATCCACTGGATTTCAGTGGTGAGAAGGTCAACACACAAAGGTAACCAAAGCTTAACAAAGGAAGCACAAAAAGGGCCAAACAAGGCCTAAGAGGGGGAGGTCGACCCCCAACACCAAAACAACCTTAATGAAGTATCTCAAGCATGCAAATACAAGACTTTTTTCAGTTATACACAAAGTCTAAAATAGTAAGCAAGATAGGCAAAAGTCTAGTGCAAGATTGGGGAATCTAAAGTAAGAGTGTTACCCTTGAAGAAACCTTGAAGAACAGCAAGGTCAGCCACCTTTCTCTGATCAAAATCAGTCCAAAACCTCAAGAACAAACCCTCAATGCCTCTCAAAGTTGAAGTATGGTGTAGTAGTGTGTGTTTGTGTGCAAAACTAAGGATAAAATGCACTTTAAGGTCCTCAAACACACACAACTGATGAGAGAGAGGGAGATATATAGAGAGAAGATGTATCACAGATGTATATATGTATATTGCTGTGGTTTTTGCTGAACCAAGACAAAGGAAGGGGGAGGCTCCTTATATAGACAAAGGAAAGGCTCCAAGCTTCTTCGAGAAGCTATTGCAAAAAGGTCAAAAGAACCAAGCTTCCAATGGAAGCTATCCCAAAGGTGCAAGCTTCTTGAGGAAGCCAAGACAAGGGGTCAAAGCTTCCTCAAGAAGCTTTGAGCAAAGGGTGCAAAAAAAAAGGGTTAAAGGTGGAAAACAACCACATATATGCACGGGGGTAGGTCTTGTGCATTCCAGCTGGCACAGCTGGCATGCACCATGCCTGAAAAAGGCAAAAAGGTGGTACCAGCCAGAAAAGGAGGCCATCGGCCAAACATATGGTCGGCCGGCCACACCAAATGCCGACTGGCCAATGGTATATTTCACCAATGGCCGGTAGCCTCAAAACACGGCCGGTGGCCTCAAGCCATGGCCGGTGGGTGCCAGGGGTAGCTAACAAGCTACTCTCTACCCTCAGAAACAAAAACACAAGTGTTTGGTGCAAAACCAAACACGGAACAGTCGAGTTGAGAGATCCTGAAGTAAGGCGCGTAGCCGAGACTACCAGGAACTCAAAACGAAACACGAACATGGGTAATCACCAAGTGTTCCAGCGGTGACGTCCAAGTCTTGAGGACGGTCAAAAATGTGGTGTCTACAGTTGCCCCTCTTTGACAGAACTCGAAAGTCATAACAATGGCAGGAGTGATTATCAAAGCCCAGAGACGACCCATTTTTGACAAGGCCGAAGACTTGGACAAAGCATACATGCTGTAGATAAAGATATGCGCCCGAAGGTAGGGGCAAAATGCAACCGACAATGCAAGAAGCCGAGCATAACTTATGATCATGCAAAGAAAGTTGTAACGAAGCATAACAATGCAACAGTTTTAAGTGATCAAACACAAATCCAACTACATTACAATGCAGAAAGGATGTAAGAGAATTATGTAATTCTCGATACGTCTCACTTGGAGAATACAATACCTGTTCGGTTCGTCTGGTTGCACCAGCTTCAAATGAACCGTACATACGATATCGTACTTGAAAGAGAAAAAAAACTTAACAGGTACAATATTGTTAGCAACATGCGTGACAATGCAAGTGAAAGTTCATGATGATGCAAACCGATTAGAACGCATAACAATGCAATTTGAAACATACATGACAATGCTATGAAGGCGCAAACACATGTAAGTAAGGAACACGGGACAACGTGCGTAATGTGTGAAGATGTAAACATATGTAAGTAAAGTATACGTGACAACGTATACAATGTGTATAAGATGAACTTGAACACATTTAAGCAAAGCATAACACGACGACGCATGAAATGTGTATAGAGACTTGAACACATATAAGTAGAGCATAACGCGACAACGCATGCAATGTGTATAGGAACTTGAACACATATGAGTAAAGCATAACGTGACAACGCATGCAATGTGTATAGGAACTTGAACACATATAAGTAAAGCATAACGCGACAACGCATGCAATGTGTATAGGAACTTGAACACATATAAGTAAAGCATAACGCGACAATGCATGTAATGTGTATAGAAACTTGAACACATACAAGTAAAGCAATGCACGTATGCACGCAATGTGTATAGGAACTTGAACACATATAAGTAAAGCATAACGCGACAACGCATGCAATGTGTATAGGGACTTGAACACATATAAGTAAAGCAATGCACGTATGCACGCAATGTACATAGAAACTTGAACACATATAAGTAAAGCATAAGGCGACAACGCATGCAATGTGTATAGGAACTTGAACACATATAAGTAAAGCAATGCACGTATGCACGCAATGTGTATAGAAACTTGAACACATATAAGTAAAGCATAACGCGACAATGCATGCAATCTGTATAGGAACTTGAACACATATAAGTAAAGAATAACGCGACAACGCATGCAATGTGTATAGAAACTTGAACACATATAAGTAAAGCATAACGCGAAAACGCATGCAATGTGTATAGAAACTTGAAGCGTGGTAAAGACAAGTTATTCATGATGTTGAAATGCAAAGCACTGCAACACAGTATAATTGAAGCGATTTGTGGAGTTCACAAGATACAAAAAGGATACGAGAAGAGGTGTTCTTCGTACGTATGGAGCATTGCTCAAAAAGACACGGCCTGAGGTCAACTCGAAGGCTTATTAATGTTCCGAAAAAGTGCACTTCCTTGCACTGTCTTGAGTAAGGAAGGTGCCAAACCATACCGTTGATTTGAACAAGAGTGCGGGATGCATTGACCGCGAGGGGAGGTTACCGGCATTCAATTCCTATGCCCTACTGCCCTGTCCTCTTTTGCTTTACTTTCCTTTTTACTGATAGTTTAAGCACATTGCACTGCCTCAAGTAGGTTATTATTTCCTCAAAACTGTGTATTTTTGCAAAACACAGATGGAAATGAAACAGCTATTTTGTTCAAAAAGGTGTTACATTTGTACTTTCTATGCATCGCATCCTGTGGTATCACATAACAATGTGAATGAAATTGAACTTTGTTTGAAAATTGAGCACTCGCATCGTAATAATCAGGTAGTGAACCGACTTACAACTCGATAAGCAAAACGAAGAAACTCGATAAGTTAACCAAGTGTGAGTACAACTCGATAAGCAAATCAAAGACTTAAAGAGAGTGAAATACAACTCGATAAGCAAATGTACAACAACTCGATAAGCAAAAAGGTGTGACCCCGCAAGAATCGATCATCGGGGGGCATCGGTAGAGGTTCCAACCACAATCCCTCAGCGTGTTCAACATAGAAATAGCTCAGGGGACAAGAAGGAAGACCACCGGCCACAAGGGAAATCCATCGGCCTCAAGGAATGGCCATCGGCCAAAAGTGATGGTCGGTCGGCATTATCTTTAGCCGGCCGGCCATGGATGGAAAGAACCACCAGAATGCTGACAGCTGTCCCCCACTCACACCTTATCTTCTACAAAAGGCCTCAGCTTCGTGGTTTTTCTCAATTCAACACTGATTTGCTCCAAATGGAAGAGTTTCTTGCCCAGAATCTCGCAGCTTGGATTGCCAACTTGGACGGCTCGGAAAAGCTGAGTTTCCCGGGGTTCGGCATAAATGCACTATTCACTCTGAGTCGTACTCCGCTGCACCTTCCGTTTCTCCATGCCGCGGCAAGGTTTTGGAAACCGGTGATGCATGTTTTTAGCTTTGGTGGGCAAGAGGTATGTCCTACCTTTAAGGATTTCCAAGCTTTAATGGAGTCCGAGCGCAACGAAGAAATCTTGCCCCAACTTTGTTTTGGCCATGTCCAAGCCTTAGGACAAATGTGTGGGCTCTCAATACCCGACGCTCGATCTTTGATTTGTGACGGAAAGCTGGATATTCCGAGTTTGATTTGCCGTTTTTCTGATGCCGGTGACCGCGGTGACCATCATTGGCAAGGTTTTCAGCAACACGCACTTTGTTTGTGCATGCTATCTCATTTCTTACTTGCCTCAGGCTCTGGAGGATCTAGTGTCCGGTTGATCGAGGTTTAAAGGAGGGTAAGAGTTGCATCGCCATGACTCTGGCTGAGACGTTGATGGGCTTGGACGCTTTCCATCGCCGCGAAACGACCAAATTTGCGGGTAGTCCACTACTGCTGCAGGTAATGTTTCCCACCCAATCTCACATATGTATTGCTCACATCACTCGGGCCTCAGGCTTGATTTTTCTCACAGAACCCTCTTCTTACTTTTTCTCTCATCGTATATCTCTCTATTCTTTATTCTCTCATTTTTCATCCCTTCCCAGGTGTGGTTGATGGACAAGTTGTAGGTTGTGGACTCTTGTTCAGCTTACTCAGCTTGTGGTTACTTCTTCAGGCAACGCCTAGTCAATGCCTTTGATGAGGGTTGGTGGTTTGACTGGATGTGCAGCTTGTCCGCAGACTGCATTGCTTGGCGGTGCCCTTGGCTTAATCTACCAGCAATGGGCTATAGTATGTCTCGCCCACCCGGGATTCAACTGATTGGCTTGACTCACTGTGTGTTCTACTTCCTATTCCGGTTCCAGCGCTAGTTTGGTCATGATCAGACTTGTCCACCAGAGGGGATAGAGTACCCGGCTACATTCCCGATCCGAGGCGCACAGCTTGCCCGGTATATGACAGCATGGAGGACTAGAGAGCTCCTGGTCCCCGCTCCCACTTTCAGTTGCACTTTGTCTGATGAGTGCATAGATTGGCTTAATGAGGAGGCACAGATTGGGCCTAGCTTGTCATCAGAGGCTTCGACCAGCTCTGGGAGGGGGCGCAGGAACACCTGACTTAACTATGCCCCGGATTTATTGCTTTATTAGTACTTTCAAGTTTTCTTTATGAATGTAATAAAAAAGCAACTTCAATTTGTATGTAAGAGTAGGAGAACTCTGTATTGAAATCAATGAAATTGAAGGTTATGGTACTGAAAATTTCTCGTTTTGGTCCAGAAATGGTCTTAGTTGTAAAAAGATTAATTTGAACAAAGTTAACTCTTATTAAAACTTTTCAAAACCATTTTCGATATGGATCAGAACTGGACATGCCTGAGACCTGTCACTGAGATGCACAGCATCGGATTCCCACAACTGGAAAGTTGCCCCTAGTTTGAGTAACATCGCAGCACTTCACAGCAATGGAAAGTTGCCTCTAGTCTGAAAAGCACTGCACCGGAGACCATAACCGAACTCTTGAACGCTGAATAGACAAAGATGACCAAAATGATCAAGTGGACAAAGTCAATTGGGGAAAAGTTTATGGCTGGACTTTAGGAGGAAGTTGTCTACGTATCCCAAAGATGGGAATCAAGCCTTACGTAGTTCAAGCTTGGGTTTACTCGAGTATTTTCACTCTCCTTTTGCGCTCTAACTTTTTCCTAGGTCGCCTTTTGCGGGTTTTCAACCTTGCGAGCTCAGTTTTTATAATTTCAAATTTTTCGTGCTCTAACTTTTGCCTAGGTCGCCCTTTCAGGTTTTCGGCCTAGCGAGCCTCTCAGGGATAATATTTCTTCAACTTGTCCATGTTGATCGGTTGGGAGAACTCTAGGCCATCTAGGTCCATCAGAACCACAGCTCCACTTGACCATATAGCTTTGATGATGTAGGGACCAGTCCAATTGGGTCTGAACTTGCCCCTTGGGTCGTGGATGGGAGCTCGGTTGTCCTTGAGCACCAAATCTCCTTCCTTCAGATTCCTGGACTTAACTTTCTTGTTAAAAGCCCTGGCAATTCTGCGTTGATAACCTTGAACATGGTACAGTGCTTTGAGTCTGCGCTCGTCAAAGAGCATGAGTTCTTCAAATCTGCTCTGCTGCCAATCTGCTTCGGCTATCTGACACTTGGCCAATACTCGCAAAGACGGAACCTCAATTTCAATAGGTAGAACGGCCTCCATCCCATAAACCAATGAATACGGAGTCGCCCCAGTAGAAGTTCTGATTGAAGTCCGGTAGCCCCACAAAGCGAACGGTAGGTTATCTGGCTAGTCCCGGTAGGTTTCCACCATCTTCTGCAGTATGTGTTTGATGTTCTTGTTGGCGGCCTCAACCGCTCCATTGGTTTGCGGCCGGTATGTGGATGACTTATGAAAAGCCACATTGTATTTCTCTAACAAGTCAATCACTTCCTTCTTGAAGTGGGAACCGTTATCTGAAATAATCTCATTTGGGACTCCATAACGACAGATGATGTTGTTTCTGATGAGCTTTGCGACATGTGAAGCCTTTAACACCGCATAAGATTGGGCCTCGACCCACTTTGTAAAATAATCTATCGCAACCAAGATGAACTCATGCCCATTCGACCCTTTTGGAGTGACAACCCCAATCACATCGATTCCCCAAACTGAAAATGGCCATGGCGAAGTCATGTTGTATAGTTTTGATGGCGGGATGTTCATGCGGTTTGCATGGATCTGACATTTGTGGCATCGCCGAACAAAGCCGATACAATCCTCCTCCATGGTGGACCAATAGTAACCCTGCCTGAGGATCTTTCGAGCCAACATTACCCCGTTCATATGTGCACCACATTCTCCTCCATGGATGGCCTCCATTAGGCGCTTCGATTCTTCGGCTTCTACACACAGCATATGCATTCCCAGATGACCTCTCTTATACAGTTTACCCCCGCAGATGATAAACTGAACGGCCATTCTTCTGATTGCCCTTTTATCCTTGGCATTTGCCCCTGGTGGATACGCCTCTTTCTTCAAGAAATTCCAAATGTATAAGAGACGGCCCCAATCTCATCAATTCCCCAAATTGAAAACGGCCATGGCGAAGTCATTGTACAGCTTCGACGGCGGGATGTTCATGCGGTTTGCATGGATCTAACATTTGTGGCATCGCCGAACAAAGCCGATACAATCCTCCTCCATGGTGGACCAGTAGTAACCTTGTCTGAGGATCTTACGGGCTAACATCACCCCGTTCATGTGCGCTCTGCACTCTCCTCCATGGATGGCCTCTATTAGGCGCTTCGACTCTTCAGCCTCAACACACAGCTTATGCATTGCCAGATGACCTCTCTTATACAGTTTTCCTCCACAGATGATGAACTGAGCAGCCATTCTTCTAATTTCCCTCTTATCCTTGTCATTTGCCCCTGGTGGATACGCTTCTTTCTCCAAGAAGTTCCAGACATCGTAGTACCAGGGGTTCTCATCTTGAATCTCATCTATAGCAGCAATCGACTCGTAGGCTGGCGCAAATTTCTGGTCAATGATAATCGGACGCATCCGGACTCCGAAAGGGATGCCTATCATGGAAGATAGAGTTGCTAGTAAATCTGCGAACCTGTTGTTCTCTCTTAACAGATGAGCAAAGTTTAGTTTCTCAAACCGAGGAATTAACAAGTCCAAGGTCTGGTGATACATTATCATCTTTTCTTCTTTGACTTTCCAATCTCCTTTCGCTTGAGATATAACAAGGTTCGAGTCCCCGATGACGTCCAACTGTTTTGCCCCTAGTTCCAGGACTGCTTCTAAACCAGCAATGCATGCTTCATACTTTGCTTCGTTGTTCGAGACTTAGAACCAGAGTTTAAATGCTAGAGGGATACGGGACTTGTCGGGCGCTATCAGCAACACCCCTATCCCATACCCGTACTGGTTTGACGCTTCGTCAAAATACATCGTCCAAAACTCATCGTCGATATGCAAAATAGCCTCATCTGGGAATAAGTACTCAACTGCTTCACCTCCTTCCACTGGATGATTGGCTAAGAATTCCGCTACCGCTCTTCCCTTGACTGACTTGCGCGTCACATATTTCAGATCGAATTCGGAAAGCAACGGCAACCAACGAGCTAGCCTACCCGTAAGTGCCGGTTTCTCGAAGAGATATTTGATAGGATCTAATCTTGAAACCAACATTACAGAGTGAGCTAACAGGTAGTGCCGCAGCTTCCTGGTAGCCCATACCAAGGCTAAACAAGCTTTCTCGAGTGGAGTGTAGCGGGTCTCGTAATCCAACATCTTCTTGCTCAGATAGTAGATAGCTTTCTCCACTTTTTCCTCTGATTCCTGCGCAAGCATGTAGCCCATCGTAGTTTCAGTCACTGAAAGGTACAAAATCAATGGTTTTCCCGGCTTAGGCGGTGACAACACGGGTGGGCTCTGTAAGTATTCCTTGATTTGTTCAAAAGCAGCTTGGCATCGGCTGTCCCATTGGAACTTCTTTCCTTTCTTCAGGAGACCAAAAAGTGGTTCACAAGTCAAGGTTAATTTTGAGATAAACCGTCTTATGAATTGCACTTTACCCAGAAAGCCTCGTACCTCCTTTTCAGTCCTTGGTGGTGGCATTTCTAAGATGACCTTGATTTTGGAAGGGTCGACTTCGATACCTCTCTGTGTAATCAGAAACCCCAGCATTTTCCCTGCTGTAACACCGAACGTACACTTCTGAGGATTCAGCCGCAACCGAAATTCTCTGATCCTTTGGAAGAACTTTTGCAAGGCAGTGTAGTGGCCCTCTCTTTCTTTGGACTTGACAATCATGTCGTCCACATACACCTCAACCTCTTTGTGGATCATGTCGTGCAATATTGTGGTCGCGGCCCGTTGATATGTAGCTCCAGCGTTCTTTAACCCAAATGGCATCACCCTGTAACAGTAAGTCCCCCATGGGGTGGTGAAAGTAGTATTCTCCCGGTCTTCAGGTGCCATCACTATCTGATTATAGCCCGAGAATCCATCCATGAATGAAAGCAAAGCATGCCCCACTGTGAAGTCCACTAACTCATCAATATGCGGCAAGGGAAAGTCGTCCTTCGGACTGGCTCTATTCAAATCCCTGAAATCCACGCATACCCAGATCCTGCCATCCTTCTTCGGAACCGGAACAATGTTGGCCAACCAAGTTGGGTATTCGGATACCAGCAGGAACCCTGCGTCAATTTGCTTGGTGACCTCTTCTTTAATCTTAAGGGCCCAGTCCAGGAGGATCCTTCTGAGTTTCTGTTTAACGGGTCGGGCCTCTGGGTCAAGAGGGATCTGGTGCTGTACAATCTCAAGATCGATTCCAGGCATGTCTTCGTAGGACGACGCGAAAACATCTTTGAAATCTTTTAATAAAGCGACTAAGCGCTCGCGTTCCTCCAAAGACAACGTGGACCTAATCTGGACCAGCCGCGGGTCCTCCTCAGTACCAACATTAACAGTAGTGATTTCGTCAACTAAAGGTTTAACAAATCTTTCTTGCTCTTGATCAATTAAGCGTTGCAAAATCGGAGGAATTTCTTCCTCGTCGTTTTCATCAAAATTTTGGAAGTCCTGATTAATACAATAAATCAAGGGCACAGAAAAGTACTCAGAAACCACATCCATTCCATTCCCATTAAGCATTTCCAAATCGTCCGATTCTTCTGTTACAACAGACTCAAAAGAGAAAGAAAAAGACGACCTAGACAGGACTGTGGCATCCGGGTTATCACCCCCAGGAATACCGGACTTAGACTCAGACGAGCTGGAACCTGATTCCGACTCTACAGACTCGGTGGAATCAGATTCCAGCTCACTACCTGACCCGGTGCTGCTTGACAAAAATCCCTCCTCGTACTGCCAGATGAGAGAGGGTGCGATGGATGCATCCAAAATGCTTGCAGTTAGGCTCGTAGCCGTTTCATTCCCAATCATGGACAACGAAAAGTTATCCCCCAAGCACTTCTGTACGATCGGAGGATCTGAAAGTAGACAAGCCAGTGCTACCCCCATTTCAATTTCAACGCTCTCAGAATCCACATTTTTACACTACTCAACCTCAGCTGATGGGTCTGTCTGCTCCTCAGCAACATCATCCCCGGATAACTGCAGGTTAAAGAAGATCTCAAAACCTGGCACGCGCTTCCTCTCCGCATTCAACCATGGCTCCGGGGAAGCCACAAAATGGAAAGTCCTCCCCCTCCCGGACGAAGCGTCTGTTTAGGGTACCCTGAATGGGTCGGTGCATTAACTCATATGGCTTCCCTGCCTTCTTTGCTCTGGCTCTCCCGGCCATCTCCTTGCCTTTCCTTACCTAATCCTCTTTGGTGGGCAGATAACCCAAGCCAAAGGTATACGGGTTGTGCGGCACTTCGGCTGATACTACAATGCCTTTCCGGCCACTCTTTCCCAATCCCATCCTGGGGATGTGTTGAAACTTGTTCATGAGGTATATTGATTGTGCGCTGACATACACCCCTTCATCAACAGCTAAGATGTTTTGCACGACTCGAGCCTCAGCTAGAGTAAACCCCGATAAGAACACATCCTCCGTGCCGTGCTCGATTTCCAAGACTGGTGCAAACACCTCCGGGGGCGGATAGATTGATGAATTTCCAAAAACTATAGCTACCCCCTTCCCGTGAGGGTATTTCAACATCTGGTGTGAGGTGGAAGAAACTGCCTTTACCTGGTGCAACCACGATCACCCCAAAAGTAGGTTAAAGGTTGCGGGAACGTCCAAGACATGGAAATCGATCTCGTGTTGTATTGGACCAACCTGGGTCTGAATTTTGACAGTCCCCATCACCTCTCTGCTCGTGTTATCATACGCCCGAATCACCCGGGTAGTTGGCACGAAGTCCGCGGGCTTCAACCCGATTGCATATGTTGTCCTTGACGGGCATACATTAATAGCAGATCCCGTGTCGACAAGAACCACTGGTATCCATTTGCTTCTACATTCCACAGAGATGCAGAGTGGTTTGTTATGATTCGCGCCCTCAGACGGCAGTTCTTTGTCAAAAAAGGTCAACGTCGGGGAACCTCCTCCCGGAAAGACCAATCCCACCAGCTGTTCAGGCATGGTGTCTATCGAGAGCTTGGCCTTGTCCATGGCCGATAGAACAGCCTGTCTGTGAACACGTGAAGCCATAAGCAGTCCCCAGATGGAGATGTCTGCTTGTATCTTTTTCAACTGTTTCAGCACGGCCTCTTCTTCAAGTAGCTTCTCTTTCTACTTTTCTGCCTCCTTGTCCTTCCCGGACGCCTCTGGCTGATCTAGGTGTGGGGGCTTGAAATACTGCCCACTCCTAGTCATATGGTCAACTTCACCAATGTACCAGGTATCATTCGGTTGATTGCTTCCCCAGTCCTCATCCGTGTGGGCAAGACATAGATCATCGTCCTCCCACCACATTCCATCAGCAGCCGACAGGCACCTGTCTGGCTCCGTTACCACTATCCTCGTATTTATGGTACCTTCTGTCCACAAGCTCGCAGCACCCTCTGTTCTTGTGCACACAGCACTTTCAGTCCCCACAGGGGCCTTGGCTTTTCTGGCTCTCTCAGAGTCTTCAATTCCTTCCTGTTCTAGCTGCGTCAATGCAGTCTGTTGTTCAACATCTCTTGTATTCAAAATGCCCAAATCCCGAGCGAAATTCTTGGCACTGGCGCTCTCCGGTTCTCTGGCGATGTATTCTGATCCCCGGCCCTTCCGGCCACAATTGATGTCCTTGCCCCTGACGGGCCCCTTTCCAGCTGAGATTCTTCAACAATATCTGGTTGGTCGTCAAGCCACCCGATGACCTCTGCTAACTCCTCAAAGTCGAACCAGTTGACTGTCACGTCCCCCGGCTCTTGCTCGTTGAAAATCTGTAGGTCAGCAATGTCCCCTTCCAGAACTGCTAAGTCATCTATCCTCTGATCAAATCCATCCCCCTGTAGTACACAAATTTTTGCCCCCACTGGCAATTCCACATTTGGTCTAATCTGACCCGCTGACGCAATGTAGCCACTTGGATTGTACACTTCCTTAGCAAAGCTCCCCAATTCCTCAGTCCTTGAATCCGCTGTACCACTTTCCTCCGAAATCATTCCTGTTCCATCTTCGATGGTCACCACCATTGATTCAGGTTGGGCTCGGGAGATGTCCAACATGCACAAGTCAGTGCTGTCGGGAAGGAACACCTCCGGCTTGGGTAGGTGAGATGGGGTGATATATATGCTGGGGTCGCATGACATGACCCCGGTCTGGATAAAGTTGATGCGTTTGGGAGGTGGAGCTTGGTTGTGTGGTGGGAGAGGGTTAGTTGTGACATTGGGTTTCTCTAGAGGCACAATCACCCTATTATCAACGAGATCTTGAATCTCATGACCTAATCGGAAGCATTGGTCGGTGTCATGACCGTGCTGTTGGTGATATGCGCAGTATTTGGCTGGGTTATGGGAGGGAGGAAGGGGATTTGGCAATGGTCTCGGCTCCAGGGGCTTCAAGTGCCCTTTCCTGATTAATACCCCCAGAGCTTTGGACAGGGGCATATATAATGGAGTGAAGGTTCTTTGGCCTCGAGGTTGGTATTTGGTTGTTTGTGTGTTACTTCCGGACGCACCGAAGATTGGTGTAGCTGCCAGGGTTCTTGGAGGATTGGTAGTGACCATGCTTACTTCTGAAGCTCTGGCAGTTACGGCATTGCTTGTGCCTATATTGGTGTTGCGGTTGAAGGTTCTCCTAGGTTGCTCTCTGTCTTGGTCAATTAGACCCTGCTTCATAGCATCCTCAATTTGTACCCCCATCTCATGTAAATCTGAAAAGGTGGGAAAGGGGAAAACAATCATTTTCTGCATAAGCTTCAGTTGGAGATTGTGCACAATCATCCGAATCTGATCTTTGTCTGTGGGCCTAGTGGTCATCATTGAGGCCTTGGCCCTTCACCGGGTTACGAAGTCAGAAAAACTCTCCTTAGGCTCCTGCTTAGTCGTCTCGAGATTACGGGTTGTGATATCGATCTGTGTATTATAGGAGTACTGAGCGACAAAAGCCTTGGCCATCTCATCCCAGTTCCTCTTAACATCGTCTTCCAGTTTTGCGTACCAGATGGCCGCCACACCCGACAGGTTCCGGCCGAATAAAGAAAGCTTCTATAGTCTGGTGAGGCCCATCGGCCTTAATATATCTGAAAACAGCCATAAGTGCACCATGGGATCCCCGGACCCGTCAAAGCGGTCAATATGTGGCATCCTAAATCTGTTCGGCAGAGTCACGGTTGCGTCGGTGTACCCATCCTCGATGTCCGGGATGGACTTCACACCCTGAGATTTCTTGAACAGCTTCTCAAGCTTGCTCACTTTTAATGCCGTGGGGTCGACCTTGAATTCAAAGGGAGAATCCGGTTGATTGATAGGAGTAGGTGCCTTGGATAGTTGAGGTAGAATCGGGGGTGGAGCCGGCCCTGTTGGGATGTCTGTATCCTCCTGGACATTCTGAATATTCGCCGTCTCCCCGGGTATTGGAACTCTTGGTGGGGGAGGAGCTTGGTGTGAAGCTGATGCTCCGGCTTGCTGCTGTAGCCGGGTAATTAGCTCCGCCTGTTGGGCCATGACAACGGCCTGCTGTTTGGCAAATTCTGCTTGACGAGCAGCGTCCTCCTGCATGGTTCTCATGCTCTCCTGGAGCTGACACATCATTTCTTCGATTCCTGCCATACTGCCTTGATCTAACTGTACTGTCGGTATATGTTCCCTCTTTGTGGGAGAAACAGCACTCTGATCCCTACTATACCCAGGTGGGGTAGACAAAGCCCTCTGAACTGACTGTTGAACTGATATCCTCTGCCTAATTGCCCTCCGTCTAGTAACCGGGGGTAAAGAATGAAACACTGGTTATCCGTCTACCAGATCCTCAGATCGATGGAGTCGACGACCTCTAGTCTAGAGTGCTTGGGGAATATCTGCTTGGTCTGAAGCAATTGTGCTAAACTACCTAGCAAAAAGATAAATAAAGCAATAATAAGGAAATAAACAACCAGAAAACGGACAGCATAACGGCTTAAATAAACACAACACAAAGTTGGGTATAACAACACGCAGTTGATAAGCTGAATACACTGTTCTCAGACATTGATCATTATTTCCAAATTACTGCCCCCCCCAAATCTGAATCTGATACCCGCAAATAACTGATTCTCAAAACACTGGTGCCCGCAGGCCTGATGCCCAAACTTGCAAATTGATACATGTATTCCTATAGAGACACACTCTAAAAGCACATAGTAAACAAGTGAGAGCCAAAACACCCCTATGTTGGGGTAGGGTTTCCCTGTCCTATTTTGTTAGGAGCTAGGGTTTCACTATGCACGCAGTGGTTTCAAACAACCTATAATCGGGTAAGCAACCTGTCCTGGTTTGGGATAGTCACTATGGATTCCAATATGCACTAGGTCAAATGGTCAAAAAGGGTGCCCCAGTAAAAACTGGGGTTTGTGTTCCCATCGTGGCAGAGCCCGTAACCGGTCAGCCTTATGGCACGGTTCTCAAAGCGAGCCTCCGGCAAACCGTTCAGGAATAGCAGATGGCAAACACGGTGTCCTAGGCACACTAATGCAAATGCAATGCAAAGAAACACATAAGTGTAGTCAAAACAAGATATCACGAGTTCGAGTCAAGTTCTCTAAATCCCCAGCAGAGTCGCCAGAAACTGTGCACGTCCTCGAACGTCCCGGGAGAAATCCCGTTTTGTTCATTGGGCTCACTACAGTTCAGACTCGATGTCACGGTTCTTAATCTGATCTCGCAAAGTGCAATGCAAGACTGATAAATCACTAAAGAGTCCAAATCTAGCAAATCATTTTGGAAAACTAATTTTTAAGAAAGAAGTGCCAAACATGGACTGCTTTGCCAGATACAGAGTCGCCACCTAAATGTTTTATTTTGGGGGAATTTAGGAAACCCTGACTCGTGCCTAAGGCCACGTGTCTGTCATCACCAAAGTTGCCTCAGCTCGAGAACTTGGGTACGATTGGGGAAGGTCATGCAATGAGCACCCCGCTCGCCCGATCAAAGATCGGCCACTACTAAACATGATATCGAGTTTTTGAAAACACATGCGTTCTTATTTCGGTTTATTAGCCTATAATTACTATGTGATGTGCACAGTATACAAGTATAGACTGGATCGCCTAAGTCAGAACAAAACATCTCATGTTTATTTGAAAATGGTTTGAAGGTGCTACCCGCAAGTAGGCTAGGACGTGGATTTGCCACCCTCAAGTGGGCTTAGAAAACAAGATGATTTTGCCCCCTCAAGTGGGCTTAAAACTCGCATTTGATGAATTGTTCTGATTTAAATAATCCAACCTTCACCCACAGGCATTCAGACAGTTATATCACAAAAGCAGTTAACCTCATGGTAAGCATGCTATCATGGCAGTCACTCACACACATGCAAGGATGCTAAAGCATAAACACTCACCGAGTACTCCAAGCCAAAACAGAAACTAGTTAGTAATCAATGCATGATCCTAGTTCATGTTAAGATGGCTAACGCAACACATGCAAAAATGCAACTACAATAGGCTCGGCTATTCTAAGATGGCATATGAGATGCAACAATCGATACATGTATTCAACTCGGAATTGAAATACAATGCAGTTAGTATGATGCGCCGAGCCCGATGTATGCAAGACAGATGAATGGATGCAAACATGCGAGCATAAGGATGCTAATTGAAACATGCCCTAAACTAACCATCATAAGTTGATAAATAAAAAGGAGAATGATGTCGGGTTGGAAGACATACATCACACACACGCACACTTATTACAACATTGCCCTCTCTCGGAGGGTCCGAATAAATAATACACAACGAAATGAATAACTAACTACAACTAATTATTACATAATGCTGACTAATTAACAAATTTAACTAAGTAAGCAATAAAACTATCATGTAAACTACTTGAAATGGACTGCCTCAGCTCTGCCTTGGATGGCAATGAATGCATGCATGCTTGAATCGCTTTGTCAGGAAGTCCCTCGCGACGCCCTGACTCACCTTTGTTTGCAATTGATGTAAGAAACTTGCACAAGGCTCCAGAAGGCTGAAACTCCACCCTGGGAAGCTGTGGGAAGGTTGCCGACCAGCCCTTGGCCTTGGAGACCACCTGCCGACCACCTTTTGTGGTGGAGACCAAAAGAGGTGGTCGGCCTGCCAGAAAAGCTAGTCGGCCGACCAGTTTCTGCCTTCTGTTCCTGGTTTTCTGCAACACAAAGCAAGGGAGAGGCATAGCAAGGTATTTTCAACAAATGTGTGCACGACCACTCTCCCATCATTGCACAAGCTCAAGGGAGTGTAGACCTCGACCCTCGGGCCACCAATCACGCATCTCGATGCATGATGGCCGAGGAATCGAATTGCACGACTTGATATGGAATGAATGCACATATGAACACATAAATGCCTAAACTCCATCATGTATTAGTCAAGAGGGCCATCGACTGGGAATTGAGGTACGTTTCGTCACTTTGAGTACAAAACGTTCCTTGTTTCCTGTGTTTGGACTAACTCCTATTCCAAACACAATGCAACAAGTATGGCATGCACAATGTCAATATGGAATGCAACAAGTATGGCAACTTGGTCATGCAAACATGCAAGGGGTGAAACATGCAAACATGCACCTAGCATACACAATGTCAATATGGAATGCAACATGAACAACCTAGCAAGGCTAATGGCATACACAATGCACAATGCTATTGTACACATATTCAATGCGAGACAAGCATAAGCATGCAACAATATGACAAAATGAGACTAGCATACACAATGCGAATGTCAAATAGCATACTCAATGCGACGAACTATATGGCATACGCAATGCACATACGAAAGATGGACATGCACGAAGACATGAACAAAGCATACACAATGCGATGATCAAGCATGCGACAACATGGATATGGCATACATAATGCAAGATGGACTTAAACTAAAATGAATGGGCCTTAGCCACACTCAAATCAGTGGCCATACATGATGAAAATGAAGCAACAACACACATGCAAACATGTACAAATGCAAAGGACCAAACCTAAGGCACAAAGTGCAACTCCACCAAAGCATGGTAAGCATGAAATATGGCGTACAATCACATATTTTCCAGCTCTGAAATGACATGCAAGATGGTCCCGAATCATGCAAACACCTCACACAATGCATGCTAGATGGCCCAAATACCGAAACTAGTGAAGTGGATTACACTATAGGCATGCAAAGCCATACTCAAATGGCCAAACCTGCCCCAAACAGTCCCTATGCAGGCCAAAATAGTAGCAAATATGGACTAAAATGATGGCTCGCAAAGCATGGAAATGAAGCTCATGCAATGGTCCAAAAATGAGGTATTCATGCATAACTCTCAAACACATTCAAAGAGTGGAAAACATGGGAATATAGCATACATATAAGCTCTGAAATATGATTCACAATGATGCCAAAACATGGAAACACCTCAAAATACGCATGCAATGTGCTTCAAAACTCAAAGCTAGGTAAGGGTATTGAACTACAACCATGCATAGAAAACATTATTCGACCATAAGGCCCAAAAACAGAGCTAAGGCAGTCCAAAACATGCACAAAATCGATTCAAGGCATGGCCAAAAAGTGCTAGAATCAAAGGCCAAAATAGCATGCAATGTAAGCTAGTAAAGAGGATTTGCACTACAAGCATGTGAGGCAATGAAGAGGCCACTAAACTAGAAAAATTCAGAGGTATGCCATGCCAAATAAAGTCCAAAAACCCACTAAAACATGGTTAATGCATGCAAGAATGAGATGCTCCGTTGATATGCTATGAAGAGGGTTATTCTACACATGCAAGATGGACATCCAATATGGAAAAAAAGGCTCTGGATAGAGCCTATGCAGGTCCTAGAACTCATCAAAAATGGCCTGAAACATGGCTTGGAAGCATGCAAATAAGGGCTCCTTTGTAAGGCCAAAAATGCTAGAAAACAAAACAAGGAGAGAGAGGGTCACCCCTCTCTGATTTTGGCACTCAAAATAGCATTCTATCCACTGAAAATCCACTAGATTTCAGTGGCTAAAGGGCCAAACAAAGGCCAACACAAATGCTCTAAGGCATGGCTCAAAACAAGGTAAAATGAAGCATGCAAGGGGGGTAGATGACCCCCAATAGAAAAATGATCTTAAACAAACATGTTAAGGACCTCAAAATAAGACTTTTTTCAGTTTACACCGAAGCTCAAAAATTCTTGCAAGTATGGCTAAGAGATGGAGTAAAATAAAGCTCAAATGAGGGGAATAGGGTGTTACCCTTGTAGCTCAGCAACTCCAGCAGCTTATGGACCAAAAATGCAGCTCCTTAGGACCTCTCAAGACCCTCCAAGAAGCTTAGTTTGGTGTTGGAGGTGTTAGGCTAAGAGGTAGCGTGCAAAGGGGCAAGAACTTAGCACTTTTGAGACCAAAATAGAGATATAGAGAGAGAGGTATATGTGTATGCCTTAGGGAAATTCTGAACCTTCACAAAGGAGGGGGAGGCCCTCCTTTATAGAGATTCAAGGCTTTAGCTTCTCAAAGAAGCTAAAAACCAAGGCCAAAGATCCTCCATACACGTGTATGGAGGATGCAGTCTGTGGCTTCCAGCTGGCACAGCTGGCAACAACTCACAGAGACAGAACTGAGGGAGGTAGGCCGACCAGTTCAGGTGGTTGGCCGACCACTTCCCCTGGTCAGCCGACCAGTTCAAAAGGTCCAAGTTGATGAATGGTGGTCGGCAGCCCCAATTGGTGTTCTCCACATTGAATTCAAGCTTGTGGTATGGTAGGAGACCTGCAAAAGTGGCTCAAAAACCAAGGAGACCAGCTTCCTGACAAGAAAAACGGCCGACGGGAGAAAAGGTGGTCTCCAAGAGAAAAGGTGGTCTCCCACCCTTGTACCACCTTCCAAACAATGAAAACAAGGTCCATGCCAAAAATGAACCAAGACGGATGCAAAACGAGGGTTCGGGGGCCAAAACGTGCAGCCGGGTGCCCCAAAAACTGACTGTTAAGCATCGAAAGCGGCGTGCAACCACGAAGGTGGTCTCCCGGGTCACAATGTCCCTCTATAGAGAGGAAACAAGGTGTGTGCCAAAAACCAGAGCAAACGGAGAAAGTTAAGCGGTCCCGAACCGAGGCGCACGGCCGACGGCTCCGAAAACCGGAAACTGGTCTCCAAACGGGAACAGTGGCTTACAACCACGAAGAGTAGCCTACGGCCACTGAGAGATGGTCTACAAGACCTCTCCCTCCCTCCGGGAAGAGAAAGCAAGACCTGGTCCGCAAACCGAGGCAAAGTATAAAAGGGTCCCAAGGTCTGGGGGTAAGGACCTCAGCCGAAACTCTGAAACCTCAGAACGAGCACAACATGCGCAATCACCGAGCGCTGAATTGATGACGTCTGAGTCTTAAGGTCGGTCAAAAATGGGGTGTCTACAGGAGCGAATTCCCTTGGTTTTGAAAAATTTGATTAATCAAGAGGAGGAGAGGTTGGCAAAACCCCTCACTGATGAAATCATTGCTATTAATGTGGGTACTGAGAAGGATCCACGTCTGGTCCAGATCAGGACCACGTTGTCTTCGGAGGAGTGCGAGCGCTTAGTCGTTTTATTAAAAGATTTGATAGATGTTTTCACATCGTCCTACGAAGACATGCCTGGAATCGATCTTGAGATTGTATTACATCGGATCCTTTTTGACCCCGAGGCCCTACCCATCAAACAAAAGTTGGGGAGAATATGCTCGGATTTGGCTTTAAAGATTAAGGAGGAGGTCACCAAGCAGATAGACGTAGGGTTCTTGCTAGTATCTGAGTATCCAACTTGGTTAGCCAACATTGTTCTAATACCAAATAAAGATGGCATAATTTGGGTGTGTGTGGCTTTTAGAGATCTGAACAGAGCTAGTCCGAAGGACGACTTTCCTCTACCATTGATGAATTGGTGGACTTCACCGCAGGTCATGCATTGCTCTCCTTTATGGATGGATTTCCCGAGTATAACCAGATTCTGATGGCGCTTGAGGACAGAGAGAAAACTGCCTTTACCACGCCGTGGGGAACCTACTGCTATGGGGTGATGCTGTTTGGGTTGAAGAATGCCGAGGCTACCTATCAACGGGCTGCAACCATAATCCTACATGATATGATCCATATAGAAGTCGAGGTGTACGTGGACGACATGATTGTCAAGTCCAAGGAAAGAGAGGGCCACTACACTGCCTTGAAGAAATTCTTTCAATGGATCAGAGAATACAGATTGAGGTTAAATCCATAAAAGTGTACTTTTGGTGTAACAGTAGGGAAAATGCTGGGGTTCTTAATCACATAGAGGGGCATTGAGGTAGATCCTTCCAAAGTCAAGGCCATCCTAGAAATGCCACCACCAAGGACAGAAAAGGAGGTGCGAGACTTTCTGGGCAAAGTGCAATTCATAAGACGGTTTATTTCTAAATTAACCTTGACTTGTGAACCACTATTTGGTCTCCTAAAGAAAGGAAAGAAATTCTAATGGGATGATCGATGTCAATTCGCTTTTGAGCAGATCAAGCAGTACCTTTAAAACCCACCCGTGTTGTCACCGCTAGAGCCGGAGAAGCCCTTGATTTTGTATCTGTCAGTCATAGACACAACGATAGGATGCATGCTAGCTCAGGAATCTGAGGATAGGCTGGAGAAAGCCATCTATTACCTGAGCAAGAAAATGCTGGATTATGAGACCCGCTAGAGAAAGCTTGCCTAGCCTTGGTATGGGCTACTAGGATGTTGAGGTACTACCTGTTAGCTCACTCCATAATTCTAGTTTTGAGATTAGATTCCATCAAATATCTCTTCGAGAAACCAGCGCTTACAAGTAGGCTAGCCCGTTGGTTGTTTCTCCTCTCCGAATTTGATTTGAAGTATGTTACTCGCAAGTCTGTCAAGGGGAGAGCGGTAGCAGAATTCCTGGCAGATCACCCAGTGGAAAGGGATGAAGCAGTAGAATAACTGTTCCGAGATGAAGCTATTCTACAAGTCAAGGAAGAGATTTGAACAATGTACTTTGATAGAGCATCTAATCAATACGGTTATGAGATAGGGGTGTTGCTGATAGCACCCGACAATTCCCATATACCCTTAGCCTTCAAACTTTGGTTCAAGGTATCTAACAACGAAACAAAATACGAGGTATGTATCGCTGGTTTAGAAGCTGCCTTGGAACTAAGGGCAAAAAGGTTGGACGTCATTGGGGACTCGAACTTAGTTGTGTCTCAAGCAAAAGGAGACTGGAAGGTTAAAGAAGAAAAGATGAAGATTTATCACCAAACCCTGGATGTTCTGATTCCTAGGTTTGAGAAGCTGACCTTCACGCATCTATTAAGAGAGAACAGCAGGTTCGCTGATGCCTTGTTAACTCTATCTTCCATGATAGACATTTCGTTTGGAGTCCGGATGCGTCCGATCATTATTGAACAGAGATATACGCTGACCTATGAGATTATCACCACAACAGATGAAGTGAAAGATCAAAACCCTTGGTTTTATGATATTTGGAACTTCTTAGAAAAAGAGGATTATCCACCAGGGGCAAATGCCAAAGATAAGAGGGCAATACGGCGGATTGCCATTCAATTTATCATCTGCGGAGGTAAACTGTACAAGAGGGGTCATCTGAGAATGCACAAGTTGTGTGTCGACGCAGAGGAATCAAAGCGCCTAATGGAGGCCATTCATGTGAGAGAGTGTAGAGCGCATATGAACGGAGTAATGTTAGCACGGAAGATTCTCAGGCAAGGTTACTATTGGTCTACTATGGAGGAGGATTGTATCGGTTTTGTTCGGCGATGCCACAAATGCCAGATTCATGCCAATCGCATGAACATTCCGCCGTCGAAGCTATACAACATGACTTCACAATGGCCTTTCTTAGTCTGGAGAATCGACGTCATTGGGGCAGTCACACCAAAAGGGTCAAATGGGCATTAATACATTTTGGTGGCAATTGATTATTTCACAAAGTGGGTGGAAGCTTAGTCTTATGCAGTGTTGAAGGCATCGCATGTGGCTAAGTTCATCCAAAACAACATCATTTGCCGTTATGGAGTCCCAAACGAGATCATCTCAGATAATGGTCTCCATTTCAAGAAAGAAATGATCGACTTGTTGGAAAAATACAATGTGACTTTCCATAAGTCATCCACATACCGGCTACAAACCAACGAAGCTGTTGAGGCCGCCAACAAGAACATCAAGCATATCCTGCAGAAGATGGCCGAGACTTACAGGGACTAGCCAGACAAATTGCCGTTTGCACTATGGGGTTATAGGACTTCAATTCGGATGTCTATTGGGGCAACTCCTTACTCTCTTGTTTATGGGATGGAAATTGTTCTGCCGATCGAAATAGAAGTTCCGTCGTTGTAGGTTATGGCTGAGGGTTAGATAGCAGAGGCGGACTCACAGTAGAGTAGGTTCGAAGAATTGATGCTGTTTGATGAGAGAAGGCTGAAAGCACTGTACAATATTCAGGGTTATTAATGTAGGATTGCTAGGGCTTTTAATAAGCAGGTTAAGTTCCAGAATCTCAAAGAGGGGGATTTGGTGCTGAAAGACAACCGAGCTGCCATCCACGACCCTAGGGGCAAGTTCAGATCCAATTGGACTGGTCCTTACATCATCAAAACTCTGTGGTTGGGTGGAGTTGTTATTCTCATGGACCTGGATGGCCTAGAATTTTCCCAACCGATCAACATGGACAAGTTGAAGAAATATTATCCCTGAGAGGCTCGCTAGGCCGAAAATCTGGAAGGGCGACCTAGGCAAAAGTTAGAGCACAAAAAATTAGAAAAAAAAAAAAACTGAGCTCGCAAGGTTGAAAACCCTAGAGGGCGGTCTTAGCAAAAGTTAGAGCTCAAAAGGAGAGCGTTAATACTCGAGTGAACCCGAACCGAACTACTAAGGCCTGATTCCCATCTTCGGGATACGTAGGCAATTTCATCCTGAAGTTCGGCCGTAAACACCTCCAACTCAACTGTCCTGTCCATGTGTTGATCAGGTCATCTTTGTCTCTTCTTTATCTAATTGTTTGGTTTGGTTGTGATTCTCTCTAAGAACTGGTTACAGTGCTGAGCAGTGTTTTTCAGATAAAGGGCAATTTGTTGTCTTCGGATCCGGGGTTATACATTTCGAGGATAGATTCTACGTGTGTCAAGTTGTGATCCTTATTGACAATGGTTTTGAAAAGTTTTGATAAAAGTTGACTTTGCTTAAATTTTACCTTTTACAACTTAGACTATTTTTGGACCAAAAGAAAAATTTTCAGTGCTCACAACTTTAATTTCATTGATTTCAATACAAAGTTCTCCAACTCTCGGTACAAATCAAAGCTGCTTTTAATTACATGCATAAAACTTGAAAAAAAAGGATCAAAGCAAATAAATTAGAGGCATAGATGAGTCAGGTGTTCTTGCGTCCCTCGCTTGTGCTCATGGAAGCCTCTGATGCCAAAGTGGGCCCAGATTGTGCCTCATGTTCCAGCTAAGTTAGGCACTCGTCAGAAATGGCGCAACTGAAACTAGGGGCAGGAGCCAGAAGCTCTCTCGTCTTCTAAGCAGTGAGGTACCTAGCCAAATGTGAACCTCGAATGGGGAATGGAACCAGGTACTCTACCCCATCCTCTGGGCAAGTCTGATCATGTCCAAATTGATGCCTAAATCGGAATGGAAAGTTGAATACACAATGTGTCAGGCCAATTAGTTCAATGCCAGGTTGCCGAGCCATGCTGTAGCTTATTTTGGTCAGATCAAGTCAGGGGCAACGCCAAGTAATGTCAGAAGCAGATCTGTTGCACATCCAATGGCACCACCATCCTTCATTCAGAAAATCAACTAGCTGTTGGCGGAAAAAGTATGCTCGAGCTGAGTATGTGGGGTAGGAGTCCACTACCATCATCTTGTCTATAAGCCATATCTGGGGAGGGATGGAAAAAAAAAAAAAAAGATTAAAGAATAGAGAGGTGTACGTTGAGAGAAAAAGTGAGAAAAGGGCTTTGAGAGAAAAATAGAGCATGAGTGCCGAGAGATGTGAGAAACACATATCAGAAATGGTGGGAAACATTACCTGAAGAAGTAGTGGACTCCCCGTGAATTTGGCTGTCTCTCGCAGATGGAAGGTGTCTAAACCTATCAAAGTCTTGGCCAACGCAAAACCAATGCAACTCTTACTCTCTTTCAAACCTTGGGCTACTTCGATTAATCGAATGCTAGACCCATCGAAACTAAGGGTAAGGAGGAAATGTGCTAGCATGCACAAACAAAGGGTGTGTTGTCGAAAACCTCGACAAAGAGGATCACCGCGGTCACCAGCATCAGAAAATCGATGGATCAAACTAGGAATGTCCAGCTCTCTGTTGTGAACCAAGGAATGGGCCTCATGTGGAGTAAGCCCACACATCCTTCCCAAAGCTTGAATGTGACCAACACGGGGCTGAGGCAAGATTTCCTCATCACGCCAAGACTTCATTAGCACTTGAAATTCTTCGATTGTCGGGCATAGCTCTTGTCCCCCGAAGCTAAAGATGTGTGTAATTAGGTTCTAACATTTAGCCGCGGCATGTAGGAACGGAAAACACAGTGGAGTACGACTCAGAGGGAATAGGGCATTTATGCCAAAATCCCGAAAATTCACCTTTTCCGAGCCACCTAAAGTTGCAATCCAATCCAAGAGGTTTTGGGCAAGAAATGGCTCCATTTGTGGCAAAAACAATAGCTAAAATGAGTTCTGGAGAAGAAATGATGCAGATGAAACTTTTGTAGAAGATAAGGCAGTGAGTGGAAGCCAAGTGGCAACAATCTGAGGTTCCTCACATTGATGGCCGACCGGCCATTAGTGATGGCCAACAAGCCACCTTGGAAGCTGACCGGCCACCACTGGTGGCCGACAGCCTTCTTGTCTGTCTTGTTGTCCATCTATGTGCTGAGAATGCTGAAGGCATGTGTTGTGTTTTGTTCTTTATGCATTTTAAGGTCTTGTTTTGAGTCCTTTTAGTTCTAGCAAGTTTGTTGAGTTGTATTTGAGTTGTTTTGTTTATCAATTTGTTTTGTTGTTTATCGAGTTGTTTTGTTTCGTTTGTCAAATTGTTGCTATTTTGATTATCGAGTTGTATGTTGTGTTTAGAATTTCAAGTGTCGGTTAGTTCATTACCCGATTAAGAGAGTTGTGCCAATACCATGTTCAAGTTTCATTATCAAATTCAATCTCGTTTTCATGCGATGTGGTGCTCATGATGCAAAATACAACACTTTTTCAAATGAAAACTGGTTTTCATTCCGATCATGGTTGTTTTTACAAAAGTGCAGTACAAGTTTTTAAAGCAAATAAAACATGTCTGAAACTGTACAATGTGATAACACTACTAACAAAAAAAAGCTAAGCAAAAAAATAAAAATAAATAATTATAAGAAAATCAGCGCCAGTCACCTCAAGCTCGTGATGCCCTCTTCGTCCTCTTCCTCGGAGGAAGGAACTCTGGGGCACTGTCTCCGTCGGCACCGCTGTCTGAGTTTGCACCAGAGTCTGAGCGGGTGCCATCTTCACTCTATGTCTCTAAACCTGCCTTGGTATCAGCATCCCCACTCTCGGAACCAGAGCCAATGTCATCATCTCCACTCTCAGATGACTTTGACTGTGGACTCACTACCTCCTCGGAGCCACTCATCTCGGTGTCGTCATCGCTCAGAATGAGCTCTGAAGGACCACTCTCATCTCGGATGCCCCTGGCTCTGCTTCGACTGTGTGTTGGAGCCTGTCTCTCTCTTCTCCCTGTTGTTGGAGGAGGCATCGCTGGTGCAGGTGCTGCAGCTGTTGTCGGTGCTGTCGGTACGGGTGGGACCTGAAAAGACAGTTGTCATATGTCAGCTGCAGTATGCGTATTAGATGCAAGTATGGTGTGCAGAATGAGTATATCCAGAAGTTAGGTACAATGCATGAATACAGTGTGGAAGTGTAGTGTTTCAAATGCAGTGTATTAGTGCAGTGTGGAGAAGTTTTCAGTTGAAATGTCAGTTTCAGTGTGTCAGTGGAAATTTGATGACTGGAATGTAAGAAAACTGAAGAAATGACTTGAATGCTGTGGAAGCCGAGCAATGCCTCCCTTCTCAATATCATACCCTCAAATGAAGCTAGTAGCTCGAGCAGATCCTCGGTGTATCCTGGGGGCGCCTACAAATGCATTAGGAATGATTAGTGTCTAGAATGAGCAAATATCAGAAAGAGATGGGAAAACTAAAAAAAAATGTGGTACATATTAGGAGTGCATCATGAGCTCTGACATATCTATGCCCCGCTACAGCAGGCTCAATCAGAATCTGGTATGCCTCCCTAATATACCGCCAACATGTGAGTGTAGTAGGCAGCTCCAGCCAGCCGGTCCTCTATCCCGTCTAGGTAGCCCTTCTATTATGTGCCCTGGTCGCCCTAGTCGCACTAGTCGCTTTAGGCACTCTAGCTCTCTCTCTCTCGCAGTTGGAGCCCCTGCCTCCTCACCTCCTCACCTCCACGAATACAGGTCAAAGGAGGCATGAGGTGTGTCCGAATGAATGTCGAAAAGTCCCCCTCCCCACGAAAGTAGTCGGCCTCTAAGCCCTCCGTGAACTGAATCATCTCCTGGAAGGTGAGTTTCTTTGTTGCTCTCATAGATGGCAGAGGCGCTATGGGAACTACCGGCTCAGGCAAGCCCATGGTCTGGCGCAAGAATCGCTCGTCTAGAAACCAGGCTTGACAAATCGAGCCCTCGAACAAAAGCCAAAAACGGGAGGCTCCCCAAGCTCCAGCAAACTAGTCCCTGACTCTAGTTGGCATCGTCGCCCAGGGCTGCCAAGTGATCTGTAAATAGAGAATGCACGGATTGTTAGTGGCCATCAAATATCGAAGTATGAATCAGAGCCCACGTAGAACGAAAGTAACTGTGAATTTTGAGTTACCTCTGCCACGGTCACTGTGTCGAAGTATCGACGAAAGAACAAAAAGGTCTCCCTGGTCCTCCGCAAGCATCTGTCGTCATACCGATGAGAGTACGGCACAACAGGGAACATCTCCACCTCTGGCTCTGGAGCGAGAGTCAGAAAATATGCATACACCCAAAGCTGTAAGGGAAGGGGCAATAGTGAGTATACAATGTATAATGTACGAAAAGTACAAGCGCAGATGCAGAAAGCAGATTGTGTGCAGAAGGTGTGTATAGTGTACAGAGAGTACCGATACAGAGGATACAAAGTGTACGGTGCAGAAAGCGCAGTATATGGGTGTAAACAATGCAGAATGTTTGTGCAGTGTATAGAAAGTCTAAAGCAGAAAGCATAGAAACAGAAGGCAGAAAATGTAAAATAGAAATGTAAAGCGTACCTCCCAAGCTCGCCAGTGGCCTCCTATCCTATCTCTGCTCCTGTGGGATGTCGAGCTCATATAGCCATACAATGTGGCTAGGCCAGCGCCTCCCTAATCATAGAGCCGGATCTGCGGTAAATCCACCAAGGCGCTCAGAAGATACAATCCTACAATGTTTGCCCTGTTCGCGTACAAGGTGGTGCCGAAGAGGAACATCAAAAAACCTCGAGCGTAATGCTCTATCTCCTCAACTGTCTCTGGCTCGGTCCCCTGAAATTGCTCCGCGAACCAACTGTATCCTACCATCCCTGGTCGGAAGTGAGGCGGGCATGCCCCTAACAGGTAGATCCAGGCAGCCTCCCACTCGCCTATGTCCGTATCATAAGGAATTGAGTGACCCCCTACTTCTATGCCGGTGAGCACGGAGAAGTCATAGGGGGTCATCGTCATCTCCCTAGTAGTAGAGAAGTGGAAAGAGTTAGTGGTATCCCACCACCTCTCTACCAATGCTCCAAGTAAGGGCCGACTCGCAATAAGGCATGATAGCCGCGTGCAGAATGAACCGAAGCCGACCTTATCGATAAGGTGGTGGACACCGTTAGGAAGCTCCATGTACCAGTCCCTTGTGGATGTGGCTCCATAGCCTCTAATAGAGCGAGAATCCTTATGTGATCAGAATAGTGATATACAGTGGTATGAGAACAAGCAGATGAAAAGGCAGTGTAAGAAATATAGTACAAGAGTGCGATTAGGGCAAGAAATGCAGTGTAAATATTACAGTTGAAGTAAGGAACGTAGTTAAAGTAAGAGATGCAGTGTATAGTGAAGAAAACGTAAGAATACAGTGTATACCTCGGTGGTGTCATAAGACAAATGGGAGTCCGGCTCTCGTAGCAAGAGGTCCTCTGGTGCACCTTGTGTAAACCCTCTAAAATGCCAGATACTCTCGGGTGGTAGCACATGCATCTGAGGATGATATGTCGTTGGATCAAAGGGTCGAATCCTGGGTGGTAGTAGCATTGGCTCAGGTTCTGCCTTTATCTCTGGAGATAACTGGGGTGGGATCTCTGGGGTAGCTCTGTCGTGAGGTATGTCATCCTTCATTTGGAAAAAAGAAGGAAAATTAGTGACAAGTGAAGAAAATAGGTGGAAAATGCCAAAAGTCAACCCTAGGAGAGAGAAAAGTGAAGAAAAAGTCAAAGCCCAAAAAAAGGCACTAAACCCAAGAAGAACTCAAGGGAAGCAAGCCTCAAGTGGTGAAACTCCAAGAAAAAGCACCGAAATCAAATTTCAATCGGTTCAAAATGGAGTAAACTAAGAGGGTTTAGCGAAGAAAATGTGCGTGGGGTGTTGGAAAACACGTATAAAGCTCGGATCTAGAGAGGGAAAGTGTTTAGAGAGAGAGAGGGAGGATTTTCGGCTTTGGAGGAGTAAGGAAATGAAGTATGGGTGAGTATATATAAAGACCTGTGGTGAAAAGACCATTTTGGGCTCGATCTGCCATTGGTGGCCGACCAGCCACCATTGGTGGCCGACATCCCCCATTGGTGGCCGATAATATTCAGGGGTGGCTGATAGGTGGCCGACACCCTCCCATTGCGGCCGTCCAGTGCCCAGCGCTCCTATATTGAATTTTGATGTTGTTTTTGTCCCTGTTTCCTGAGAGGTGCAAGAAAAGGTTACTGTTGAGTTCAAATTCTCTCTGTGGAAGCTTGAAACGGTGCTTTCGGTGATCGTTGTTTGTCACTTGTTGAACGAGGTGTATCCTTTTTGTACGTTGCAACTTTTCCGAGAGGTAAATCGAAAAGTTGCTACTGAATTTGTTCCGAAGAATACGCTTTCATTCTCGCATAGACTATGCACCTCTTCCTTACGTATATAGAACGTGCATTTGATAAATGCGTATTTCAATTGCGCATAGAACATGATGTGCATTTTGTACATTGCATAGAACATGCTGTTAATCATGCATGAAAGATACATTTTGTATTTTGCATAGAACATGCTGTCAATTTCATGTAGCATTTTGCTTCGATTGTTTTCTTTGCATAGAATATGCATTCTTACTGTATCGCATTTGTTGAGTTTTATATAGGCACGATATTGTATGTACGGTTTATTCAGAGGAGTTCCAGGTAAGATCATTTGTGCCCTTCGAAATGCGTTTTCACTTTCTCCTCTCACGTGAGATGCGTTTGGACGTTTTCACTTTCTCCTCTCGCGTGAGATGCGTTTGGACATATTCACTTTCTTCTCTCGCGTGAGACGCGTTTGGACATATGCACTTTCTCCTGTCGCGTAGACACGTTTGGACGTATTCACTTTCTCCTCTCGCGTGAGACGCGTTTGGACGTATTCACTTTATCCTCTCGTGTGCCACACGTTAGGATCTTGGTTGAAACCTTGGGTGAGCCCAACGGTTGTGTTGCTTTTAGCTTTTCCTGCGTGTCGCGTAGGTAAGCTTGCATAATTTTCTTACATCCTTTTTGCATGAAATGTGGTTTGGTTTATGATTCTCACGCATGGCGTGCTCATTTACTTATTTCTTTTCATGTTTGGGATGTTGTGCCTTGTTTCGGTTTGTTTGAATGTGGCATTTTCATTGCATTGTATTTGCATTTAAATGTTTCATTACAGTCTCATTGCATGATCATAAGTTATGTTCTTGTACCGTGCATATCATTTGCATCTTGCCCCAGAACTATGCTAGTTTGATTCCTTACAAAGGGATACTTAGGCAGCTTGCGGGCGCGACCTCTTGTTTTCTATCTTTGTTTGTTTGTCCGAGTCTTCGGCCTTACCAAAAATGGGTCGTCTCTGGGCTTTGACATTCACTTTCGTCATTTCATAACTTACGAGTTCTGTTAAAGAGGGATAACTGTAGACACCCCATTTTTGACTGACCTCAAGACTTAGACGTCATCGCTTGTGCACTCGATGATTACAATTTTATTTGTTTGCTTTGAGTGCTCGAAGTCCACGGTGGAGCGCCCTGTCTTTGAGCCTTTGAAGCTTGTCCTTTTTGTGCTTTGGACCAAAACCCTATTGTTTCGGACCAAAACCCTATTGTTTCAAGCTTGGAACTTGTGGTAACCTGTCGGCCATCACCATAGGCTGTCGGCCATGGCTCATGGTTGTCGGCCATTGGTGTAGCCGACGGCCACTATTGTCTTTTTCCAGATATTTGTTGACAGTTGTGCCAGCTGTTGGCACATTGAGCTGCATCTTCCTACACATGTATGGTAGGATGTTTCTAAGCTCAAGGCTTGAGGGGGGGTATTCTCCCATTTTGGAGGGTTAGAAAATTTGGAACAAAATTCTCTCTCTTTCTTGTAATTTTATACACATTTGCTCACAAATCCTACACTTTTGCCTATACACCCTTGATAGAAGTTGCTAGTCTTTGGGCTGAGGTAGCTTGGGACTTATTTTGAGCTTTAGGAGGAGGTTTTTGGCTTGGATTGTTGGGCAAATTGTGTCTTTTCTTCAAGAGGTATAACACTCTCTCTTTGTACTTGTTTTGTACCCTCGCTTTGCCATCTTTTTCAATTGTTTTGAGGCTGATTTTGAACTATAAAAAGCTCTGTTTTTTATGGATTAAAAGTGTTGGTTTGAGGCCATTTTCAGTTAAGGGGTGGTTCACCCTTTTTTCTTCTTTGCTTGTAAAGTTTTTGTGTCTTTGTTTATCACTTTCAAACCAACTTTTTTGGGCCTTTTAACCACTGAATTTCAGAGGTTTTTCAGTGGCAAAAAACTCATTTTGAAGTCCAAAATTGGAGGGGTTAGCCTCTCCTCCTTGTGTCTTGTTTGCATGTCCAGTTAGCCCCATGTATTAGCTTAATGTTTTAGCTTTTTGTGGCTCAAGTCCAGCATGTTTTACACTTTGTTTTGACTTGTTTTAGCTCTGTTTTGGCTGTTTGGTGCCTTATGAGTCTTGTTTTGCATAGTTGTAGTGTAAGTCCTTTCACTAGCTTGGTGTTTTAAGGCTTTAATCACCATTGGTTTGAGTTGATTGCATGTTTTAGTGCTTTTTCTCACCTAATTTCAGCACTTATAATTTTTGCAATCTCCCTCATTTCTTCACTTTTTCATTTGCTTTGAGGCTTGTTTCAACCTTAGGGTTGTTTAAGCTTGAGATTGAGGCTCATGCTTAATGGTTTAATCCTCCTTTGAGGGTTCATTACCAACGGCATGAAGCTTCTCTCATGCCTTAAACTATCCCTTGGTTGACACTTCTTTCACCTTAGAATACACTCACCAATGGACTAATTGATTAAAGAATGGTTTGGTAATTAAAATGTGTAAACAAAATTGGCAAGTAAAAGAGGCAAGATAAGCATTCTTTGTATTGCATTGCATGTGTTCAAATTGGACGCTAGTTTGAACACAAGGAAAATGAGACATTTCATACTCAGAAGTGATGAAATGTACCATTCTCCTAGGTCTCCATTGCCCTTGGTCATTCATGATAGGGTGATGGTCATTTGAGTCTTGTTTGCATTCATTTAACTTGCACAATTGGTTTCACAAGCCATCATACAATGAATTTGCTTGATTGATGGTTTATGAACTAAGTTTTGTCCCTCCTTTGATTTCCCTATGAGAAGGAGAGGCAAAGTGTGCAAACAACCCTTGAGAAATACACTGTTTTGCTTTGTTTGCTCTCTGATACAGCAAGGAAGTCCAGGTCATCAGTGGCCGACAGCCACCACCAGAAGTCAACAGGCCGCCAGTGGTAGTCGATTGACCACCAGTGGTAGCCGACCGGCCCCTTCTCGGCCATCAGTGAAATTTGCACAGTGTGTTGGTAAGGTGGAGCAGAGGTGTTCTAGAAGTGGGCAGAATTGTTGGTGTTCAATGTGCAAATAGAGGCATTCAACAGCTAGGCAGTGGCTTTTTGGGTGGAAACCTAGCACGTGTATGAGCCTCCCTTGCATTTCAAGCTTGTGAAACGTTTAAATATCTAGCTTGAATATGTGTTGTAATTAATTAGTTGTAGCTAATTAAGTGTTGTAATTAATTAGTTAGTTTAACTAGTTATTCAATTTCGTTTTGTAATTAGTTAACTAGAATAGTTAATTAATTCGGTTTGTAATAATTAGTTAGCTTAGTTAGCCTAGTTAGCTAATTAGCTCTTATTCATTCGGACCCTCCTTTGCGAGGGCGTAATTTGTAATAAGTGTGCATGTGTGTGTGTATGTTTTCTAACCGCACGTTTTTCTTCCTGTTATTTAATCACTTTCGATAGTTAGATTAGGGACATATTTCAAATTAGCATAACTCATGCTTGCATCTATTCATTTGTATTGTATGCACCTAGGCTCGACGCATCATTCAAACTACATTGCAATTTCAATACTTATTTGAATACGTGTTTAACCACATGTTATCAAATCGAATCATATGCCATATTAGTAGCCGAGCCTATTAATTACATATTGCATGTGTTGCATTAGACATCTTAACATAGTTAGGAATCATGCATATTTTACTAACTTATGTTTTCTTAACTTGGAGTACTAGGTGAGTATTTACACTTTAGCATACTTGCATGAGTGTGAATGTTGCCATGATTAGCATGCTTGCCATGAGGCTATGTGCTTACTTGCGAAACTGCATGAATACCTATGGATGAAGGCTTGTTGTTTGAATTGGAATGATTCAACAAATGTAAGTTTTAAGCCCACTTTGTTGAGTGGCGAATCATGTTTTAAGCTCACTATGTTTGGTGGCAAATCCGCAATCTTTAAGCCCACTTGAGGTGGCAAATTCAAACCATTTTCGCAAACTAACATGAGTTGAATTGTTTCAAATTAAGCAAACTAGTCTGTACTTGCTTGTGCGCATCACATAGTAAAGCTAGTTTAATAATTGGAACAAGAACACATAATGTTTATAAAAAATCATATCATGATTAGTAGAGGCTGATCTTTGATCGGGCGAGCCGGCGTGCTCAATTCATGACCTTCCCCTCTTGTACCTAAGTTCCCGAGCCGAGGCAACTTTGGTGATGACAGACACGTGGCCTTTGGCACGAGTCATCGATTTCCTAAATTTCCCTAAAAATAAAATATTTATGTGGCGACTCTGTATCTGGCAAAGTAGTCCAATTTTGGCATTTTTGATTCAAAATCAATTTTCCAAAACGATTTGTCGGATTTGGACTTTTTAGTGTTTATCAGTTTCATATTGCACTTGTGAGATTAGATTCAGAACCACGGGAGTCCGAACTATAGGGCTTTCTTTTAAACCTTCCGAAATGGGGCGCAAAAAAGCCGAGCTACAGCGGCAGGAACAGAATTTGTAAAACCACAACCGTGGTTGATGTAACCCTTATTCTAACCTTAATTTCATGCATACCCATGTTCGAAAAACCTCTCCCTTTCTCTCTAGGATCCTCCTCTCTCTAGATTTTCCCTCCCATTTGCATTTCCCAACGGTTCTTGCAAAATTTTCTTTGAAAACCCTCATAATCCTCTACCTTTTGAACCGAGTGGAATTTGATTTGGTTGAGTTTTGGGTTTCTCTTGGTTTTTTTGCTCATTCTCACAATTTTCCTTGCGATTTCCTCTACCCCCTCTTGATTTTCAACTTTTTCTTTAATTTCCCTCTCATAAGGCTTGGATTTGGGGTTTTTCACCTAATCTCACTCACCTACACATTTTTCTTGATTTTTTCTTACTTTCTTCACTTTCCCTCCATGGCTAGCTATGAACTTCCCATCCCCGACCCCGTTATTGATATTGGAGTTGTCCTAGGTGAGGACATAGAGGCCGAGGATGTCCTCCCTCTCATTTCTGAGTTGGAGTTGCCTCCCCTTGCTAAGAGCCCATTTGATGTGGCCATCTACCAGCCACGTACACACACTCTGACCCCGAGTGGTATTTTGCGGGCCTTATTCCGAGGATTGACGAGGACATCCTACTGCGGGAGCCCATCGAGCACTTGTTCGCCGATGCCTCCACAGTAAGCTCTATTATATTCTTGTTTGAGCATATTTGAATTCCTTTCAAGGTATTGCAGACACTGACAACATTCCCATACTACAGGTGATGGCCAGGAGGATTAGAGGTTATGGGTCTATTTCTGGCCCCAGGCATTGGTGCGAGGCTTCCTGTGGAGGTTCGTACATTAGTGGATGCGGTTGGCTTCGGGGCCTTCTGCTTCGGACTAGTGCAGATGAGGGCTGACCCATTTCTACACGAAGCCCTAGTGGAGTGATGGTGGGACACCACAGACTCGTTTCACTTTTCATCGATCGGGGAGATGACTTTGACCTCGTAAGATTTTACAATGCTCACCGGCCTGCGGGTCAGACTTGGCGGCCGGATCGGCACAGTGGAGGGCTGCATAGCTTCACCTCCTTGGAGCGATCCTAGCCATTGCCAGTCCTGTGATGGTGAGGTACAGTTGGTTCTTTGAGCATATTTCTGATCTTCAGCTAGCTACTCTGGAGGTGGTCACCCAGTATGCTCGCGGATTTCTGATGTATCTCCTCGGTACTACCCTGTTTGCAAACAAGGAAAATACCGTGGAGCTTTATCTCTTGGAGCACTGGTGCATTTGCATTGGATGAGAGAGTATGACTGGGGTGGTACCAGCCTGGCCACCCTGTATTGCTACATGAGCTCTACCACTTGCCGAAAGGCAGATTTACTCGGGGGTTATTAGCGAGTTTGGGAGTTAAACCTGTACTTCTTCTTTCTTGCTTTGCTTTACATTTTCTATTTATATCTGCTTATTTGCTCGGTCCATAACTGCTTATCTACTTTCTTGTAGTTATGGGTTTACACATATTTCACCTCCTTTGCTCCGGTCCCAGTACGGCCACTTGAGTTGTCAATATCCCATTCTCGGTACTACAACTCTCAGTTTGAGCGTTGTTGGTGTGTAGACCGAGATTTCCCTTATTTTCGCCGTTTCTTCGACACCGTCACCGCAGATCGGGTAACAATACTAGCCTTTAACTTTTACATATTGTGTGCATATTACATTGCTTCCATACTATTGTCCCATATTGCACTGTCATTCTCATTCCATACTATTGTCCCATACTGCACTGTCATTCTTATTCCATACTATTTTCCTATACTGCACTGTTTTTCTCATTTCATACTGTTTAGACTTTTGACATCGGCCACTTGCTTTGCATATTCTATTCACAGGTTGACTGGCACCACTGGATGGGCATCCCCCAAGCTTCGAGGGTGATTTATGTTGTTGCATGGGAGGCCTCCACCATGTGGATCCTTTTTTAGGGCCCTTTTGGCAGGGCATACTACATGGGGGAGTGGTTTCTCTGCTAGACCCGAGGCCAGGCTGATCCCGATGTTCCACATCCTCCTTCTCCCAGTATGAGGATTGCCAATGATCTTTACGACGGACATCTGCTCGATTACCTGATGCAGGGAAAGGATGGTGACAGATACTAAGAGGCCGGCAATTTCACTACATTCTTATAGACCCGGGTAATGGGACCTCTTACTAAGGGTGTGGCCTGCGTAGTTCCCGAGGCCACTACTGCTGGAGGTGCCCCCAACTGCCATAGCCTGTGTATTGCCTGAGGCTGCCGCTTCTATTCCTGGGCTTCCTGTGATTCCTACTGAGGTCATATACATGCGTCTGGATGGGGTGCTCGAGTAGATCCCTCTTGAGCATATTGAGGAGAGGGACCGTAGACTAGTGATTGCTTTTGGCATCGAATAGGTACACACTTCTTTATATTTCTGGCCGCTGCGCTTCATTTTTTCTTGACTCTGTGCTGTATTACCCTGTTCCACTGTACTCAACTTTTCACTATTTTGTAGGTGCCTGCAGTGTATGCTAATGATCTCCTCTGGACAATTGACCGACTACTCCTCATTGTGCGGAGGAGACAGATTGCTTTGGCTACTCAAGAGATTGAGGTACTCTTTATCACTAGTTCACTGTTGTTGCCATACTGTCTATACTCATGTTTAGTTCATACTGATACCTATACTCTTTTCAGCTCGAGCCGACGCTAGCAGCACCCGTAGAATCTCCTCCAACTGGGAGGAGAGGGGGACGGGTCCCAACGAGAGGCTGACGATGGGTTGATGAGGGGAAAGGTTGAGCGAGGCAGCGCTTACCTTCTAAGGATTCTTTTGACGGATCTACAACCCCTAAGGACGAGAGAGAGGAGGTCGACTTGCAGCCCAGTAGCCCCAGTGATAATAGTGATGCACCCCCTCCACAACCGAGGAGGAAAAGGGCCAAGATAGGTTGATGATTCTCTTTTCTTTTCTTTTGCTTTGTAGTTAGGAACTATGTAGCTTCAGATAGACCTATGTATTTTGTTTTATTTTTATTTTTTATTTTTTTTTTGAAGACTTTTCTTTTTGTTTTTGGTCTTTGTAAAACGATGATCGGGCGTGAACCCTCTAGTTATGAAAAGAATATTTCACACGAGTCCTCTTGCATGATGTGACATGTGATAAATGAATGGCGCTGGCACGATAATCTTTTACACGACTATTAACAACTATGAATGCTTGCTCTTGAATTGATTCTTAAATCAGATAACAACTTACAACTGGTCAAAATACAAAATACAACTCAATGACAGAAAAAAAAAATGAAAACAACCTAAAAACACTAAACAACACTTGATACAAACAAGACAAGACTCAAAACATATCTCCAGTACGCCAAGGTGAGGACCTGCCCTTTCTGTAATTGCTTTGATCTAGGCAGTCATTGAGAGACGGCCGGCTCCTAATAGGTACTGCCGGCTCCCAATGAAATCCGGTTGGCTCTAAAAGTGATGTCGGTCAGTGCATTGCAGTTGTCATACATTGCTCCTTCTCAAAGTCTATAAAAAGTGATCCCAAGCTATTTTCCTGGCAGAACAACAAAATTTTGATATTTTGTTCTCAAGATGGAGATTCTTTTGAACAATAGGCTTCGAGACTGGATTACCACTTTAGACGGCTCGAAAAAGGTGAACTTTCGCGGTTTCGACCTAATTATTCTTTTTCCTTTGAGCCGCACCCCACTTTGCTTCCCGTTCCTCCATGCCACAGTCCGATGCTGGAACCCCATTACGCATGTGTTTCACTTTGGATCACAAGAAATGTGTCCAACGCTCGAAGAATTCTAAGCATTGATAGAATCCCGGCGCAATGAACAAATTATGCCTCAGTCCCATTTTGGCCATGCCTAGGCTTTGGGATGGATATGTGGGCTTTCATTATACGAGGCTTGGTTCTTGGCACATGATGGGGAATTGGACATTCCCGGTTTAGTTCATCGGTTTTCCACTTTTGGAGACAGGAGTGACCTTCTCTGGCGAGGCTACCAGTAACATGCTCTTTGCTTGTGCTTGCTTACGCAATTCCTTCTTGCCCCTAGTGTCGGCATGGCTAGCATCCGGTTGATCGAAGTGGCCCAATGTCTGAAAGACGGCAAAAGCTGCATGGGCTTGGCACTGGCCAAAACCTTGATGGGCCTTGATGCTTTCCGTCGGCGACAAATTACTCAGTTTGCAGGGAGTCCACTACTTCTCCAGGTATTGTTTCCCACCTCTCTTATTTAGGATCCTCACGCCACTCAACACTCATTCTCTATTTTCCTCTCTAGCCCTTTGCCTTACTTTTCTCTCAACGTATATCTTTCTTATTTTTTATCCCTTCCTAGGTATGGTTGATGGATAAGTTGAAAGTGGTGGACTCTTGCCCCAAGTACTCATCCCGTGCTTACTTTTTTCTCCAACGGCTAGTGGATTTCCCTTCAGAGGTGTTGTGGTGTGACTGGATGTGCAGTAGATTTGCAGCTGACATAACTTGGCGTTACCCCTAGCTTAATTTGACTGAGATGAGCTACAGCATGTCCGATCAGCTGGGAATACAGTTGATTGGCCTCACGCACTGCGTGTTTTATTTCCCTTTCTAGTTTAGACACCAGTTTAGGAATGATCAGACACGTCTAGGTGAGGAGGTAGAATACCCGGTTTCATTTCGCATTTGTGGTTCACACTTGATTCGGTACCTCACTGCTTGGAGGACGAGGGAGCTTTTGGCCCCTGCCCCTAGCTTCAGTTATGCCATTTCTGGCCATCTTTAGCTACAGAAACTTCTAGGAGTGCAAGCAGAAAGCATAGAGCTACATGACTTAGCTGTGCCCCTAGTTATACTGCTTTGATCTTTCTTTTCAAGTTTTTATGATGTAAAAACAACTTTGATTTAAATCAGAGAGTTAGAGAACGTACTTGTGTTGAAATCAATAGAATTAAAGTTGCGAGTACTGAAAAATTTTCTTTTGGTCCCAAAATGGTCTAAGTTGTAAAAAGGTAAAATTTTGAACAAAATCAACTTTTATTAAAACTTTTCAAAACGATTTTCGGAAATGGTCACTACCTGACACACTCAAAACCCATCCTCAAGATATACAGCCCCGAATCAACAGATCATGACTGCCCATAACTACATCCATCATACCGGCCTTTCTACTAACATAAAGATCACATAATCGTGCTAACTGATAATGGAGAAAAATAACCTGAATAAATATGAATGAACAGAACAGTTGAGTTAGAGACGATTAGGGTCGAACTTCAGGATGAAGTTGCCTACGTATCCCAAAGATGTTAATCAGGCCTTACGTAGTTCGGTTGAGGTTCACTCGAGTATTAACTCTCTCCTTTTGTGCTCTAACTTTTGCCAAAGTCGCCCTTTAGGGTTTTCAACCTTGCGAGCTCAGCTTTTCTTTGTTTCTAATTTTTTATGCTCTAACTTTTGCCTAGGTCGCCCTTCGGGTTTTTGGCCTGGCGAGCCTTTCAGGGGTAATATTTCTTCAACTTGTCCATGTTGATTGGCTGTGAAAACTCCAAGCCATCCAAATCCATGAGAATAATTGCCCCTCTTGACCAGATTGACTTGATGATATAAGGACCAGTCCAATTGGGTCTGAACTCGCCCCTAAGGTCATGGATGGGAGCCCGGTTGTCTTTCAGTACCATGTCCGCTTCCTTAAGATTTCTGGACTTAACTTTCTTGTTAAAAGACCTAGCAATTCAGCATTGGTAGCCCTGGATATGATATAATGTCCTTAGTCTTCTTTTGTCAAATAGCATGAGTTCCTCAAATCTACTCTGTTGCCAATCTGCCTCTGCTATCTGACACTCGGCCATAACTCTCAATGACGGTACTTCAATTGCAATTGGCAGAACAACCTCTATCCCATAGACGAGATAATAGGGAGTTGCCCTTGTTGATGTTCAGATTGAGGTTCTGTAGCCCCAGAGTGCAAATGACAGTTTATTCGGCCAGTTCCTATATGTTTCAACCATCTTCTGTAGGAGGTTCTTAACATTTTTGTTGGCAGCCTCAACTACTCCATTAGTCTGTGGTCTATACGTTGATGACTTATGAAAAGCCACGTTATATTTCTCAAGCAGATCCACCACCTCTTTCTTGAAGTGCGAGCCATTATCGGAGATGATTTCGTTTAGAACTCCATATTGACAAATGATATTGTTCTTGATGAACTTAGCCACATGCGATGCCTTCAATACAGAGTAAGACTGGGCCTCCACCCATTTTGTAAAGTAGTTAATTGCCACCAGAATGAACTCGCGCCTATTTGACCCCTTTGGCGAGACGGCACCGATAACGCCAATTTCCCAGATTGAGAAAGGTTATGGTGAAGTCATGTTATAAAGCTTTGACAGCGGTATGTTCATACGATTAGCATGGATTTGACATTTGTGGCATTGCCGAACAAATCCAATACAATCCTCCTCCATAGTCGACTAGTAATAGCCTTGTCTGAGAATCTTCTAAGCCAGCATCACACGATTCATGTGTGCTCCGCACTCTCCTTCATGGATAGCCTCCATAAGACGCTTCGATTTCTCTTCCTTCACACATAGTTTGTGCATTCCCATATGACCTTTGTTACACAGCTTACCCTCGCAGATGATAAATTGGACGACTAGACGCCGTATCCCCCATTTATCCTTGGCACTTGCCCCTGGTGGATACGTCTCTTTTTCCAGAAAGTTCCAAATATCGTAATACCAAGGTTTTTTTGTCTTGCACCTCATCTATTACGGCGATGATCTGGTAAACCGGTGTGTGCTTTTGGTCAATGATGATTGGACGCATCTTTCGTCCCAGCGGAATGTCTACTATGGAAGATAGAGTTGTTAACACATCAGCGAACCGGTTGCTCTCCCTCAACAAATGTGTAAACGTTAGTTTTTCAAACCTAGGAATCAGAATATCCAAGGCCTGATGATACATCTTCATGTTCTCTTCTTTGACCTTCCAATCCCCGTTAGCTTGAGAGACAACCAAATTCGAATCTTCGATGACGTCCAACTTTTTTGCCCCTAGTTCTAGGGTATCTTCCAAACCAGCAATGCATGCCTCATATTTTGCTTCATTGTTGGGCACTTTGAACCAGAGTTTGAACGCTAAGGGTATATGGGTGCTATGAGCAACACACATATCCCATAACCGTACTAATTAGCCACCTCGTCAAAATACATCGTCCACTTTTCCTTTTCTACATGCAGAATGTTTTCATCTGGGAACAGGTATTCCACTGCTTCATCTCCTTCTACTGGATGATCTGCTAGGAATTTCACCACAACTCTCTCTTTAACTGACTTGCGTGTAACATATTTGAGATCAAATTCGGAGAGAAGAAGCAACCAACGAGCTAGCCTACTCATAAGCGCTGGTTTCTCGAAGAGATATTTAATGGGATCTAATCTCGAAACTAGCATTATAGAGTGAGCTAACAAGTAATGCCTCAACTTCTTGGTAGCCTATACCAAGGCTAGGCAAGCTTTCTCCAGGGGAGTGTAGTGGGTTTCATAGTCTAGCATCATCTTTTTGCTCAAATAGTAGATGGCCTTCTTCACTTTGGCTTCAGATTCTTGAGCTAGCATATATCCCATAGTCAAATTTGTCATTGACAGGTACAAGATCAATGGTTTCCCCAGTTCTGGTGGTCATAACATAGGTGGATTCTACAAATACTACTTGACCTGTTCAAAGGCAAACTGACAACGATCGTCCCATTCGAACTTCTTTCCCTTCTTCAAGAGACCAAATAGTGGTTCACAGGTTAAAGTTAGTTTTGAAATAAACCGTCTTATGAATTGCACTTTACCTAGAAAGCCACGCACCTCCTTTTCAGTCCTTGGTGGTAGCATTTTTAAGATAGCCTTGATTTTGGACAGATCTACTTCAATTTCCCTCTCTGTGATTAGGAAACCCAGCATCTTCCTTGTCGTCACCCCAAAGGTGCACTTCTGAGGGTTCAGCTTCAACTTATACTCTCAGATCCGTTGAAAGAATTTCTCTAGTGTGGTGCAGTGGCCTTCTCACTCTTTGGACTTGACAATCATGACGTCCACGTACACCTCAACTTTTTTGTAGATCATGTCATGCAGAATGGTGGCTGCAACCCTCTGATAGGTAGCCCCAGCATTCTTCAACCCAAATGGCATGACTCGGTGTAGCTCGACTTTTCGTACTCCTTTCGGATACGACTAGCCCTACAGTTCGGACTCCCGTGGTTCTGAATCTGATTTCACAAGTGCAATGTGAAATAGTGAAAACACAAAAAGAGTCCAAATCTGACAATTCTTTCTGGAAAATCGATATTTGAACCAAATGCCAAAAAATGGACTGCTTTGCCAGATTTTAGAGTGACCACCTAAATATTTTTGGAAAATTTAGGAAACCCGTGACTCGTGCCAAAGGCCACTTATCTGTCATCACTAAAGTGTCTTGGCTCGGGAACTTAGGTACAAGAGGGGAAGGTCATGAATTGAGCACCCCACTCGCTCAATCAAAGATCGGCCTCTACTAATCATGATGTGATTTACATTATACGTTTTTGTTCCGATTATTAGACTAACATTACTATGTGTTGCACACAAGTATAGATTAATTTGCAAAAGTTGGAACATTTGATTTCATGTTTGTTTTTGAAAATTATTTTGAATATGCGTCACTTAGAAAGTTGAGTTTGTACATTAATCAATTCGTCCCAATTTTAGCAATTTAGCCTTCATCCACGGGCATTCAAACAATTATATCACCTAAGCAATTAGCCTCATGGTATTATGCTTGGCATGGTAACAATCACACTTATGTGATATGTTAAAGCGATAAGTGCTCACCTAGTACTCCAAGACAAGCCAAATAAAGAAAAAAATTAGAAAAAATGTATATTCCTAACTAATGCGATATGACTAATGCAACACACACATTTATGCAATACTTAGGTTCGACTATGAGCATAGTATATGATCCAAGTCAAGACATGTGATAAATTACGTTTTCAAGCAATGAATTTGAAATTGAAATTGGTTAGTATGATGAACCGAACCCAAATGTACATGAAACGAGTGTATGCAAACATGGGAATGCTAAATAAACATGATGCTCTATACTAACCATCGTAAGTGGGTAAATAAAAGGGAGAAAGACGTGGGGTTGGAAGACATGCAACTTCTTACATGTTGGCCCCAGCACAAGAGGGTCTAAATAAGTGTCCGAATGTCCGGCTTTAAACTAATTATTACAAAACCAAACAAATGAATTTACTTTAACTAAACTAACTAACAAGCTAAGTTATTACAACAAGAAGAATATAAAAAAGAGTGCTGAACTAGCAATCTAAGTTAACTAACTGTATAATTATAACTAAACAAGTAATTATAACCACAACAATAATTAATTACAACAATCAATAATTAATTACAATACTAATTCAAACAACAAAGAGGCACGATGATTGCATGTGCGATGCCCAGAAGTTCCTCTGTCTGCCCAGGTTACTCTGTTTCACCCCAGTCACTGCCTTTTGTTTTCTGCAAAACACCCTGTTTACCAAGCATTGGGAGTCGGCCGGCTCCAAATGAGCTCCGGCTGGGCCAAAACAGTGCCAGCCGGCACTAAATTTTAGGCAAAAATTCATTTTGTGCTCTGAGGTGAGAACAGTGCAGACATAGCCTTTCTAGGCTCTGTTTGTCCCCTCTACTCTTCTCTGTCATGGAAAGCCTTGAGAGAAGAGCAAAGTCATTACCGAGACCATCAATGAGCAAGTTGATTGCTTGATGATTTCGAACATGAGTTTGGACAAAAATTAATAAATGCAATGAACAATGACCCCCCTTTCCTCTTATCATGAAATGAGCTAAAAGAGGGAGGTAGAGATGCTTCAAGGTTCATCAAAACATCATTGATCAACGTATGACAACCCTCGACACAATAGACTCGACATAACTTCTGGCCAAACCCAAGCAATATAACTCATGCTCTTTATGTTGGTTGGTTCATTTTAAGCCAAATTCATTAGTCTTTGCCATTCTTTAATCCATTTGTCCAAGGTGGTGATTACGTCCACTAAATGAGAAGCATGTCAAAAGGGAAGTGATTCTTAACATGAAAGAGAGACTATGCCGTTGATGATGAACCTCTGTAGAGATTAAGCCATTAAGCATAGATCTCTAGCTCATGTTTTGAACAACCATCACCGATTGAAACAACTCTAAAATGAAAGAAATGAATGATAAGTTGATTATTTAAAATGAGGTTCTAACATGGAAATTAAACAAAGAAAGGCCAAGAACAACATACAACAAGCTATATACGCGAATATATGAGACAACAAGCAAACTAATCAAAGCATGAATTAATTAAATAAACTAGGACAGCTCTCAAACAGCCTCTAATAAGTGAAAAATAGTGGCTCAAAGTGTATGAAAAGAGTCCAATAAGCTAAACAATTAACAAAGAAAATAAGGCTAGTAAGCAAGAACAAGGAGGGGTGGCTAACCCCTCCACTTTTGAAACCTCAAAGCATGATTTTTAGCCTCTTTTAACCTCTGAAAAGCAATTTGGAAAGCAAAGAAAAAGGGTGTAAAACAAGGGTTTGAGCTATAGGTGAAGATGCAAGAAAAAGTGTTAACCCTCTCTACCCTTTTGTAGCCATCCAAACCCAAGTTCCAACACTTGAACTAGGACCAAAGCAATATGAAAACACAAGAAATAGGTAGAGAAAGACGGAAATGAAAATAAGAGAAAGATGGTAAGCCTATACCTCTTGGAGATGGTATGTTCTTGTTTGTAAATCAAACTTAGTCTAAGCACACCCTCAAGTCTGAATTTTGATGCTCAAAGCTCAACTAAGGCTATAAGGTTTTTGGTGTGAGAGTGTGTATGGTGTAAGGATGACAAGCTTACTCAAAGGTGACTTACACAAGAAGAAAGAGCTCTCAAATAGGTGTATATGCTCTTTGGAAAATTTTCAGCCCCCAAAACAGAGCCAAGAGCTCGTATTAGGATAGTTGGCCCATTCCCGTCCAGAATAGTGTTTCTCGCTATTGAGTGCCAGTCGGCTCCTAATGGCTATAGCTGGCTCCCAATGTGTGTCAGCTGGCAACCAATGCATTCCCCTCTTCTCTTGTTTCAAACACAGTGTAGGTTGACTCAGGATGCAAAAATGAATTTCTAGGGTACAAATAGGATTAACATGAAAGGTTTGGGATTGGTTTTTGAGCTCGAACCCAAATTCCTTTGTTAAGAACTCGAACCACACTCAACACAACTTTTATCATCAAGTGCGCAGAACCAAGTGTCCAAGTCTTGCGGGCGGTCAAAAATGGGATGTCTACACTCGGTAGCAGTAGGTGCCCCACGGAGTAGTGAAAGCGGTCTTCTCCTTATCCTCGGGTGCATTAGAATCTGATTATACCCGAAAAACCCATCGATGAATGACAACAGCGCTTGGCCAGTGGTGAAGTCTACCAACTTGTCTATGTGTGGCAAAGGGAAGTCATCATTTGGACTGTCCTTATTTAGATCCCTGAAGTCGACACAAACTTTGATTCTGCCATCCTTCTTGGGAACTGGAACAATATTGGCCAACCACGTTGGATACTTAGATACAAGTAAGAAACCTGCCTCGATCTGTTTGGTGACCTCCTCTTTGATCTTCAATATCCAGTCTAGGCGGACTCTGCTCAACTTCTGCTTAATTGGTTGGGCATCAGGGTCAAGAAGGATCCGGTGTTGTACAATCTTAGGATCGATTCTAGGTATGTCTTCGTAGGACCACGTGAAAACATATTTGAAATCTTTTAATAAAGCGATTAAACGCTTGCGTTCCTCCGAAGACAACGTGGACCCGATTTGGACCAAGCGGGGATCCTTCTCGGTATCCATATTAATTGCAATGATTTCATCAGTACAGGGCTTAACACGCCTCTCTTCCTTTTGGTCAATTAAATTTTTCAAAAATCGAGAAATTTTTCAAAACTCGAGGAATTTCTTCCTCTTCGTTTAAGTCAAAATTTTGAAAATCAAGATCAGTATAACAAACCAAAGGCATAGAAAAATAAGCAAAGTCTACCACATTTCCATTCAAACAGTTCGGATCCTCGGTTACAATGGACTCAAAGGAAAAGCTGAATGACGACTTAGACAAGACTTTGGTATCTGGGTTACCACTCCCGAAAGTACCAGACTCAGAGGAACTAGAATCTGACTCTGACTCCACAGACTCACTGGAATTAGATTCAGACTCTTTATTTGATTTAGAACTGCTGATGACGCCTTGCTCAAACTTCTAAACCAGGCGTGGAGCCTCAGATGCATCCATGATGAGACTAGTGAAATTTGTTGCCGGTGTATCCCCGATCATTAAGATAGTAAAACTATCCCCCAAGTTGGCAGACTCAGCTCCAGCAGTAGAACTTTCCAGTAGGTCAGCTAGCACTTTTCCCAACAGCACTTCTTCTTCAATATCTAGGCTTGCAGTCCTGCCTTGATCTGTGTTAGGGCTCAGGTTTGCCTGCTCATCCTCCTCTTCTGGTAACTAGTGTCCGAACCTCGGATACCTTGTTTTTGTTTCCTTGTCAAACCAAGGCTCTGGAAATCCATAGAAGGAGAAGTCTTTCCCTTGGCGGACAAAACGTCCATTCAAAGGTCCTCGTATTGGTTTATGGACTAAGTCGTACTGCCTTCCAATCCTCTTTGCTTTCAGCCTTCCTCATAACTCCTCCCCCTTTCTTTTTCAATCTGCAGCGGTAGGTTTGTATCCCAGCCCAAAAGTGTGGGGGTTGTGACTTATCTCTTTGGCAACAGTACCTCCATGCTTGCCACTTCTACCTAGTCTTGATCTAGGAATATGCCCCTGTTTGTTCATCTTGTAGATGGACTGAGCGCTTACGTAATTTCTGTCGTCTTCTGTTATGATGGTTTGGACCAACCAAGCCTTTACCAGAGAGAAGCCAGAGAGAAACACGTCCTCTTCCCCATTTATGATTTCCAGCACAAACGCAATAGTTCCCTAGGGAGGATGGATCGCAGAATTGCCATACTCAGTAGCAATCCCGCCTTTAAAGGGTACTTTACTAACAAGTGGACCGTTGATGACACCACTTTCATCTAATGCAGCCAAGGCCTTTCCATCAGTAGATTGAATGTGGCTGGAATGTCCATGACATAGAATTCCACCTTATGCTTAGACGGGCTGATTAGGATATGGCTCTTGAACGTTCCCATAACATTCTGGCTCATATTGTCATAAGCCCGGACGACATGAGTCGTAGGTATAAAGTCAGCCGGCTTCAAACTAATAGCATAGGTAGTCCTCACTAGAGATACATTGATCGCTGATCTGGTATCTATCAGCACCACTAGAATCCACTTTTTCCAGCTTTCTAGGGTTACATATAAGGGTCGGTTGTGGTTGGCACTCTTATGTGGGAACTCCTTATCTGTAAAAGATATCAACGACGTAACGTCCTCGGATGTAACCAATGATACCAATTGGTTAGCAGTGGTGTCGATAGGCAGTTTGGTCCAGTTCATTGCCTCTAACAGTGCTTGCCTATGCTCCTAAGAAGCCATGATTAGCCCCCAGATTGATATGTCCTCCTGAATCTTCTTGAGCTGTTTCAAGACTAGGTTTTCTTTAACGTCCTTTTCTTTTGATTTCTCAGCCTCTTTGTTGGAGGACTCTAGCTGATCTAAGGCCGCAGGTTTGAAGTACCGACCGCTTTGGCTCATGTGGTTAATCTTGTCAGTATACCAGGTGTCATTAGGGGTATCAGCTTTCCACTATTCGTTTGTATATGCATGACTTAAGTTGCTGTCTTCCCACCACTCTCCTACAACCATGGTCAGGCCATCATCTGGTTCTATCTGAAGTATGTTCACATCACACCCCCCGTCATCATACCATTCTTCTTCCACCACAGTCTTGGTTTCTGTATTTCAATATTTTCTGAGCTTTCTTAACATCCTTTTCTAGTCACTAGGCCCCCATTCGATTTTTCTCATATTTTGGACATCTGTCACTATAGGCTCTATCTCTGCTAATTCTTTCTCCTTTTCCCTATTCCAAGGCTACCTTCATTTGGATCTCTTTTACAATTTTCCTGTTGGAATTGCTCCAATGCTTGCTCTTTCTCAATTAGAGGTACCACCCCAGCCTTGCTGCTAGCACCAACTCCCTCTTTTTTCCTAGTCTCTCCTATCTGTTCCTTAACATCTGACTCCTCCCCACTCAACCACCCGTTGCTTATTTCCAGCTGGCTTGTATCCCACAACCCGAGTTGTACACTACTTGTATCCTTTTCTTCAAAGAAGTAGAGGTTGTCTAGATCCTCTTCCAGCTCAGTCAGGTTTTCTTCCAGTGCAGCCAAGTCATTTAGGCCCTGTTCCGGCCAATTATTCTAATTCTGCCCTAACTGGTCCTCTCCAATAGAGTTAATATTGAGGAAGTCCGGCAATATGACTACTGGCTCCGGCTGATTGATGGCCACGATGTATAAGCTGGGGTCGTACTCCTGTTCGAGTGAGGCCCCTTTCTCTATGACTTGGGCATCAGGTAAACCCTTCTCTAGTGCACTCTCTTTCTTCTCCACCTCTGCCGCCATGGATTCGCGTTGGGTTTTTGGTGTTAAGTCCATCATGCACATGTCTGTGCCTTATGGAATAATCACCTCTGGCTTGGGTAGATGGGATGGGGTAATGTAGGCGCTGGGGTTAAAGGAGGGTGGTAGTGTATATATTTGGTTAATGTTTCTGGGTGGGAGGACTTGGTTATGTAGAGGAAGTGGGTTGGCGGTTACATTTGGTTTGGAGGGTGGGGCAATGACTTTGTTGTCAATGAGATCCTGGATCTTATGACATAGGCGACAACACAGATCTATGGGATGACCATGAAATTGGTGGAAGATGTAATACTGGGTAGGGTCATGTCTGGGTGGTAATGGGTCAGGAAGTGGTCGAGGATTGAGGGGTTTGAGATGCCTCTTTTCCATTAACAATTTGAGGGCACGGGCTGGGCTCATATGGAGGGGGGTAAAGGTTCTTCGATTTCGGGGTGGGCCGGTGGTTTGTGAAGGTTGCGAGGTTGAGCGGCAAAGGGATCGGCCATTTTGGCCGTTGTAACAATTGTGCTGACATCTACAGGCTGCAGAATAGTGCTACTACTAGCATTGGTACCTCGGGAGAATGGCCTTCTTACAGGTTCACTTGTTCTGTGAATAATGCCCTTCTTGAATGCACTCTCAATCTAGACCCCAACTCGTGTAGGGAAACAAATGTGGATAACGGCACCACTATCATTCTTTGCAGTATGTTTGGCTCAAGGTTCTTGACCACCAGTTGGACCTGTTTTCTTTTAGAAGGTCTATTTGTCATTCTTGCTGCTTTTGCCCTCTATCTGGCAATAAAGTCAATGAATGATTCTTTGAGGTTCTAGGTAGTAGCCTCCAGCTCACTGATGGTTACCTCTATCTGAGTGTTATAAGAGTACTGGTTGACGAATGCCTCAGATAACTCCTCCAAATTTTGTTTTGCAAAGTCCTTCAGTTTAGTGTACCAGATGGCCGCTACATCAGACAAGGTCCTCCCGAATAATGATAGTTTTTGTGCTCGAGACAGGCCCATTAGTCTTAGCACATCTGAAAACAAGTGGACGTGCACAATCGGATCCCTACTTCCATCGAATCTGTCAATGTGGGGCATCTTAAATTTCTCTGGTAATCTGACCGAAGCCTCAGTGTACCCATCTTTGATATTCAGAATGAAGTTGAAGCCTTGGGACTTTTTTATCACTTTCTCTAGCCTGTCAATCTTGATCAGGGCCAGATCAGTTTCATTGATATCAAAGGGAAGGATTTTCGCAGGGGGTTGAACTAAAGGCCTATAAGCTGAAGTCGAGGGAACATTTCCTGAGGATTTGGGTTTTGGGGATTTTCCATTGGTGGAGGTGGATCTGGGCTTGGCTGAGCAGTCGGGATCAGATGCACTGTCGATGCGGATGCTCTAGATGTACGTCGTAGATCAGCGATGATTTCATCCTGTGCAGCCATCCTTTGGTTCACAGTATCCATGGTTCTCTGAAAGGCTGCCATCATGGTCGCAAATTCTTTTGCATTCTATGTTGTTACTGGTCTAGGTGAGTTAGATATTGGTGAACTGCTTGAGTGAGAACAGATAGGTGTTTGTTGAATGCTTTGTACTGGTGTAACTGACTGTTTGTTCCATCTTCGTCGAACAACTGGCGGAAGTGAGACTAACACTGGTTGACCACTAACAAGGTCTTGAGCTTTGGAAAGCCTGCCAGAGCGAGTCCACACAACTTGGGGAATATTGGATCATTCTGAAGCTATGATGGTAAACTACCTAGCAAAAGACAAAAAAGAAAAACTATCGATCAAAATCGGACGGCACTTCAGCCCAATTCACAGTAGATAAAACATAACTGAAAAACCACAATCCTTACTGAACTTTGTTCTCAAACTCATATTGATATGAACCATCCAGTACAGTTTCACTATAAAAGCACATAGCAAGTAAAAGAACCAAAACACCCCTATGAAGGGGGGTAGGGTTATCCTATCATAGATTTTTGACATGATCTAGGTTGCACTATTTCAATCAATGAGTCTCACAACATCTTGCATATGGGTGGCATCCTGTCCTAATTTTGGGGTAGTTGCTATGGCTTACTACATGAAGCTAGGTCAAATGGTCGAAAGGGTACCTTGGAAAGATCACACAATATACCTCTCACACCTAACACTGAGAAGTGAAAGGAGGATCAAACGGTATGACGATAATCTAGATCCAAGGGTTGTGTTTCCAACATGGCAGAGCCCATGATCGGTCAGCCTTTTGGCAAGCTTTTGGGCAAGCCTTCGGCAAACCATCCAGGAATAGCAGATGGAAAACAAAGTGACTTATAGTAACAATGCAAAAGCTATGCAAAGAACATATACGTGTAGATAAAATTTCACATCATGAGTTTCAAGTCAAGCTCTCTAAATCCCTAGCAGAGTTGCCAGAAACTGTAGTTTTCTTTTCATGCTCCTTTCGGATACGATTAGCCCTATAGTTTGGACTCCTGTGATTTTGAATCTGATTTCACAAGTGCAATGTGAAATAGATAAACACAAATGAGTCCAGCAAATCTTTTGGAAAATTAATTTTGAATCAAATGCCAAAAATTGATTGCTGTGCCAGATTTCAGAGTTGCCACCTAAATATTTTTGAAAAATTTAGGAAATCCAAGACTCGTGCCAAAGGCCACTTATTCATCGTCACCAAAGTGTCTTGGCTTGGGAACTTAGGTATGATAGGGGAAGGTCATGAATTGAGCACCCCACTCGTCTGATCAAAGATCAGCCTCTACTAATCATGATGTGATTCTTATTTACATTATATGCTCCTGTTTCGATTTATTAGCTAACATTACTGCATGTTGCACACAAGTATAAACTAATTTGCAAAAGTTGGAACGTTTTGAGTTCATATTTGTTTGCAAATTGGTTTTGATACTTGTCACTTGAAAAAGTGAGTTTGTATGCACATTAATCAATTTATCCCAATTTTAGCAATTAGCCTTCATCCACAGGCATTCAAAGAGTTATATCAGTTAAGTAATTAGCCTCATGGTATTATGCTTGGCATGGCAAAAATCACACTTATGCAAGATGCTAAAACAATAAGTGCTCACCTAGTACTCCAAGGTAAGCCAAATAAAGCAAAATGATTAGAAAACATGCATGCTCCTAACTTATGCAAAATGACTAATGTGACACACACAATCATGCAATTTAAATAGGTTTGGCTACTAGCTTGGTATATGATTCCATTCAAGACATGTGATAAATCACGTATTCAAACATTGGAGTTGAAATTGACATTGGTTAGTATGATGAGCCGAACCCAAATGCATCCGAGACAAGTTTATGCAAACATGGGAATGCTAAGTAGACGTGATGCTCTATGTTACCATTATAAGCGGATGAATAAAAGGAAGAAAGAAATAAGGGTTGGAAGACATACACGTTATTACATATTTTTCTCTCATGCAGGAGGATGCGAATAAGTGTCCAAATGTCTGAAATAAACTAATTATTACAAATCCGAATAAATGATTTAAAACTAGCTAAATTATTACAACAAGGATATTAGAATGGGCAATAAACTAGAAGTCTAAGTTAACTAGTTTTACAATTACAAATAAACAATAATAATAACTAAAACAATAATTATTTACAACAATAATAATTAATTACAACAATAATAATTACAACAAAGCTAATAAGAAATTTAATTTGAGCAACCATGAGACACAATGATCGCATGCAGAGTGCCCAGAAGCTGCTCTGTTTGCCCAGACTACTCTGCTTCATCCTCAGCCACTACCCTTGGTTTCTGCCAACAGTCTCTATTTTACCAAACATTGGGAGCCGCTCGACTCCAAATTAGGTCCAGCTGGGCCAAAATAGTGCCGGTCGGCACTAAATTTATGCCAAAAAATGTTTTATGCTATGAGGTAAGAACAGTGTAGACAGAACCTTTCTAGGCCCTATTTGTCCCTTCTGTCCCTTTCTGTCACGGGAAACTCAAGAAAAGAATAAATTCACATTCGAATCCATCAATTAGCACAAGTTGATGGCTTGATGATCCCAAGCACGTTTGGACAAAATTGATAAATGTGATGAAAAACCACCCTTCCCTCTTATCATGAAGACTCAAAAAGGGAAGTAGACACGCTCTAAGTCTTATCAACATATCATGTATTGATATGTGACAATTCCCGGAACAATGGACCCGGCATAACGTCCAGCCGAATCCAACCAACTATAAACATTTTCTTTATGTTAGTTTAATTCATTTTAAGCCAATTTTATTAGTCTTTGCCATTCTTTAATCAATTTATCCAAAATGATGTTTAAGTCCACTAAATGAGAAAAAATGTCAAACAAGAAGTGATTCTTGGCATAAAAGGAAGCCTATACCTTGACGATGAACCTCTATAGAGATTAAGCCATTAAGCATAGGTTTCTTTCTCATGCTTTGAATAACCATTGATCAATTGAAGTAACTCTCAAAACAAAACAAAAAAAAGAAAAGAGGAAGGTGGCAGAAATGACTTATGCAAGATTGATTATTTAGAATGAGACTCTTGATATGAAGTGAACCAAAGAAAAATTATTAAAGCATGGGTGGCACAATACAACTAGCTAGATATGAAGACTTGCAACACAACAAGCTAGATGTTCAAAGCATACACTAATTAAATAAACTAGAATAGCCCTAAAACAGCCCCTAATATGCTAAAAACAGTGGCTAAAAATCACGTTAAAGGGCATAAAAAGGTAGTAAAGAACAAGGCAAAGCAAGGCTAGTGAACAAAAGTAAGGAGAGGTGGCTAACCTCTCCATTTTTGAGACCTCAAACCATGTTTTTTAGCCTTTGCTGAACTCTAAAAATCAGTTCAAAAGGCAAAGAAAAGAATGTAAAACAAGGGTGTAAGCTTTGAAGTAGAGAGCAAGAAAGGGTGTTAACCCTCTTGTGAAAGGTAGTAAGCTTATACCTCTTGAAGAATGTAAGCTCTTGTTTGTGAACCAAACTTGGTCCAAGCACACTCTCAAGCTTGAATTGTGACTCACAAAGCTCAACCAAGGTTCTAAGTTCTTGCTCTAAAGTTGTCTATGGTGTATAGATATGGTATAAGGATGATCAAATACCTCAAAGTTAGCTTGCATAAGAAGAAGGAGCTCTCAAAGGTTTGTTTTACTTCTTTGAAAATTTCCTAACCTCTGACACTGAGATATATGCTTGTATTTATAGAATTTGAGCAAAATAGGTCATAAATATCTCCAAAAATAAACAGCTAGCCCATTCCTACCTAGAACAGTGTTTCTTGCTATCAAGAGCCGGTTAGCTCCCAATAGCTACGGCTGGATCCTAATGTGGTACGGCTGGTTCCCAATGCTCTCTCCTGTTCCACTATTTTACACTCAGTGTAGGATGGCATAATGGTCAAAAATGAATTTCTAGGGTAAGAATAGTATGAATATGAAAGGTTTGGAATTGGTTTTGGAGCGCGAGCTAACATTCCTTCATTGAGAATACGAATCACAATCAACACAACTTTGTCATCGAGTTTGAGGACAAAGCGTCCAAGTCTTGTGGGCAGTCAAAAATGGGGTGTCTACAGCCGGGGTTACTTATGTTGCGTGTTGACTATGACTTCTGATAGTTCTACTGTAGAGAATGTTGCTGTAGTAAATGAATTTTCTGATGTATTTCCAAATGAATTGTCGGGAGATTTAATTGATAGGAAAATTGAGTGTACTATTGATGTTGTGTCCGGAACACAAGTGATTTCCAAAACTCCATATAGAATGTCGACTGAACTAAAAGAATTGAAAACTCAACTTCAGGAACTGTTAGACAAGAAGTTTATTTGCCTGAGCATTTCACCTTGGGGTACTCCAGTTTTGTTTGTTAAAAAGAAAGATGGGTCTCTGAGGTTATGTGTAGATTATTGAGAATTGAATAGAGTAACTATTAAGAACAAGTATCCATTACCCCGAATAGATGATTTGTTTAACCAACTCCAGGGAGCCCGAGTCTTTTAAAAAATTGACCTTAGATCCGAATACCACCAATTGAAAGTTAAACCAGAAGACATAGAGAAAACCGCCTTCCGGACTAGATATGGGCACTATGAGTTTCTAGTGATGCCGTTTGGGGTAACTAATGCACTTGCAGCTTTTATGGACCTAATGAATAGGGTGTTCAAACAATTTCTTAATGAGTTTGTTGTTATGTTTATTGATGATATTTTGATTTATTTCAAAAGTAGGAAAGAACATGAAAATCATCTGAGAATTGAGCTACAGACCTTGAGAAAAAAGAAGTTATATGCAAAATTTTCCAAATGTGAATTCTGGCTTGACAGTGTAGCATTTATGGGACATGTGATCAACAAGGATACAAGGATGGCATATCAGTTGACCCGCAGAAAATTGAGGCTATTGTGAACTAGCCAAGACCAACAAATATGTCAGAAGTTAAAAGCTTTCTGGGGCTTGTAGGTTATTATCACAGATTTGTGAAAGACTTTTCCAAACTTGCTATGCCATTGACATAATTGACTTAGAAAAATGTACCTTTTGGTTGGACTGATCAATGGGAATCAACCTTCCAAGAATTGAAAACGAGACTAGTAACTGTAGCAATACTGACATTGCCCAATGGAAGCGATGGGTTTCAAATTTATAGTGATGTTTCCTACAAAGGCTTAGGGTGTGTGCTAATGCAAAACGGAAAGGTAATTGCGTATGTTTCTCAGCAACTCTACTCTCATGAAAAGAATTATCCAACTCATGACCTTGAATTGGCAGCTGTGGTGTTTGCCTTGAAGATCTGGTGACATTATCTATATGGTGTAACTTGTGAAGTATATACAGACCATAAAAGCTTGAAGTATTTCTTCACCCAAAAAGAATTGAATATGAGATAAAGGCGATAGCTTGAATTAATTAAGAATTATGATTTGCAAATCTTGTACCATCCAGGAAAAGCCAATACCATTGCAAATGCCTTGAGCAAAAAATCCATTCGCAATTTGTCATGTTTGCTCACCGGTCAAAGGGAATTGTTATGTGACATGGAATGAAATGAGATTGAAATTGTGTTGTGAGAATAAGGTAGAGTCTTAGCCTATAGCGATTCCAGTTTTGACCCGTCACTTGTTGTATTCCGGACTCGAGTTTGTATCATTTTGAATGGTGGTTCATATCTTGTTTCTCTTGTCTCCCCTCTATTTTGGTTATTGAATTGTAGTTGTGCATTTGGAGCAGGTTGGTTGCTTGTTTTTCCAAACCTTTGTCGCCCAGAGATTTGCTCCTCCATTCAAGTGGCCATTCTAGCGCTCAAGCGGGCTTTGCAATTTTTGCTCCTCCACTCGAGCGGCACTTCTTGCGCTTGAGCGGGATTTACAAACCCTCAATACTTTGCACGTCTGCAAAAGTATTGAAGGGGTGTTTTTCACGCTCGAGCGGCGTTTCCTATGCTTGCGAGGTAGGCGCTCGAGTGGCCTTTCTTGCGCTCGAGCGGTTTGTCTATTGTCTACAAAAGTACTAGATGTGTGTGTTCTGTGCTCGAGTGAGTAGTATCGTGCACTCAAGCAGAACAACTTTTTGTTTTTAACGCTCGAGCATCAACTTCTTCGCTCGAGCAGACTGTGCGTATATCAGATCGCAAAAGTAACATTTTATATCATTTTTTCATTCTTCTCTCTCTAAAACTTTCAAAAAAAACATAGATTTTGACTCTCTTTCTCTAAAACACGCTCTCTCTCTACATTTTGGCCTAGATCCTTTAATCTCTTCACCCTAGTGTCTTTGGAAGAAGGGTAGAGTATCTTGAAAGCTCTATTTTCATCTGATTAGAAGTTGGTTTCAGTGTTGTTGGAATTCATCTTTGCTTTGCTTGGTCTTCTAACTTGAGGTAGGGATTTTTCTAGACTTTCATATGACTTTTAGCTTAGTTATTTGTCATTGTATAACAATGGTGGGATTTGGGGGTGATTTGAGCAAACCTAAGGTTTAGGTTTCAAGTTTGAAAAGGGGGGTTTCCATGTAGGTGTATATAAATGATTATGGGGTTTAGATGTGAGACCTTCCTATGTTAAAATAGCAGATTTTGGCCCTTGGGTTAGTATTTGGAGAATAGGGAGCTTTGCCCTAAAAACGTCTTGAATTACCATTTTGTTTGAATAATGAAATTGGTATAGAAAATGCGAAATTGGGAGGATGTATAGATGAATGGTGTTGTTGGATTTGTTTAATCACTTACCTATGGAAATTTGATGATTTATCTGTTATAAAGATTGAATATTTGTTTAGAAATAACTGTATTGGGCTATTGGTGAAGGATAGCTATGATTGTTGTAGAAATTGCATGAGGATTAGGTGAATTAAAACTAATCCACTGTTGGTTGTCATTGAATATGATCATGTTTTATATACATTGTATATGTATGTTTGTTTGGAGGAGAAAGGGGATGTACTCCATGTGTGATTATGTGTTTAAATACATTGTATATGTATGATTGTTTGGGAGGAAAAAGGGGATGGACTCCTTTATAATTAAGTTAGCTAGGGTGTCATGGGTGAAAGTCCCGAAATTTATACATGGGTGCCAATCCCGTGGACGAAATATCCGTAAAATCGCAATTTGAAGTGTTTATATGTGTGTATTGTATGATTGGAAAACCATTGAGTTGTAGTCTCAGTTTGGTTGTTGAGAAATAATGAAATTGACTCACAAATTGAGAAAGATAAGTGAACTAAATTTAAATTGAAAGAAAATGGACTAAGATTTGAATTTGACATCTGTTGAGTACACGAATTTGTGAAATTTTTATCACGGGCATTATACATGCACTTTGTACTTATATCTCTATTAAACCTCATAATTGTATTAGATGATTCCTACTGGGCTGTAGCTCACTGTAGACAACCCATTTTTGACTGCCCTTCAAGACTTGGATGTTCTTGCAGGTACATCCGATGATTAGTCTGTGTGCTCGCCAAGTGCTCAAAGTTCTCAGCGAAACGCCACAACTTTGACCCTTTCCAACCCTACATCCATTTTGTCTCCTTTTTGGACCATGCCTTGGTCTTTCCATCTTGCAATCTCTAGAGGCCTCCCAGCCATCCTTGGAGGCTACCAGCCATTTTTTCTAGTCTGTTGGCCATTGATGTGCCTTGCCGGCCATCACTGATGGCCGGACGGCCACCAGTGTTTTCTACAGATATTTTATGCCAGTTGTGCCAGCTGTTTGCACAGATGCTTGCATCTGTCTACACGTGGAGGACTGGATCTCCTTGTATAGATTTCATGTTTTCTATATATAGAGACCCCCTCTCTCATGTTTTGAGGTTAGAAAATTTTAGACTCAAAATTTTCTTCTCTCTTTACAAATTTTCTACACTTTTGCCTACAATTCCTACACTCTTGCTTATACACCCTTAACCAAATCCTCTCATCTCTGAGCTGAGGTGTTCTTAGGCTTGGTTTGAGCTCTAGAAGGTGGTATTTGCTTGGAATTGTTGCTTGGAATCACTCTTCTCTTTAAGAGGTATAATACTAGCTTTGTAGGCTTGTTTTACATACTTGTATTCCTATCTTTTTTTCATTGTTTTGGGCTGTTTTTTAGCTGTTAAAAAACCTATTTTATGGGCTGAAATTGGTGTTTTTGGCCATTTAAGGTTAGGGGGTGATTCGTTCCTCTTTATTCCTTGTTTAAAAAGCCTTTACACCTTTGTTTCCCATTTTCAAACCATCTTTTTTTTAGGCCTTTAAACACTGGTTTTCAGTGGTAAAAATCATGTTTTGAAGTCTAAATTTGGAGGGGTTAGCCTCCTCTCCTTGTGTCTTGTTTGCTAGCCTAGTTGGTGCCATGCCTTAGCTTATTTTGCTAGCTTGTTATAGCTTAATTCCAGCATGTTTTTGCCCTAATTTAGGCTGTTTTAACTCTGTTTTGGGTTGGTTGTTGCATTTGAGTCTTGTAGTGCATAGTTGTAGTGCAATAGTCCTCACAAGCTTGGTGTTTTAGGTCATTAGACACCACTTGTTTGAGTTGATTGCATGTTTTTGGTGTTTTTCACACTTAATTTCAGGACTAATCATCTCTACAACCTCTCTCTTTTCTTGGTTTTTCTTTTCGCTTTGAAATTGAGGTTTCATACTTAATGTTTTAATCCCTTAAGGGGTTCATTACCAATGGTATGATACATCTTTCATAACCAAAGCAACTTGTTTTTTGAGCTATTCTTTCCATTAAAGGACTTTAACTGACCTTTTGGACTTAACTGGATTAAGGAATGGTTGGTAAAGTAAAATGAGTAACTAAAACTTGGGACTAAAAGTGAGCTAATATAAGAATTTGGTTGTGTTTTGATGTGTTCAATCGTATATTAATTGAACACATGGAACTTGGACCATTTCATACTTGTTAGTGATGAAATGATGCAAGTCTTCAAGGTCAACTTCTTCCCTTGATCTTTCATGAAATGGAGGAGGTTTGTGTCTCATTTTGCATTTATTGAATTTGCACATTTTGAATCACAAGCCATCATGCAATGAAATTGCTTGAGTTGGTGGTTTGTGACTTAAGTTCATAACTCTTTGGATTTTCTCATGAAAATGAAGGGTGAGTTGTGCAAACAATCTATGGGAATACCCTATTTTTGCTCTGTTTGTTCTCTGTTGCAGCAAGTTAAACCAATGCATCAGTGGCCGACATGCCACTATCTATTGCCGACAGGTGGCCGGCAGGCCACTTCTATGGCCAGCAGGTAACCGGCAGTCTTTACTAGTGGCAGGTTGGCCACTGATGCAAACCTTAGCAGAATGTTAGTAATGTGGAGCAAAATGGTTCCGGAAGTGTTCAATTCTGCAAACAGAGGCTTTCAGGAGCGAAATGGAGACCTTTTCGAGTGATATCCGAGCATGTGCATCTTTCATTTCCTGAGACAGAGTAGTGGTAGAGTAGTTAAATACTTTAATTACTTAGCTTATTTGCATTTGTGTTATAATTTAATTAGCTTACTAGTTAGTTAAATTAAAAGTGTTGTAATAATTAGTTAATTAGTTTAGCTAGTTATTCATTAGCTAGTTACTTTAATTAGCTTCATTAGCTTAGCTCAGTTAGCTTAATTAGCTTAGCTCTAATTAGTTCGTAGTTAGTTTTGCTTTATTTATTCGGACTCTCCTTCGTGAGAGCAAAATGTAATAATGTGTATGTCTTCCAACCCCACGTCTTTCTCTCTTTTATTTAATCGCTTTTGATGGTTAGACTAGGGACATATTTCAATTAGCATACCTTATGCTTGCATCCATTCATCTTGTCTTGCATGCACCGAGACTTGCCGCATCATTCAAACTACATTATCATTTCAATATTTCTTTGAATACATGCTTAGACGCATGTCTTGAATTAATTCATATGCCATATTAGTAGCCGATCCTAGTAATTGCATATTGTATGTATTGCATTAAACATCTTGTATAGTTAGGAATCATGCATATTTTTCTAACTCTTTTGTTTTATCTTAGCTTAAAGTACTAAGTGAGTTTTTAGTGCTTTAGCATACTTGCATGAGTGTGAGTGATTTCCATGACTAGCATGCTTGCCATGAGGCTAAATGCTTACTTGTTAAACTGCTTGAATGCCTATGGATAAAAGCTTATTGTTTGAATTGGAACGATTCAACGAATGTACGTTTTAAGCCCACTATGTCTAGTGGCAAATTCACAGTTTTAAGCTCACTTTGTTGAGTGGCAAATTCACAAACTTTAAGCCCACTTGAGGTGGCAAAGTCAAACCTTTTTCGCAAAACAAACATGAAATTGAATTGTTCCAACTCGGGTAAACAAGTCTATACTTGCTTGTGCGCATCACATAGTAAAGCTAGCCTAATAACCAAAACAAGAGCATATAATGTACATAAAAAATCATATCATGATTAGTAGAGGCCGATCTTTGATTGGGTGAGCGGAGGTGCTCAATTCATGACCTTCCCCTCTCGTACCTAAGTTTCTGAGCCGAGGCAACTTTGGTGATGACAGACACATAGCCTTTGGCACAAGTCATGGGTTTCCTAAATTTTTCCAAAATAAAATATTTAGGTGGCGACTCTGTATCTGGCAAAGCAGTCCAATTTTGGCATATCAGTCCAATTTTGGCATTTTCAAAAATCGATTTTCCAAAAGATTTTCCGAATTTGGACTCTTTGGTGTTTATCAATTTCACATTGCACTTGTGAGATTAGATTCAGAACCGTAGGAGTCCGAACTGTTGGGCTCTTTTCAAATTCTCGAAAGGGGGTGCGAAAAAGTCGAGCTACACTCACCCTATTTGGGAAAACCATTTTCAGGTGTTGGTGATGTGCCTTCACCAAGGCAATAGCTTGGAGAGACATTTGAGAGAAAAACCCTTTATTTTGATTGTATATATTTCTTTATTTATTTTGTAAAGCCAAGGGCTTAAGATGTAATGAGCGATGCTCACTTTTATGTAACCAAGTAATGACTTGGGAAGATGTAAGTCTATTGGGCATTTGATTATATGTTTAATTTTTTTTCTCTTAGCATTATAACACATGCTGTAGATTCAGGATGAATATTTATGAATTTATAGTGAATGTGTTGACTTTTGTAATCGAACTCTAATGAATGAAAGCATTTTATTTCTATTATTCTTCCATTTTTGAGTTGTATTTATTGTGTATTTTGAGGGTGTGACATAGCCACCATTTCTGCCAAACCCGCCATACTTGAAGAAATTAAAGAAAAGCAATTACAGGATGAATTTTTGAAGAAGATTGTTGATGAAATTGACTCAAAACCAAAGCCAAGATTTGTGTTTGAGAACAATGTGTTGAAGTTTCAGAATCGACTTTGTGTGCCAGATTGTCTGGAATTGAGAAAACGTCTTATGACCAAAGCTCACAATTCAAAGTTTGCTATGCACCCGAGAAACATGAAAATGTACAAGGATTTGAGACAGAATTTTTGGTGGCCTGGAATGAAGAAAAGCATTGCTGATTTTGTGGTTAGATGTTTGCATTGTCAACATGTTAAAGCCTAACATCAACGACCCGCTGGGTTGCTTCAGCCATTTCCAATACCGGAATGGAAATAAGAGCACATTACTATGGACTTCATTGTGGGATTGCCTCGCTCCTCCTGAGGTATGGATTTTATTTGGGTCATTGTAGATCGTTTTACTAAATTTGCCCACTTTTTGCCTGTCAAATCTTTGTATAATGTGGATAAATTGGCTAACATCTATATGAATGAGATAGTAAGATTGCACAGTGTGCCAGTATCTATTGTGTCTGACAAAGATCCTAAGTTCGCTTCAAGATTCTGGCAGAGTCTACAGCAAGCTTTGGGAACTGAGTTGGGACTGAGCAGTGCATACCACCCACAGATAGACGGTCAGTCAAAAAGAATGATACAGACATTGGAGGATATGCTTAGAGTGTGTGCCTTAGATTTTCAAGGGAAATGGGAAACTTACTTATGTGATAACCCTACTCCGTATTATGCTAATTAATCTTAATTATGAATGTGATTATCTGTTTGATATGATTTTGAATGCCATTTATATGAATATATATGGTTTTGAATTTCTATCTGTTCACCGTAGGAATATCTGTTCAAGTTACTGTTGTAAACTGAAAATTGAAGGCCTTGTCGGCCACAAAAACCGAAATTGACTACGCCATTGTGATTAGTGTAATTTTTAGAGCCTACGGTGAAATTTAATTAAAAATTGATTTGGATCAGATTAAATAGATTAAATTGAGGATATAGTGCTTAATTAATTAGTATTAATAAATGTGATTAAGGGAGCTTGTATAAAAGGGGCCAATATACACTTATATTCATCTGTTTGAGGCTCAAATTAGATTTTGCTCTCTAGAGAGAGACAGAAAGAAAGAGAGAGGACCGAACTTAGAGTGAGAGAGGGAGCTCAAATTGAAGGTTTGATCAAGAGGCTTGAGAATCTTGAAGATAAACTCAAGAATTGGCTAGAATTTGGGTATTTGAAGCCCCTAGGTGAGTAAATTCATGGATTTTAGTTTGTAACTTGGTGAATTCAAAGTTGAATGGTGATCAAGAACATTAATTGAATTGATTATGATGAAAATGAGTTGGTTTTGATAAATTGGAAGTCAATATACACATGCATGTAGGAAATTGCCATGAATTTGTATGTTTGAGCTTGAAATACATGATCCATGTTGAATCTTTGATTGAAGTTCATGCTTTTGATCATCTCTTCATCATTTAAATTGAGAATGAGAGCTATATCTCACATGCATGTACAATTCATAAGAGTATGAGTTTTGAATACATGAAATTGTTATGTTGGAAATAAGTTTGGTGTAATTTGGGGCATGCATTTGGTTAATTCATGAAATTGAGCTTCATAATATGATGAATTTGGTGTTGTATCATGTTAGTAAATGTATGTGTGAAGTTTGAGTCATAATATGCAAGATATGTTGATTTGAATGCAAGTTTGAAGCTCAGAATGGTTGCTAGAAAACCCAGAATTTGGCATGTCCGCTCGAGCGGGGAAAGCGCCGCTCGAGTGTGAAATACGAGCTCCTAGAACTTTTTGCAGACATGGATGTCTGCTCGAGCGGGGAGATTCACGCTCGAGCGGGGAGCCATGTAGTGTGACCTTCAGCTCGAGCGTCCGAATTCACGCTCGAGCATAAAAATGAGGTAACCAGTACTTTTGTAGACCATGAAGGTTCGCTCGAGCGTCGGAACCCACGCTCGAGCGGGGACCCTTGTTTCAGAAATTTTGTAAAAGTGTTATGTGTTTCATTTTCCATTCTCTTTCATTTCTGAGCACTCTTAGGCATGCATTGAGCATCATGAATGAGTTAAAAGGATAAGAAAGAAGCCTAAGAAGGATGTATGAATTAAGAACAGAATGAATCGTTTGTGACCCATTATGTTCGTGAAATGTGTAGGGTCAAGCTTGAGGGCAAATCCACCGGCAGATCATTGTGAGTAATATCTTAATAAAGATATTTTGAAGTATATTATTTGTCCAATTACTTATTTCCCTATAAGTCTTATAAGTTTGTTAATTTGAATTATGGACTAATGTTTGCTATGCTATATGGTTGGGCCTAAGGCCGTCTGCCATGAATGAAAGAATGAATGGGCCGAAGGCCGTCTGACCTGAATGATAGTCTGACATATGAATGATTGGGCCAAAGGCCGTCTAACACGAATGATAGTCTGACATGAACAATAGTCTGACATATGAATGATTGGGCCAAAGGCCGTCTGACACGAATGATAGTCTGACCTGAATGATAGTCTGACATATGAATGATTGGGCCAAAGGCCGTCTAACACAAATGATAGTCTGACATATGAATGATTAGGCCAAAGGCCGTCTAACATAAATGATAGTCTGACATGAATGATAGTTTAACATATGAATGATTGGGCCGAAGGCCGTCGGATCTGAATGATTGGGCCAAAGGCCGTCGGATACGAACGATTGGGCCAAAAAGGCCGTTAGACATGAATGGATGGGCCAAAGGCCGTCGGGTATGAGTTAATTGGGCTCGAGGCCGTTTGATACGTCTAGAACTTTAGTTGATTGATACATTAAATAGAAACATGAATTGGGCCCAAGGCCGTCTAATGTACCTGTTTCAAAGATTGTTCATGTATCTTCCTTAATTGATATTATTCACTGGGCTTTCGCTCACGCTCATTCATGTCTATGTAAGTGAGCCAAGGGACGTCCAAACCCAGCCTCGGTGAAATATGTGAGAAACAGTCAAGGTTTTGGAGAGTCAGCCCAAACGTTTCACGTACGAGACTTGTCTTTGCCTCTTTTGTTCTTTTGATATAGTTTTGTTATATTGGCGAAAACATCAGATTACTTTTGTATATAAACCTTGGGTTTGACTGACATAGACTTGAATAATCCTGTGTATGTACAGAACTTTATGTTATTATCCCTTTGATGCGAGTTATTAACAGGTATATATACATGGACTGTTCTGATGTGCCATGTAAGCACAGCTCTATGGACAAAAGTTTTAAATTTGCTTCCGTTTGGCCCCTTTACTCTGATGAGATATGTCTTGTTTGGTTTGAGGCCGTAAGTAATCTCTTGATTACTGGCCGGTTATGTCCTTAACCCATAGGGGCGGGTTCGGGCCATGACAACTTACCATTGGCTGAGTTTGGGTACAACAACAGTTGTCATTCAAGTATCAGGATGGCTCCTTATGAAGTGTTGCATGGTAGGAAATGATGATCTTCGATTTGTTGGGCTGAAGTAGGTGATCGACCTTTGTTAGGATCGGAACTTGTGCAAGAAACCACTGAAAACGGGAAATTGATTCAACAACGATTGAAAACTACACAAAGTCGCTAAAAGAGTTATGCGGATGTCCAAAGAAGAGATAGGGAATATGACGTTGGGGATCATTATTAAAGTAGCTCCTATGAAAGGGCAAACTCGGTTTGGTGTAAAAGGCAAGTTAGCACTGAGATATGTTGGGCCATACAAGATTTTAGAGAAAATCAACACGATGACGTATCAGGCAGCCTTACCGTCGGTCATGGAACATATGCACAATGTTTTTCATGTCTCAATGCTGTGAGGATATTTGAGAGATCCGTTCCACATGATTGAACCAACCCATGTGCTCTTGAAAGATGACTATACGTACGAAGAGGGGCCAATTTAGATTGTGAATTGTCGAATCAAAAGATTGAGGAACAAAGAAATACTGTTGGTAAAAGTGGATTGGCAAAACCACGAAGAGACTTATGCAACTTGGGAGACTGAAGAAGATATGATGAAAAGATATCTTGACTTGTTTCTTTTGGACCCGATGTTCTTCCAAAATGAAGGTAATTCGAGTTTGGGGGACCAAATTCCTTAAGGGGAGAAGACTGTAACAACCCCGACCCATGAATAATGTATAATCCATGATTAAGAATGCTTAATAAGTATCTAAGATGAAATCATGTGATTAATTATGTGTTATGTATGTGAATTGCATTATATCTGTCCATGGTAGAAATGTTTGTTTGTCTTTCTGTTTTGTTTTGCGAATTGAAGGCCTCATCGGTATCCGATCATGAAATTGACTTGAATTATGTGTTAGTTGGAATTTTTAGAACATTATCGTAGGTTTAATTGAAATTTTATTCGGAACGAAATAATTAGAAAAATTAATGGTCAATTAAGCCTAATTAATGAATTCCTTAATCCAAGCCTATATAAGGCACTAGTGGCCCTTGTATACACTTTACACTCCTATTTCTTCTTTCTTAAGGCATCAAATGTGAATGAGAGAGAGAGAGAGAGAGAGAGAGAGAGAGATCAAGTGTTGAGTTGGAAATCTAAGGAGAGGAAGAAAGGTTGTAGAGAAATCAAGGTGTTGAACTAAGTGACTAAACCATTTGGACATCTAGGACGCAATTAAGCTTCTAAGGTAAGAATTTCTATCTCCTAGTTTGTAATTTAATTGGTTGCCACATGAAATCAAGTGTGATATGTGAATTAACATGAGAATTGAGCTTAAATAGATGAATTCCATACATACATGCATATATCATAGCATTTTGAGTTTGAACTTCACATAAGTCTCACATGCATGTGTCTATCTTGACCTTGTTTTGAGAATTGATCACATTTCTTACCATTTGACCTTAATTGATCATCTTTTGGGATGCTTAAGTTCATGACAATTCGTGCATGTCATGTTTACATCATATTCGTAAGCTTCAAGTTGAATTTTGAGCAATTGGCAAGCTTTTGGGCCTTGATTTGGCGAAATGCTTTTGAATTCATGATGTTTGACAAGTTTAGATATGTTTTCTCAAGCTTTTGGCCCAAAAGAACATGATTTGTGGCTTTGAATTTGAGTTTTGGTGCTTGGGAGTGAATCTGGAAATTCCAGAATTTTACTCCTCCGCTCAAGCGATAGAACCTGCACTCGAGCGACCACTCGCATTTTGGCACTTCTGCTTGAGCGTAAAATGTATGCTCCAAGAAGTTTCTACATTTTGTAGACCGCTCGAGTGACAATAGTTACGTTTGAGCAAAGACCTCTGTCTCACGCTCGAGTGACCGTAGGGTGCACGTCGAGTGGAAAAATCAAGCAACTAGTACTTTTGCAAAGTTTACAGACCGCTCGAGCGAAGAAAGTTGCGCTCAAGCGACCACTCGCATGATTGGACGTTTGCTCGAGCGAGACCCATGTTTCTAGCATATTTGACTAAGTGTTTTCAAGTGCATTTTCGCATCCTCATTGTATCCTAGGCATTCCTAAGCCAAGACTAAGACATAATAATAAGGATAAGACTTAAAAACATACTAAGAACAAAACGTAACGAGTTAAGTATATGCCGAACGTGTGTTTCAATGTATATTTGCTATGTGTTTGTGTAGGTCATGTGCCATAGACTATTTGAATCGCCCGCTTTCTCTATTTTGCTATCAGAGCCATCTGTGAGTAATAACTCTGTATAGTTCTGTTTAACTTTAATTATTTTCTGATGATATGAAATGGTCAGTATTCTGAAATACTATGTTTTATATGAATAAATGATTGTCCAAGTTTATGAAATGTATTCGTGGCATCCTTAGCATCATATAATATACGTCCCTTTATGGGTCATCAAAATGCCTTTATGGTCGTCCCCTTATGGGTCATCGTAAACGTCTCTGTGCACATGAGTCATCGGAATGCCTTATGGCTGTCCCTTTATGGGTCATCAGAATGCCTTCACGGCCGTCCCTTCATGGGTCATTGGATATGTTAACGCTAATGGATGTACCACACACTAGCATGTGAAATGTATGAACTTTGAATATGATTATGAATATGTATGCGAATCTGTTTCTGCTTTGACATCTGATTATGTACAAGACTCTGTTTATATTTGGACATCATTCAGTAAAACCTTTACTCTGTTATTATTCATTGGGCTTTGCTCACTATTTATATTATGTATGTAGGTGAACAGGCGTGTGACCAGGCATAAGCTACTGCCTGGAGTCTCTGTTTTGTTAGCTAGCTGTTGTGCCTCCAGAGGAGGTTCCCTTTTGTGATCAGTCATGTTTATGTAGCACTTTATGAACAAGTTTCTTTCGACTATTGTATATGTATTTCGGGCTTAGTCCCCTTTTGGCAATATCTGTCATGTATGTGACGTAAGACCACTTCCTTTTGACGTCACAAATTTGTATATAAAGTTTTGAGATTATTTGTCCCATGTATGTCTACACAGCTCTATAGACTATGTATGTTTCTATATTTGCTTCTGCAATCCCGTATTATACGATAATCTATTTAGAGACCTTTGGTAATCCAAGGATTACTGGCCGGTTAAGATGCTAAACCCATAGGGCAGGTTTGGGTCATGACAGGTTCACTCGAGTATTAACACTTTCCTTTTGTGCTCTAACTTTTGCCAAAACTGTCCTTCCGGGTTTTCGACCTTGCGAGCTTTTTTTCATATTTCATTTTTTTTATTATTTTTTTTCATTTTTAATTTTCATGCTCTAATTTTTGTCTAGGTCGTCATTTTGGGTTTTTGGCCCAGCGAGCCTCTCAAGGATAGTACTTTTTCAGTTCGTCCATGTTGATTAGTTGTGAGAATTCCAAGCCATCCAAATCTATGAGAATGGCTCTCAACTTGGCCCTAGGGTCACGAATAGGAGTTTGATTGTCCTTAAGCACCAAATCTTCTTCTCTCAAATTTTGGGATTTGGCTTCCTTTTTTTTTTTTGGTTGAATGCCCTGGAAGTCCTATATTGATACCTTATTCTTAGCATATGCCCCTTGTGGGCATAGGTCACTTTTCGAAAAGAAGTTTCAAATGTCATGATACTAAGAATTTTCATCTTGAATCTCTTCTGTTGCGGCTATCGTTTTGTATGCAGGCACATACTTTTGCTCTATGAGGATTAGACACATCCTGATCCTGATCGGTATATCCACCATTAAAGCTAAGGTTGCTAAAGCATCGGCGAACCGGTTATTCTCTCTAACTAGGTGGGTGAATGTCAAATTCTCGAACATCAGAATCAGAATGTCAAAGTCTGGTGATGCACTTGAGAAATGAATGTTTAAATCTCTAATCACACCCAACCTTATTACCCCTAATTCTAGGGCTGCTTCTAATTCGGCTATGCAAGCCTCATATTCTGGTTGATTATTGAACGCTCTAAATCAAGGTTTGAAAACTAGGAGGTTAGGCCTCAGGTCAAGAGAGATCCTATATTGTACAATCTCATGATCAATTCTAGGCATGTTTTCATAGGACCATGCAAAAATATTTTTTGAAATCTTTTAATAAAGTGACTAATCGCTCGCATTTTTTCTGAAGATAACATGGAACCAATTTGGACCAAACAAAGATCCTTCTCAATACCCTCATTAACTGAAACAATCTAATCTGTTACACAGAAAGGCAACCCAAGAAGGGGATAAATTGGGTTATTAACAATTTGACCAGAAAATAGATTTCAAATGACTAAGAATTAAATACAGATGATAGTTAATGAATACATAGAAAATAAAAGAGAAAGAAGGAAGAACACAACACAAGGATTTATAGTGGTTCGGGTCATCGGCTTACGTCTACTCCTCAAGAAACCTTCTTGAGAATTCTTCACTATGAATCTGATAAATGCACCACCAAGCTTCACATAGCTTGTGGATTTTTACAAGGACTTATTTTAATCTATTGAGGACCTCCCACCTAAATGTCTCACTTTATAAGTGTTTCACTCAAAAAATAAGGAACAATAATAAGAGGTACAACTGTCCTCTTTTACAAATATTCTCTCTCAAAAGATGGATATGAAAGTGTAAGCTCACAGGTAATTTAAGAATCACTCAGATGTGAAAATGGAAGTACAATGGAGTACATTAAAAGCTCTTGATCGCTCTTGAATGCTCTAGGTTTGTTGTATTGAAGAAGTGTATCATTTGAACAAGGAGAGCTTCTTCTTTATAGCATTAATGGCTTCTAACTGTTGAAGAAAGGTAGAGATACATATTCTAGCCATTGGAGCAAATCACGGAGGATATCTTCCAACTGTGTTTGATCAGGGCATGGTGTATACAGACTATAGACAAGTCTTGGGAAGAGAGGGATCATTAAATGCACAAGCTTTTCATTTAATGCTCTCCTTCATAGGTCAACTTCTTTGAGAGGATATGGTGCTAGAAGATCTGCTCAGGGGTCAGAAGAGATGACATATTTTGCACATAGATCAAAAAAAGTGGCTGAGAAATGATCTGTGTCAGTTTAGATCTGATTTAGCAGGTGAGATTTTTTAAACCCAAATTTTCAAGTGTCGACCCCTGCAGATTGGGTGTCGACCCTTTGCTTTCTTCTCTTCTCTGAGTTTAGTTCTAGGTGTTCCTGGTGTCAACCCTTATCATTCTTGGTGTCGACCCTTGCTGTTGGATTGCATTCTGAAATTCAGTGTTGACCCTTGTTGTTCTTGGTGTCGACCTTTACTTCTAGAACACTTAAACATTTTGAACTTCACTCTGGTGTCGACCCTTGGACCTGTTTCAAGCATTAATAGAATTGTGCATACAAGTGCTAATCTTATGTTTTGAAGGGTCAAAAATCACTAAAAAATAACACTTTAGAATCATATAACTTCTAGCACAATTTGTATACTATTATTTTGAAAATTTTGAATAACAAAATGAATTCAAAATATTTGTCAATAATCAAAATCAATAAGAATTTATATTTGAATAACCTTGGGGCTAACATAATCCATTAAGGGCTTAGTACACCTCTTTTCCTCCCAGTCGATCAAATTTTTCAAAGCTTGAGGAATTTCTTCCTCTTAGTTTTCATTAGAGTTTTGAAATTTTTTGGTCAATACAATGAACTAAAGGCACAAAAAAGTAGGCGGAATCTAAGGCACTTTTATTCAAAAGAAACTTTGACTCAGTGATAACAATAGACTCAAAAGAAAATGACAAAGAAGACCTAGACAGGACAAAGATGTCTAGGTTAGCATTCCTAAAATCAACAAACTCTGGTTGGCTAGACTAACTCAAGTCTGACTCCGACTTTACAAACTCAGTGGAATTAGACTCGAACTCAACATCTGATTCTGAACTTGAAATGAAACCTATCTCAAATTGTCAATTTAAGTGCGAGCCATGCACCGTGTTCAAAATAAAGCTCGTGCAATCAACATGTGGTCATTTCCTAATCACAGAAATGGTTTGATATCCCGCAAGTTCAAGGGATTCACATTGGTAGACTTTGTGGGATATTAGACTTTCCTAAAGCTATGGTGCTACAATGACTTAGCAAAAAGAAAACCAAAAATAATACCCCCAATCAGAATTCCGGTAGCACTTCAGCTCAATTTGCATAACTGATCCCACCAAAAAACTGAACTCAACCTCACAAACTGATACGCCTGAACCACTAATTTGAATTTGAGAACCTCTATACAGATTTCCATACATAGCATATAGCAGGAAAAAGAACAAACATCCCTATGGGGGGTAGGGTTACCTTGCCCTAACTTTGAAATGATCTAGAGCTTTACTATTCAAACAAGTGGTATCATATATCCTAAAAATGGGAGAACATTATGTCCTAATTTGGGAAGATGTTGGTGCTGTTTGGTGTAGCTCTTAAAACAGATTATAGCTTATAACTTAATAGATTATAGATTATGACTTTAATCAGAAGCTATTAATCTGTTTGGTATAGCTGTTAGATTATAGATTTAAGTTGCTGAGTAGTGTTTGTTAAATAAGCTGTGAAGTAGCTTTTTCAATTAATTTTTATTTTTTATTATTCACTATTTGTCTACATTTTTCATAAAAAATAATAATAATATTTTATAGTCCATTTGGGTCTTTTTCTATATTTAAAAAAATAAAAAATAAAAAAATTTTAGAGTATAACCATGAATTAACATGTCCACAGCAGAAGCTGATAATCAGAAGCAGGGGGTGAGCAGCTTCTCAGAATCAGCTTTTTTGACTTAAAATAAGCTGTTAGAATCAGAAGCTATTTGAAATAAGTTTAACCAAACAGTCCAAAATAACTTTTTAAAAGCCAGAAGCCATAAGCAGGCTCAAAAAAGCTGCACCAAACACCCCTGTTATAGCTCACTATATGTACAAGGTTAACTCTACTTCAGGGGTTGAGATCAAGGTGACATGATTAAATAGTCCTTTGATTAATAACTAAGTAAGATCCCAGGAAGTCGAAAGAGTCAATACAGCCTTTCTTCTGAGTTCGATAACCTTAGATAGCGGAGCTACCTTTTTGACAAATCTTAAAAGGTATTAACACAAGGTCTCAGAAGTAATGCGAAGATAGGTATAGTGTCACAAAAAGATTGACAGTGATCCTACTAGGATTTGGGCAACACAGGGACTTTAAGTGCACCAATGCATGAAATGCAATGAACATATAAATGTTGATAAAAATCATATAATCGAGTTTGAGTTAAGGTTTCTTAATATCCCCAACAAAGTCACCAGAAACTGTCGCATAACTCACGGGGTACTTGAGTGTGCTAAACAGTTCGGACCCTCGATTTCTTTGATCTAGTTTCATGAGTGCAATGTGAAACATAGATAAGAGTCCAAATCGGGTAATTTTTATAGAAAATTTATTTCAGGACAAAATCTTTGCAAAAATGGACTGCATCATTAGATCTCAGAGTTGCCACCTAATAGCTTGGAAAAATTATGAAAACCGTGACTCGTGCCAAGGCCACTATTCGTCGTAACCGGAGATGTCCTGATTCGAAACCTTAGGTATAAGGGGGGATGGTCATTAATTAAGCACCCCCACTCACCCGATCAAAGATTGGTACCATGATATGAATTTTATTGATTTTATATGTTCATATTCTAATTATTTAATAAATTCTAAAATTTACTATGTGAAACAAAACAAGTATAAACCATATCATTCATTTTAAAAAAACTTGATTCTATGTATTTTTGAATGAGTTTTGAAGATGTGCAACTCAAAGGAAATCAGGCTTACAAGCATGAAATCAATAGTATTCTAAATTAAATAACACAACCTCTATCCACTGACATTCATAGAGATATATCATATAAGCAAGTAGCCGCATGGTAGAATGCTTGACATAATAAGAAAAACATAGACAAACGATATGCTAAAGCATAAAAACTCACATATTTACCGACATCCCGCAAATAGCTGCAAAACAAAGTTAAGAAATATGCATGATCTTATATACAAAAATCCTAATAACGTCCCGCGAACAACTGCGACTAGATATTTGACTACTAAAACATGACATGTAAATCATCTCAAGAACATCAGGTAGTGCATGTAATCACGTAGGAATTGATTAAATTAATAGATGTAAAATTAGCTGAATTTGAATGCATGAAATATGGATGCAAGGTATGGATACGATGAAAAAATAAAACATGATACTTTTATATAGATATGAAAAGCAATAAAATGAATGAGATAGAAAGAAGCAGAGGCGGAGAATTATTACAAAAATAAGACATTACAAATCTCTCAAATTAAAAGAAAATAGAAAGATGCCTCAGAGATCGACCATCGGAAATGGTTCTGTTTGTTGCTGGGAGATTGCTCTGTTTCGTCTGGGAAAACTCATTTTTGCGAGAGCATTATTCACTGCCAACAATATTATTTCACTGCTGCAGTTACTATTCACCGTCCTTGGTCATTATTCATCTTATGGGGCACTTTTTCATTCGCGAGTACTATTTATCACCGGAGGTACAATTCATTAACGGAGGTTACTATTCACCATTGGAAATTACTATTCACCACCGGTCACTATTCATCTAATGGGGTCACATCTTTAACAAATTAGGTGGTTTTGACTGACTATTTAAAGTAGTAAATTACAACTGTTTATGTACAACAATAAATTACAATAAATATGTGGGTGGCGCAACATTCCCTTTAAAGCGGTAAAATAATTATAAAAAAAATAATAAATTACAATAGATATGTAGGTGGCGCAACCTTCCTTTTAAAGCGATTAAAAAACAGTTATGAAAAATAGTAAAGGACGTATTTAAACAAGTTATATCACATTTAAATTAATTGAAAGTTTGAGAAAATTCACCTTTCGGAAAAATGATGAATTTTCTTATTTCCAAACTTTCTTCTGATCACCCTCAAAGTTGTGGAATGTGTTCTCAATTCTCAGTTTAAAATTCAAAATTTTAGCTTTAATGGTATTTTGGTGTATTGGTAAAAAAGCAATAAAGAGAATAGAAAGAAAGGTTTGGTTGAGAAAAATAAAATATCTAAGATTTTTTGTTTGCCTCTTTTATAAACTAATTTTTTTTTCCTTCTTTTTTTCCTTTATTTTTTTGATTCTTTTATTCTCTTTGAATATAAATCTCTCAGATTTTCTTTCTGATTCTTTCCCTCAATTCTTCTCTCAATATTTTCTTATTCTTTCTCTCAATTTTTTTTCTTTGAAAATAAATCTCTTAGATTTTCTCGCCCTTCTTGATCTGATTCCCCCTATTTACAGAAAATGAAATAAAAAACAAACAAAAGACAAATGCTGGAGTGGCAGGTTTGTGAAATGGTTGCACAGTAAAAAACATTGTGCAATCAACGTGATTTTCAAAAGTCGCACAATAACATTACTGTGCATTTTATAATATAATAATATATAAAATGTATTATTAGCATAAATATATGTACAAATACCAAAAAAAATACACAAAAATATGTAAAATTATAAAATAAAAATACATGGACTAATATATATATAATTTAGGCTAAAACCAGTTTAAAACATTTTGGCCAAAATGGGTAAAGGTTCGGATTAAACCTTAAATTTCATCTTTCTACTGAGAATTTTGTGAGATAGCATATTTTCATTTTCATCATCAGATCATCAAAAGAAAGCTCCTAAGTCTTAAGGCTGGTCAAAATGGGGTGTCTACACTTGAACAGCAAAAAGTAGTTGATAAGGTGTGTTAAGGAAAACATTCAGGAAAGGGCCTTAGAGGAAGTACTTAATAATAATTTCAGCACAGGTTGACACATGAGGAATGTGTGCGGCTGAAGTCGTCAATGGTGATTGGGTATGAACTACAAACCCAACAATGAAAATTGATGCCATTCACTTGAAATATAGCAAATTGAAGCCATCTGGAGTGTGTTTTCACTGGGAGAACACATTCATATGGATGCGGTCAAATTAGTGGCAAAAATGTGCACATGTATGACCAAGTCACAATCGGACGTTGATCTATTATGTAAATTCATAGATGAAAGTTGGCATGAGATAAAATTTTGGTGCCAAAGTAAACATGCCTAACTCAGATTTTATCAGCAATATTATAATGTGATCGGGTGGGAGATGAAGGTATGAGAGGTGCTCACTCCATAATATGGTGGACCTTCGCACACCGAATCATAGCCCATATAAGTGGTGATTCATAAACCTTCTCGCAAGAAGAAATGAGAATATGGAAAATGGGTTTGAATTCAAAATGAAGAGGCACTTTGTGAAGCATTATGGTTGTATCCCCTTGTATAATATTCCAAAGGTTGTGACTTTTGCAAAGTCATCATGATGTCTATAAATACTTGGCCAAAACAGTGCATTGAACTCACTTGATTTCCCAACGAATATTACATTATTCGCTTTCCAGATTCTTGACCATCTTGCGTGATAAACACCTTCACAGGATGTTCGATCAATTTACCATTGTAAAGTTTATCTTTCAAGGTTTATCATACTTAGGTTTCTCTCCTCCTATATAAAAGAGTCATGTATACATTCTTAATACATTCAATATAATACAAATTTCTCTCTCTCTTAGATATTGTAACATGGTATCAGAGCTCGGTTAAGTGCCGAATACTTTCGCTTCACCAGCTGGTGGCAACATTGTCTTGGCCACCCGCCGAACCTTAATCCATTCCGCTGCTATATTTTGCTTTCAGTATTGCCTCGTAGTGATCTCTTCCTCTGTTCGCTTGCTTATTCCTACCTGAAATATCACTATCATATTTTTTTTTACTTGCAATCCTTTTTTTTTTTCTTTTTTTGTGTGTTTCTGCTCCACTTTGTCAATCTCTCTGTTTCAACCTCAAATAGATTTCAATTTTCAAACCTATTTGAGCTTAAGGGGGGGTATTATACCTACATCATGGTGAAGACGGTTATATACCATGCAAATAACCCAAGCCGCCTCCTGTGAAGCACAACCCAAGTTGCCTCATGTGGTACATTACCTAAGTCGTCCCCGTGGCGCACCACCCAAGCAGCCCCCTGGCGTACAATACAAGTCGCCTCCTGGCACACTATCCAAGCTATCTCCCAACGCATTTTCTTAATAAGCCACCCCCTGGTGCACTCATTCATATGTTAACATCATTGTTCAACACCACGTCATAAGTTATGTATATGCCACATTTGCTGGTTCAACACCTAGTTCTCTACATTGGTCCGATATGACCCCTTAAATTGTCCCGACATTGATTCCGATCAGTTCTTATAACGGTTCGGCACAACCCCGTAGACTATCCCGACATTGATCTTGGTCAGTTCCTACAATGGTCCAGCATAACCTTAAATTGTCCCGACATTAGTTCCGGCCAGTTCCTACAATGGTTCAACACGACCATAAACTGTTTCCCGACATTAGCTCTAGCTTTTGATCTATCTCAAGCACCTTTGTGCTCCCATTCGAACTTTGCAATCTAATTTCCTTTTATTTTTATTTTTTTTAAAATTTTATTTCATATTTTAGTTTCTCTCTCCAAACTCAAATTGGTATTCGTACTTGAGTTTGAGGGGGGGTGTTAAATATAGGAACTATATATTCTGTCTATCATACACACTATATTATATTCATTACCATACTTAGAATAACTACTTAAGTTTCTTTCCTCCTATAAAAAGGAGTCTTGTATACATTGTTACTACATTCAATATAGTACAAATTTCTCTCTCTTAGCATTACAAGAAATTACACTTTTGGCGATCAAATTTTTAGTCGCCAAAGGTTGTTTTTTAGTCGGCAAAAGTCAATGGCGACTAAATTTATTTGTCGCCCCGTTGGTCGCCAAAGCCTAGTCGGCAATAGTCAACGGCGATTAATATAGTGTTGGTCGCTAATTATCTTATATTTGGCTACTAAAACAGACTTAGTTGCCAAACATAACGTTTTGGCGACCAAATATTTAGTCGCCAAAAGTAATTAAATCAAAATGAAATTCTCTTTTAGCGACTAAAATATTTAGTTGCTAAAACATTTTAGTCGCCAAAACTAACTATACGGCGACCAAATATTTAGCCGCCAAAAGTAATTAAATAAAAATGAAATTCTCTTTCAACGACTAAAATATGTAGTTGCTAAAACATTTTAGTGGCCAAACATAACATTTTGCTGACCAAATATTTAGTCGCCAAAAGTAATTAAACCAAAATGAAATTCTCTTTGAGCGACTAAAATGTTTTAGTCGCTAAAACATTTTAGTCGCCAAACATAACGTTTTGCCAACCAAATATTTAGTCACCAAAAGTAATTAAATCAAAATGAAATTGTCTTTCAGCAACTAAAATATGTAGTCGCTAAAACATTTTATTGGCTAAACATGACGTTTTGCCGACCAAATATTTAGTTGCCAAAAGTAATTAAATCAAAATAAAATTCTCTTTCAACGACTAAAATATTTAGTCGCTAAAACATTTTAGTCGCTAATAATAATACGTTTACCGACTAAAAATTTTAGTCACCAATAATAATATGTTTAGTGACCAAATAGTTTAGTCGTTATTAGTTCTCACGACGAAACATTTTAGTCGCCAACATATTAGATATTTTCTTTTCATGGTATTTTACGACCAAATATTTTAGTCGCCGAAGGATGCCAAGTTCTTTCGTGACTAAAATCTTTAGTCGGCAAAAATTTAAAAATTTCTTCCCTCATCTTCATTTATTTTAGCTACTAACTATTTGGTCGCTAAAAGTCTTTTGTTTCTTTTTACTACTAAATATTTAGTCATGAAAAATCTTTGTTTGCATTTTTGGCTACCAAAATATTTAGTCGTAAATTTTTTTTTAATTTTTTTAATTACTTTCTCAACCGCCTGTATTTATTCCATTATTAGTACAATCTGTAACCTGTATATATATAAAATTATCCATATACTGATAAAATTAGCAACCATTCCACAACATGCACACATTTTACTTTCAACCATCAAAAAAATTCATATTTAACATCAAATTAATATTTCCAATAGAAATTCCACACAAACCAAATATAATCCAATCTGAAAAATATAATTCCATACATAACATAGGATTAAACAAAATTAATATCCAATTGTTAATCTGTACCACCAAAAACTAATTTGTACTACGCCAAAAGGTATTCTGTACCATGCCAAAAAAGTAATCTGTACCATGTGAAAAGGTAATTTGTACCACATCAAAAATTAATCTGTACGACGTCAAATTCAATCTCCTGTACCACGCCATAAAACTAATATGTACGAACTAATGCTAATTTTTAGACTAAAAACAATGTCTTTCGTACTTGTAACAAAAAATCGTTCACTGCAATTCCACGCCAAAAACCATCTGTAAAACAAAAAATTAATCATTAGTATTGACTACATTTTGCCAAATTTAAAATTATAAAAAAATATATACATACAACTCTGATTACATCAAGAAAATGATACACTCCAGGAGGATTTAAAGCTAGGGACTAACCTAACCTAATTTCATAAATTTAATTGTAAGAACTTGACAACTAAATAATTCGTAGGGAACTCCCCCACTAGAAGAATTATACTTACACTAAGGATGATGATTGTTTCATCTTTGGTCATCAATCCATACTTACACTTTACACTAAAGAAATGGCTCCTGTATTTACAATGCTTAAAAATGAAGAATAATGTTATGTATACCTTATAAACCAAATTCAACTGCTAGATTATGGCCTAAATCAAACCAAAATGATATCATAAGTTCATAACTCAAATGGTATACTGAAACTGCATTTTGAATATAGACTGAACACCTGCACTTAGGACCAGGGGTGACCTGGGGTTCAATCCCATGAAACCAAATTCAAAAGCAATTGGATTCAATTAACAATTAATATGCATCAATACACTCCCAAATCCCGGTACTAATACCGTCACCATCTCAACAGCCATCATTGCCACAGCATCACAGCCCCCAAGTTCAAAACTACCACACTACAACCACTTCCCAACCACCACTGCACCATAATCCTCAATTATAATGACATAAACCCACTGCCTGGACTTGTAAATAAATCAAACTATGATACAATTGCACAGCTCAAACAGCAGTTCCTTATTTGACAGACCACTTTACAATTTACATCTACATACCTAATAATGAACCAAATTCAGCAATATCCTCAACCTAGCCAATTAAAAATGATAACATAATCGAGAATGCATGTAGATTTAGTCAGACCTTAATAATATTGACAAGCTTACTAAGCCAGATAAATGACAAATCAAAATAAAAAAATACTACATGAGATCGAATTTTAAATCATCCCTAAGTGGACCAAATTTGGTGGTGGTCTACTTGAAACCAAACAGGACACATAAGGAGACAAGTATAATATTTATATCACATTAAGGTTATAAACTTGATGTGATAAGAATGTCTTTAAATTTTGTTCATTCATAATGTTCAAAGGACCAGTTCTAAATTTTGTTCATTCATAATGGCTTTTGGGGAAATTGGTAACTCAACAAAGTATAGATGTATATAACTTCTATGCATAAGAAGAACATTCTTTAAAAATCAATTCTTTGCACAAATAGCTTTTGTTTCAATATGACATCCATTCAAAGGAAAACAACCACAAAACCAAATTAAATGCAAAAAAATAAAAAATAAAATCTAAATTACATATTAAGGGCAATGCCGCAACATAACAAAACAATTTCATTAATACAGAATGTCTATCTCCCATGCCATATCAACTTTTTATCCTTTCTAACTTCTTTGAGTCAATCAGTGGGTTTTGAGGGGCCTTGTTAAAATTCTTGATAAATTATTTCCTTTATTTTTCCTCTTTCTCCAAGGTGGGATTTTATTAGATTTCAGCATATGAAGGCTGTTTCTAAGAGAACATGCATCCAAACCATGAGAATAATTAGTTAATTACCAACCTGAACACTTTGGAATATCCCAAACAGCAACAGATGATGGAGTACATTCTGGTTCACAAAGTTGTCAGTTGTCCTCATGGTTGACATTCATTGCAAGCATCCATGCACCAATCGTAACATCTTCATTGCTGAACATACGGAAACTGTAAATTCAAGCAAATCTGAACACATTATATAAAAAATATGGACTCCAAAAGGAGTATCAGTGAAACGCTTTAACCTTTAATATCTATCTTGACACATACGATACTGTCATTTTTTACCTATTTCTTATATGAGGTCATAGTAATTTTTGCTTGGGTAAGAATCAATAAATACTACAGAAGTTTAGATTTAAGTACTTTCACTTCTTAATTATTTTCCTTTTCTCTAGGTCAGGAGATAGGATCCAGATGTGAACAGTAAAAGCTCAGGCTATCAACAGTGAATATGCAAGTTTTAGGGTAACTACTTTGTGCAAATAATGCCAAAGGGTAATATATTGTATACCTAGTATACCCGAGTAGCACCCCACAAAGGTTGGACCAGCACTGGATAAAGGAAATAAAATTCTACACACATATATTAGAAGGGAAATTAAAAAGATTGAAGAGCATAAATTTATTGTCTACCTTATGTTATATGTGGAATTTTTTGACATTTTTGCCAATCAATTAGGTTGAACTGGCCATTGGACACGATAGAGAGAGAGAGAGAGAGGCCTATTTTGTTTATAAATAATAAAAAAAAGCCCTATTTTGTACTAGCAACACATCCAGTACTCAATCCAAAATCATGCTCAAGTTTAGCCTATACAAATCTCAGTCCTCATTGATGCATGCAATTTCACGTTCAAATTTGAACTTTTCTTTAAGCTTGAACTGTCCTTGGCTTAGAAACCAAGCCAAACTTTGTAAGTGTAAAGATAAGTTTGTCTTTTCTTATCACAAACATTAATATCCAAGCACCTTATTTGTATTACCCTCTCACCAAGAGAAAGTATCATTGAGGAAAAAGGGTCAGAAATGATGCAAATATTCAGTAACCTCTTCTAGCAACAGAGTATTCATCCTCTATAGTCTATACAAATACTAAAAATAGGAATATAGGGTGCATTTGCAAGAGAGACAAGAATGCATGACATTAGCCCCGCAAGTACTTAAAATAGGAACAATGGGTGCATTCACAAGGGGAAAATCTATTACAATATTTCATTGAGGCAAACCAAACACAACACTGTCAACAAAGATTTTTAATTTGGACATCAAATATTTTTTCATATAAAAGGTCGTGACCTGGCATGCTTACATGTGTTATCCGCCCCAAGTATTATTATTATGGTGTGGGTTCAAGTGACCTACATGCCCTATTCACATACCGTCTGTCCCTACAGGTCAATTGACTAGTTCATTGTTAAATCTAACAAATTTTAACAAATTATTTTAAACATTAATAAAATTGTACTTACCAAATAGTAAACGTCATTCGACCACCTTAGATCCCCAGGAGTTGTGTGAGTTTGGCGACTACATTATGTCCTATCAACTTATTTAGTTACAAGTATTTTGTTGAAATTTTAATAGAATTAAATTAAGTGTTGTATCTCAATAACTTGGAATCAGTTATATAAATTAATTCTCATTCTTTTGTGATTAAAATTAAATTATCAATAAAATAAAATAAATCTATATCCAATTTCTCTTGTCTTACTCGCATATTTGTATTTAGATTCATGAATTCATACTCAAAAGAGATCCACTGAGTTATCAGGTTACCTAATTTTTTTAATTTTTTTTTTTACCAAGGAAGGGCGAGGATATAATCAAAAGAATCCTACAGTGGGGTGATTAGTCTACATTTTTTAACATGAACTTAGTACCGGCAACGTTGAATATGTACAACACACAGGGAATTCATAAAATTCATAGTTATATATGGATATAGATGTAGATATTTGTAATATGAGTCTATACTAGTGGGCTAGAAAACATTCTAAAAATTAAACTAATCCAAGTAAGTACCTAATGCATTATACAGACTTGTAGACTACATATAAATCAAAGTCCGATCAATTTATCTAATATAGCACACAAGGCACAACAAGTTTGCCAACAAAATTTAATTAAAATTTTGGAAGAGCACTTATACATTGGTTAGGCTAAATAAACAAAATAAAGTACTGATCTATCTACACTCTTACCAAGTTTGTCAGGCAAAAAGTGACATTAATTTGGGCTTTTTCTATTTTATTTTTAAAAAAACAAAAAAAAAGGAAGTCTCAATATTGACAAAAAGCACCTTTCATAAACACGGGCAAATGCTGAAAACTTTAGGAATATGAAATTGTAAATAGTATATTGTTTTTGTTTCTCTATTTTATATGCTAGACAAGGATAAACAGATTAGGCGAAATTAAAAATACAATATTATTTATACTAATAAGCAACTAAGTGGCAATTACCAAACTACCATTCATCTAATAACGTAACAAGCCATACATCTTTGTTCCTGTGTACTAGGTTCAGGAAAAAAATAATTAAAAAAATCCTTGATTTTTCATTCTTTCTTTCCTTCTTTTTTCTTTTTGTTTTCCATTTGTTAAGAGAAGAAGCATCTAGGCAATGTATTGGAATACAATATGATAGAGTTACTTTGCAGAAGAATTAAGGAAAAGGCCTTTAAGAGATCACACTGCTTAAATTTGTATAGTTAGATAATTTCATGGTTTCATTTGGATTATGAGGAGCACAAGTAAAAACCAAAATTTAGAATTCAATAGTAAAATAGAAAATTTATAATTCAATAGTAAAATAGAAAATTTAGAATTCAATAGTAAAATTCAATTAAAACTAAAAGCCACAATTCAAGTACAGATACAAATAAATTAGAAAGTTTTGGTTTATATGTTCAATATGAAATTCCATGACAGACACAATAACATTGTCTCACAGGTCATGTAAAACTTATCTAACACAGCAATAGAAACTTTATTTTTTTTTTGCTTATGTTTTTCATAGATTCAATCGCAACATAAAATTAACAAATGGTTAAAAGGGAACCAATATGAGAGATGAAAGACATTTAGTTAGGTTTATATCAGATTTTGATAAGCATAGTGTATCTACTATCAAATGAAATAGGTCTTTTTCTATGAAATGGGTTTCTCTACTCTGCTTTATGTTATTTTTTACTCTGTTTACCTACTATCACAGTGTAACAAGTAATCAGATTTTTTCTTACGTTTATATCAGATTTTAATCCTGTTTATCTACTAGAAGAACCCCTCCACCCCACCCTCCATCACTTCAATCACACAAATAGTTGATATTCTTCTCATTTTATAAACAAATAAACCCAAGTTTCTACTGATACCGCTTCTGCTATATTTTTTTTGATCAACAACGAAGAAACACTTTATTGATGAACGGAAACCTTACAAGGAAGGAAAAAGACATCAACAAAAGGAGGGAGAGAGGGAAGGGCGGAAGATGCAGCGGCCACCATAGCGAAATAGCCCAATCCCAACTAGGTTGGCACTAAGTAACTCGCTCAATCACATGGCAGCATCCAACCAAGAAGCTGTTTTTGAGAGACCAACAGATACACAGCAACACAATAACGGAACTGACAAAACAGGGCTAGCAACAGCAGAAAACAGAAACAACAGAGAAACCTACTACTACTAACACCCAACCATCAGAGTAAGGCAGCCACAATTGAATCAAGTGATACCCAATGAAGATGACACGTAAAACAGCTTCTTGGTTGATTTATTACAAGTTTGCACCTAAATCATGGTTGATTTATTGATGACACCTAAAACATGACTACTTTAGTTTTCCATTCGGCGACTAAATAATTTTAGTAGCCAAAACTAACTATACGGCGACTAAAATATTAGTTGGTCGCTGAAAATAAACTGTTGGCTACCAAACCTGTTAGGTTTTTATTTTTGGCAATCCCGTTTGACAAAACTCCTTTCAGTTGTATTTGTTTTCGCACTTTTATTTCAGTGAGGCTATGAGTTTATTAGATGTGAATCTAACCCGAATCGAGCCTTGCAGAGAAGTTTGTGATGTTAATGCTTTCAAGATTGCCACTTCGCTGATTATGACGGGGGTCGAACTGCCCGGTCAACTTGCGCCCGAAGCAAAATGCAAAATTGCATTCAAAGTTGGCTGTCCGCCCTTGCTCGCTCGAGCGAAGAAGTCCTCGCTCGAGCGAAGGATTGCGTCTATACAAAAACTTGAAAGAGCTCATTGTTCGCTCGAGCGAAGGGTTCGTGGCTCAAGCGAAGGCACTAGTGGAAATCACGCGAGTTAAGGTTCTCACTCGAGCGAGAGAGGCTTCGCTCGAGCGAGCTTCAAAATCTGGATTTCTATAAGGAATTGGTTTTCTTCCAAAACTAGGATTACTTTGGATTTCTATAAGTAGTTGGTTTCTCCCAAAACTTTACTTACTTCTCCAGATCTTCTTTTTGGATATTAAGGTTTATATCTGGGGAGTTTTTGCTAGTTTTCTTTGGTGTTTTGATTGAGTATTCAACTCATGGTTTAAAGAGTATACATCAAAGGGTTTTTTTGTTTGTTCTACAAAAGAGAGAGTTGTTCTTTGGTGGATTCCGAAGAATTCGAGCCTGAAGCTTTGGTGGATTCTGGAGTGGCTCATCGTCAAGACAATTCCGAGGTGAAGACGGGGTTGAAAGAGGCACATAGGGGTTGGTTCAATTCGGGCGTGGATTCGCTAGGTAATTGAGAGTATACCTGTGTAATTCCTTTATATCTTTTTAGTGGATTGTTTTGTGGCTGTTGCCCATGATTTTTTATCACAATTGGAGGTGTCCAATTATGGTTTTCCCACGTAAAATCGTTGTGTCAATTTGTCTTGATTGTTTGTTTGGGATTGTTGTTTACTGCTTAAAATTGATACATAATCACAAATCAACATCTAGGAGATTTCTAGATTTTTCAAAACCTTTGGTCGCCAAAGATGAAAATAAATTTTTTGTTTTCCATTCGGCGACTAAATATTTTTAGTAGCCAAAACTAACTATACGGCGACTAAAATATTAGTTGGTCACTGAAAATAAAATTATTGGCTACCAAACCTTTGGTCGCCAAAGATGAAAATAAATTTTTTGTTTTCCATTCGGCGACTAAATAATTTTAGTACCCAAAACTAACTATACGGCGACTAAAATATTAGTTGGTCACTGAAAATAAACTATTGGCTACCAAACCTTTGGTCGCCAAAGATGAAAATAAATTTTTTGTTTTCCATTCGGCGACTAAATAATTTTAGTAGCCAAAACTAACTATACAGCGACTAAAATATTAGTTGGTCGCTGAAAATAAAATTATTGGCTACCAAACCTTTGGTCGCCAAAGATGAAAATAAATTTTTGTTTTTCATTCGGTGACTAAATAATTTTAGTAGCCAAAACTAACTATACGGCGACTAAAATATTAGTTGGTTGCTGAAAATAAACTATTGGCTACCAAACCTTTGGTCGCCAAAGGTGAAAATCAATTTTTTGTTTTCCATTCGGCGACTAAATAATTTTAGTAGCCAAAACTAACTATACAGCGACTAAAATAATTTTTAGTCGCTGAAAATACATTTTTTGCGACCAAACTGTTGGTCGCCAAAGATAAAAAATTTAATTTTTGTTTTTCATTCGGCGACTAAATAATTTTAGTAGTCAAAATTAAGTATATAGCAACTAAAATAATTTTTAGTCGCTGAAAATACATTTTTTGCGACCAAACTGTTGGTGGCCAAAGATAAAAATTAATTTTTTGTTTTTCATTTGGTGACTAAATAATTTTAGTAGGCAAAAGTAACTGTACAGCGACTAAAATTTTTGTTTTGTCGCCAATTGTGGAATATTTAGCGACTAAAAATTATTTTCATCGCCAATTGTGACATTTTTAGCGACTACATTTTTTTTTAGTCGGCAATAATCAATATAGCCTGACTAAAAAAAATAGTAGCTAAATCTTGTACTTTTGTCGACTAATATAATGTTTGGTCACCAATTCCACCACTTTTGGCGACTAAATTTTTTTAGTCGCCAAATTTGGTTGCCAAAAGTATAATTTCCTGTAGTGTAGATATTGTAACATGGATTTTCTGATTTTTGATCAAAATGATTTTTTTTCTTCCAATCCATATAATCAATATACAATAATGCTAGGAACATAGAACAGAATAAGACACAAATATTTCACAAAGGGTGTGTCTCACATGTGAGCCCTACACCTTGTGAGATATATGTGTCACATTTTATGTTTAGTATTCTATGCACTTAGACTTATTGATCGACATATTGGCCTTGTTTGGTATAACTGTTAAAATAAATTATAGATTATTCCTTAACAGATTATAGATTATGATTTTAATCAGAAACTATTAATTTATTTAGTGTAACTGTTGGATTATAAATTTAAGTTGTTGAGTAGTATTTGTTAAATAAGTTGTGAAGTAATTTTTTTCAATTAACTTTTATTTTTTGTTATTTACTACTTGTCTTCATTTCTCAAAATAATAATAATAATAATAATAATAATAATAATAATAATTTATAATCCATTTGGGTCTTTTTCTATGTTGAAAAAAAATAAAAAATAAAAAAAATCTAAGAGTATAACCGTAAATTAACACGTCCACAGCAAAAGTTGATAATCAGAAGTAAGGGGGTGAGCTTCTCAGAATCAACTTTTTTGAGTTAAAATAAGTTGTTAGAATCAGAAATTGTTTGAAATAAGTTTAACCAAACAGTCCAAAATAATTTTTCTAAAGCTAGAAGCTACAAGTTAGCTAAAAAAAAGCCCAAACAAACACCCCCATTATTATCAATATATTAAAATTCTCGTTTATTTATGATTTGAGAAGTTTAAATTAGTATATTATTGAAAATAGACCACAGATATTGACAAGTGGGATTAAGTTCATAAGCTCTATTTAAAAAAAGAAGTTTTTAATTTAAAAAAAAAAAATCAAATTCAATAATCTTCCCTCTTTTTTTTTTTAATTTTAAAAATTTACACTTCCAATATTTATCTTTTTATTTATTTATTTTTAGATGGGAATATTTATCTTTAATAAACTAATACATATTTTTGAACTTTTTTCAATATTTTTAACTTTTAAAAACTTGAAAAACAAAAAACACAACCAAATAAATCCTAAACACCAACAAATTTCTAGTATCCAAAAGGACATGTCCAAACTTCAGTTCACATATAAAAGATGTTCGAGATTCGCCAAAAACCAACGCAGTACCAACAAATTTCTAGTCCAAAAGGACATGTCCAAACTTCAAGTCACATATAAAAGATGTTCGAGATTCGCCAAAAACCAACATAGTTTTGGCTTTGGAAAAGCAAGAAGATGACCAAGACCAATCTTCAAAATATATGTGTAAGAAAGACAAAAACAAGTGTGGATAGAACTACATATATTTTGAGAAAAGTTGATGAACCCCACTTTTGATAAAGAAGTATTTAAGAAAAAGTTGATGAAACCTTAGCCACTGCGGATAAACAACAACTTATATGTATATATATAGGTTTTAACGTGGGCGTTTTCAACATCGTATCAAGATGATGTCATATGATATACGTAAGCAAAATGAAAAACTCGAATCATTAGTTATTTTTAGAAAATGATTCCTCCCCTGTTGATATATTTTTATATACTCTGTATATTGCTTTTCATCAATAAAATTTTTCTTTATTTATTGATCAAAAAAAGAAATCTAAAAAATTCACAATCCAACTTACTTCAGTCAAATCCGATAGGTTTAGACTGATTTTTGAATATGTGGTTCGGTTTTTGTTTGAAAATTTAAAAAAACAGTGTCTATGGATCGGTTTCGGATTTGAGTTCACGGTTTCGGATTAAAATCGAATTGGACTGGATATAACTTAAATTATATGTTGTACAATCTTCACTGTAATTAATTAATTCTGTTTGTGTACGTAATAATAAACAGAATACAAAAGAAATAAAGGAAATGAGAGAAAATTGTTTGATTACAAAAATCAAACTAGAAACAAAATTAAATAAATAAAACAAATTTTATTTTGTTTCCAAAACAAAATTAAAATCTGATTTAATAAACAAATAAAACAGCTTACTTGATTAATTTCTTCGAATAATAATCTGATCAAGTCCAGTGTTTGACATTGTGTCCTTAAGACATATTCGTCCTCTCCTCGGTGCTTTCAGAATATGGACGTCTATCTCCCAAGATGAAATGATCAACAACAAATAAATGCAGCACTACAATTTATTTGTTCAACGAACACACTTGGTGTATACACTCTTTCTGACAGGAAAAATAATATAATAAATGCAGGAAAATGCAGAGATGAATTTGCAGCAAGGAAGGACGAAAATTGGAGCAGAAATCCAAATGGGGAACTAGTCTATTTATAGATGTATTGGTGGCTGTTGATTTAAATAGGTGCAACCTATTTGGTTTTGAATTAAACAGATTTAAATCTGTTGGGTTCAAAATTCAAATAGATAAAAACGGAAGGGACCTATTTGGGTGTACAGAAAAACCGGACCAGTTTATTTCCGGAATTAATTTGAATTCTGGATTTTATTTTACCAAAAAATAAAATTAAATTAAATTCAAATGTTTTAGGCCTAAAAGGATAGGTATTGGGTCGGACAAGCCCAACCCAACCGACTGGACGAACGATAGCGGCGGTGTGTGTGGTGATTTTTGGGTCCAATGGGTCTATCCCATTTTGCCTATAACATCTCCCTTCTACAAACTTGGGGTGCCCCTTGGGGCCCTCCCCAAGTTATAATTTCAAGCTATATAAACCCATTCAAAATTTCTCACCAAATCAATGTGGGTCAAGCCATTTACACAATCCTTAAGGAATTTCTACCAAAACTCCATTTCCATGGAGTACACTTTGGCTTTAATTTCTCATTCACTTGATAATGGTTTTGAGCAACCAAATATACCACGTGAATCACAACACGGCATAGAACGCGTTACCACTTTGACCTGTGAAAATTGACACACGGGTCCCACCTAAATATTAGACCAAAGTTAGGGAAAAAATCTATTTTTTACCTAGATTTTCCAAACCATTTCCAACACTATATACATACCATACACCTTACTGTTCTTTTTGTTTTTTTTTAATCAGCAAAAGAAATACTTTATTGATGAAAACAATCAATAAAAGGGAGAAAAGTGTACAAAACATCACAGATAAACTTCAAGATCCCAATTAAGTTGGCACAGGAAGAATGTACAATCACTTGCTAGCACAAGCCTCAAAATTGGTGAGAACCAAAATAAAAAATATATATATATATATATAAACAACAGCAAACTCAATGTAATAAAAACACCACCACCACCAATCAGCCCAACCACCAAACTCAATGTTCCTCAAGCTCTGCTCCTCATTCTTAAACCAGCAACAGTCAGATGCAGCCCCTTATCTGTCTCAGGTTGTGCACAAAATCATTGACTGAGTAATGAAATCCTAGGATTAAAGTATGAATGGCAATGGATAACCTATCCTGTGGGTATCCATGGAGACTCAACCCAAATACATAGATTTCCTCCCTTTTTTTTAATCTATCGGGTAGGGTAAGTGATATTCTTTAAATATTCACATGGGATGCGTCGGGGATGGGTACCCACTAATTTCCCTATATTTTCTATTTTTTATTTTTTTTATTTTTTATTTTTTATTTTTTTAATTTTTTTTGTTTTAAGATTCACAACCAAAGCTAAATATACATTCAATCTTTTTTTATTTTTTTATTTTTTTTTAAGGTTCACAACCAAATTTTTTTTTTTTTTTTTTGCAACCAAAGCTAAATATACATTCAATCTTTTTTTTAAGGTTCACAACCTTTTTTTTTTATTTTTTTTAAAGATGGACAACCAAAGCTAAATATACATTCAATCTTTTTTTTAAAAAAATTTTGTTTTTTTTAAGGTTCACAACCTCTTTCTTCTTCTTCTTCTTCTTCTTCTTCTTCTTCTTCCTTTTTTTTTTTTTTTTTTTTTTTTTTTTTTTTTTTTTTTTTTTTTTTTTTAAGATTCACAACCAAAGCTAAATATACATTCAATCTTTTTTTTTCTTTTTTTTATTTAAATTTTTTTTTAAGGTTCACAATCAATTTTTTTATTTTTATTTTTATTTTTTTTAAGATTCACAACCAAAACAAAATATACATTCAATCTTATTTTATTTTATTTGGCTCAACAACAAAATCAAATACGCATTAATTAACATTGTCACATTGTTCTTGTCAAATTTTATGTATATCTAGAATTTTTTTAATTTATTTAGAAAAATTCTATTCCTACAAAAAAATTCCATCTTCTTTTTTAATTTTTTAAATTTTATGTATCTCCTTCTTCTCTCTATTAATTGATCTTCGATAATCTAAAGTTGAGTTATTGCTCTCGTTTCCATCTTCTTCTTCTTTTTTCTTTTTTAAATTTTTATTTGCATTTATAGAATGAATTTTCTTATTTCAATATCTTCTGCAATTGTTTTATTGGATTTCTCTCTGATTTGACGTAACTTTAGATTGAATTTTCCATTTTTATCTTAACTAGTGATCACCTTAATTAAAATTTTGTACATTTTTGTCTTCAATTTTCATGTTTTAGTTATGATTAATTGCGTGTTTTTGATCAATAGTCACAGTCACCGCTAGATTGTCATCATCTCAAATCGCCATTGCTGTAGTGAGAGGATGAGGGAGAGTGAGAATTAGAACTCTAATTATCAACAGAGTAGTGAAACATATGGAGAAATTATTTTCCGATGTACCTAAAAAAAATATGAAAAAATTAGTGGGTAACCATCCCCGACCCATCCCCGGTTTAGATTTAAAGAACATCACTTACCCTACCCGATGGACAAGAAAAAAGAGGAAACCCAAGTATTTGGGTTTGGTCTCCATGGATACCCACATGGTAGGTTATTGTAGACACCCCATTTTTGACCGACCTTAAGACTCAGACGTCACCAATTGAGCGCTCGGTGATGTTACATATTGTGCTCGTTCAGAAGTCTCAGAGTCGCGGCCATGAGCCTTGCCTCCAGACTTCCGAACCCTCTTCTGTGCCTTGCCTCGGTTTGCGAACCAGGCTCGGTTTTCTCTGTTTTTCTTCATGAAGGGAGGGAGAGGTCCAGTAGACCATCTGTCAGTGGCCGTGTGCTACATTTCGTGGCCGTAGGCCGTTTTGCCCATTTCGGAGCCCGGTTCCTGGTTTTCGGAGCCGTCAGGCCGTGTGCCTCGGTTCGGGACCGCCTAACCATCTCCGATTCCTCCGGTTTTTGGCATGCATCTCATTTACTCCCTTTCGAGGGACACTGGGGCCTGAGAGACCCACTTCGTGGCCGAATGCCACTTTCGGTGCTTAACGGCCTATTTTCGGGACCCCAAACTGCGTGTTTTGGCCCCCGAGCCTTCGTTTTGCATCGGTTTTTGTTCATTTTTGGCAGGTACCTCTATTTTATTACCGGGAAGGTCACTGAAGGGTGGGAGGCCATCAATTGTCTCAGCAACCAGTTATGCTCCTCCGGCGCCCTCCGACGCCCGTTTTTCTCACTTCCGAGCCAATGTTGACCACCCTAGGGCCACCTTCTTCAACATATTTGTGTTGTACACACATGGGAGGACCCTAATATCACATGGCCGGCCAGTAATTCCACCTGACCCTTTTGAACCCCTCCTAAAAATGGCTTGTTCTCTCTCCTGTTTTAGAGTTGCCAATTTTGAACTACATGGCTTTGTTGAGGGCACATGGGAGGACACCTTTCTCTGGTGGCCGGCCATTAAATCAGCTTGAACCTTTTGACCCCTAGCCAGCCGGCCATGGGGGGTGGCCGGCCGGCCACCTGCAACAAAAATGCCAGGCCGGCCAGCATCCTCAGTGTGAGTACTTTACAGCTATGTGCTGTTTTCCCCAAAAAATATCTCAATCCGGGGAAAAGTTTTGGAGGGAAAGTTGATGCCTTTTTCCCTCCACTTTCTTCCCTCCTTTTCTCCCCCATTCTCTTCTATATAGAGGGCCTCCCAACTCAAAGAACAAGGTTGGAAAAATTGCCTTGAGCTCATATACACATATCTATCTCATTTCTCTCAAAATCCCTAAGTTCCAACCACATTTCTTCATCACTACCAAGCACCACCACCACCACTCCATTCCAGCAGCAAGTAGAGGTTTTCCAGAGGCTTAGAGGCAGCAAACTTGGTCCAAGGAGCAGCCAAAGCTTTGGTCTTCAAGGGTAAGTTCACTTTACCCTCTTTTTGGCCTTATCTTGCACCAATTCTCTAGCCTATTTGCTTACTGTTTTGGGCTCCGACCCTAACTGAAACTAGGCCTTTTTTGTACCATTATTCATGTTTTTTTAAGGGCTCAAACCTGTTTGAGCCCCCCATTTGGTACTTGCTTCAATACCCCTTGGTATGTCACATTTTTGCATGAAATTTCTAGCCTATGTGTGATCTGTTTTCGAGCATAATGTAAACTGTAAGTGGGCCTATTTTGAGCCCCTCTTCAACATTGAAGAAGGGCTCACCCCTTTTTGGGCCCCCTATCTTTCACTTACTTCATAATCCCTCATATTTACCGTAAATTTGCATGATTTGTTTGGCCTATATGTAAATTGTTTTGGAGTGTACCATGAACTGTGAGTAGGCTTATTTTGGGTCCCTCTACAACATTGTAGAAGGGATCAATACTTTTGGGGGCCTCCATGTTGTACTTGCCATTATACCCCTCTTTGGCCCCCATTTTTGCATGCTTTGTTAGTCCATTTTGCTTCTGTTTTTGGGCCATGATCAGAACTGAAAATGGCCATATTTTTACCTTCTTGGCATGATTTATTAAGGGTCTTTGGCTGTTTGGTGTTTATTTTGTATACCTCATGTTATAGCCTCTTTTGAGCCTCATCTTGCATGACATTTTGAGCACATTTTTATACTGATTTTGGGGCTGTCATAAACTGTAAATGTTCATATTTTTGGTCCCTCTTCAGTGTTGTAGAAGGGTATTTTGTTTTTTGGGCTTTGCATTTACCATCTACTTCAATACCCCTCTCTTGGCCCCTATTTTTGCATGCCATTGTTGCCCTATCTATGCTTGCTGTTTGGCCATGTTTTAGACTGGAAAATGCTTGTTCTGGGGCTGCCTTGCTACTGCATTTTCATTCCATGTCCATATTGTGCATGCATTGCATGGCTATAGGCTATTTCGGGTGCCTAAATTCGCATTTCGGTACCATTCCTTGCATTTGGTGTCATTTCGCCATCTTTCGGGACTGTTTTCCCCCATATTTCAGTGCTGAAGTTCCATTGGCATGTTTGCATATCATTTTCCATGTCATTGCATTCCGTATGCCATTGCCTCAGTTTGCGTGCCCGTGTGCACGCATTTCGGGGCACTTCACTTTTATCCGACGGCCTGTTATGTGAGTGTGGTTGAGGTCCACTCATGTTAGTGTAAGTCCATTTTGCATTCTGTATGCTATTTTAGTCTCATTGCATTCCGTATGCCATTGCCTCGGTTTGCGTGCCCGTGCGCACGCATTTCGAGGCACTTCACTTTCATCCGACGGCCTCTTATGTGAGTGTGGCTGAGGTCCATTCATGTTAGTGTAAGTCCAATTGCATTGCGTATGCCATTTTATGCCTTAGGATCATTTCCTCGGTTTGCGTGCCCGTGTGCACGCATTCCGAGACATCTCATTTTCATAGCATTGTGTACGTTAGGATTGTATCTTAGTTGCATTTCATACATATCATGCATATTGCATTGTGTTCGGGATAGGAGTTAGCCCGGGCACGGGAAACGAGGTGCGTTTCGTACTCCAGGTGACGGAACGGGTCTCAATTCCCCAGTCACCGACACTCCGGATTATCCGTGATGGAGTTCGGTTTTATTGTAGCATTCATATGCATTCATCCTATATGAGTTGTGCAATTCGGCTCCTCGGCCATCATGCATCGATATGCGTGATTGGTGGCACGAGGATCGAGGCATGCATATATCTGCGAAATACATTGTTATGCCCCTTTTTCTGCTCTCTGTTGCAGCATATGAAGAATCAGCAGTCTTCCGAGACCTGGCACGCTTTTCAAGGAACATCGCGAAACAGAGGCTAATTGGGGCATCGCCGTGGATTTCCGCGTAAGGCAGCCCAAACATACATCGTTCATCAGAAGCAAGGCAGTCCCTGGCTTGCATGCCAGTTTACAGTTTTCTTAGTTAATTTGTTAATTAATTAGAAATTTGTATATTATTCGGACTGTATATTTCGGACTGTATTATTCTTTCATTTGGGACTGTATATTTATTCGGACCCTCTGCGCGAGGGCAAAATTGTAATAAGTGTGGGTGAGTGTGATGTATGTCTTCCAACCCCACGTATTTCTTCCCTTTTATTTACCCGCTTATGATGGTTAGATATAGGGCATATTTCAATTAGCATACAGTATGACAGCATGTTTGCATCATTCATCTGTTTTGCACGCACCGGGCTCGGCGCATCATACAAACTGCATTTGTATTTCAATTCCAAATTGAATACGTGTTAGTTGTAGCATTCCATATGCCATGTTTAGAATAGCCGAGCCTGCTATAGTTTGCATTTTTGCATGTGTTGCATTAGGCAATTCAGCATACTTAGGATCATGCATGATTTCTAATGTAGTTTCTGTTTTGGCTTGGAGTACTCGGTGAGTTTTTATGCTTTAGCATCCTTGCATGTGTGTGAGTGACTGCCACGATAGCATGCTTGCCATGAGGCTAATTGCTTATGTGATATAACTGCATGAATGCCTGTGGGTGAAGGTTGGGTTATCTGAATTGGAATAATGCATTGATTGTTTGTTTTAAGCCCACTAGATAGTGGCAACACCATGTTTTCTAAGCCCACCTGAGGGTGGCAAAATCTGCATTTTAAGCCTACCTGCGGGTAGCAAACCATCTTTCAAACAGACATGAAATGTTTTGTTCCAATTCAGGCGACTCAGTCTATACTTGTATGCTGAGCGCATCACATAGTAACCTAGGCTAATAACCGGAATAAGAACATACAATGTTTTCAAAATAAGATATCATGGTTAGTAGAGGCCGGTCTTTGACCGGGCGAGCGGGGGTGCTCACGAAGTGACCTTCCCCAATCGTACCCAAGTTCCTGAGCCGAGGTAACTGTGGTGATGACGGACACGTGGCCTTTTGGCACCGAGTCAGGGTTTCCTAAATTTCCCAAAAATAAAATATTTAGGTGGCGACTCTGTATCTGGCAAAGCAGTCCATGTTTGGCACTTCTTTCAAAAAAATCTGTTTTCAAAATGATTTGCCGGATTTGGACTCTTTGGTTCAAGATTTAGAACTGTGACATTTGAGTCCTTCGAACTGTAGTAGACCCAATATCGAACCAGAACCGGGGGGGGGGGGGACTCGCACTCCTCGCCCCGGGATGCGTTCAGGGACGTCTACAGTTATCCATTGCTATCCCTTCTCTGTTGACAATTAGAGTTCTAATTCTCACTCTCTCATCCTCTTACTATAGTAACGGCAATTTGCGATGACGACAATCTAGCGGTGACAAGATTGTAACTATCGATAAAAAATGCGCAATTAATCATAACCAAAACATGGAAATTGAAGACAAAAATATAGAAAATTTTAATTAAGGTGATCACTAGTTAAGATGAAAATTAAAAATTTCAATCTACGGTTACCATCAAATCAAAGAGAAATCCAATAAAACAATTGCAGGAAATATTGAAATAAGAAAATTCATTCTATAAATGCAAATAAAAATTTAAAAAAGAAAAAAGAATAAGAAGAACATGGAAACGAGAGCAATAACTCACCTTTAGATTATCGAAGATCAATTAATAGAGAGGAGAAGGAGATATATAAAATTTAAAAAAAAAATTAAAAAAGAAGATGGAATTTTTTTGTAGGAATAGAATTTTTCTAAATAAATTTTAAAAAATTCTAGATATACATAAAATTTGACAAGAATAATGTGAAAATGTTAATTAATGTGTATTTGATTTTGTTGTTGAGCCAAATAAAATAAAATAAGATCGAATGTATATTTAGTTTTGGTTGTGAATCTTTAAAAAAAAAAAAAAAAAGTTGTGAACCTTAAAAAAACAAAATTTAAAAAAAAGAAAAAAAAGATTGAATGTATATTTAGTTTTGGTTGTGAATCTTAAAAAAAATAAAATAAAAAAATGGTTTGAACCTTAAAAAAAAAAACAAAATTAAAAAAAGAAAAAGAAAAAGAAAAAGGATTAAATGTATATTTAGCTTTGGTTGTGAATTTTTTTTGGGGAAATTACCCACAGGTCCCATGTGAAACATGTGGTGACCATTTAATCCCATAACCTTTTGAATACACCCAAAAGTCCTTTCCTCTCTCTCTCTCTCTCTGTTTTTTGCTTCCCTTCCTCTCTCGCTTTTTTTCTGCATTTTTCTCTCATCGTGTTTGTCATGGAAGACGACGACCGATGACATGTCTTTCTCCATTGATCGGGGTTCACTAATAACCACCAACCATCGAAATCAACTGCGACGAAGAAGATGATATATTTTCCGACGAAGAAGATGAGTGGATCTACTTAGATCTGATGTAGATCTACTCAGATCTACATAAGATCTGAGTAGATCTACACAGATTTGGCTAGATCTAAAAAAAAAAAAGTTGCCGGAGTAAAATCCTCTCTCTACATCCGCCTTTCCCCTTCGATCTCTTTTTTTTTTTTTTTTCTCTGCTATACACTTCTGTTTTTCTGTTCTAATGGAGAAAATTTTCGAATTCTGAACAAGTAGTTTTCGAGTTTTAGTTACAGGCGGTGAAAACTGTAAAATTTTGCAGTTTCAAATTTTTTTTTGGTGCTGGAATGAATCATGGTTTAAAACTGTAAAATTTTACAGTTTCATAACATGTTTCTCAGTTTGATTAATAAGGATAAATGCTTAATAGATTTTTGTTTTGAAACTGTAACATTTTACAGTTTCAAAACTTACTTTTCAGTTTGATCACTATTTAGATATTATTTGCTTGAACCTTACAAAAATTGAAAAATAACATATGTTTTCCCCATTGTTGCTGTTTTTTATCGTTTCATTTTTTTTCCTTTTAATTTATCAATATTTAGCACATTTTGCTATATTTTTTTTGCTATAATTTATCCATTTATTCTTTTTTTTTTTCCGGCAATATTCTAGACATTCCGGTGAGTCACCAGTGATGTTCTTAACGTCCAGTGAACGTTCTGAACATTCCGGCGACTTCCATTAACGTTCTTAACACTCCGGCGAACTTCCGGCGAAACTCCGGCGACTTCCCGGCGATGTTGAACATTTCAACGAGTCTCCGGCGACCGTTTGACGGAAGTCCGACGGAAGTAAGATGTGAACAGTGTCTGTAAATTTAAAAAAAAAAAAAAGGATTTTTTGGTAACAATTAAAAATGTGTTGGACTAATTGGTGCAAGTATTTTGTTTTGGGATTAGCTGGGTTTTGAACTTGGTACATAGGACTTATCAGTAAGTTCCCCATTTTTTTTTAAAAAAAAAAGGGGGTCAAGTTGGGCTGGGAAATATCCAAACCCATTAGGAGATGAGGAAGGTACGTAGTACCCATGGGGAATGGGGAATGGAGAAAAATAATTATAAAGGAATGAGGATGGAGAATTAATATCTACCCTATTAACTCCCATTGGCATTCCTATATTGAAGTTTTAAGCCGTAATGTTATTCTAATCTTGACAAGCTCACAAAAATCATATCCCCTAGACTGAGCCCCATTGAAGACGTACTCATTTCTAGCTTCCAGAGAGACCAAAGTACAACTAAGGGAACAACCCTCCACAACCTTTTTTCCTTCTTCTGGAAATTTCTACCAGACCACCAATGGAATAGACCCTCAACAAATTTAGGTATTGCCCACTCAACTACCCACCACTGCATCTTTCAGGCCACATACACCAGGAGAAAGGGTAATGGAGCAATAAATGAGCAAATGATTTAGGTTCATACTTGCAAAACACACACACAGTAGCTGCATTGCTATTCAGAATATCAATTGTGTGCAGAAACACAGATGTCTTGACTCTTTCTTTCCAAGCCAACCAACCAAAAAATTGTACCTTAGGGGGGATATCCTTATTATACACAAATTTGCAAACTTTGATCTGTGGACCAAGCAATGTGTCACAAAATTTATACAAATCAGCCACCTTAAACCCTCTTATAATTACATCATTCCAGGTGTAGGACAATCTATACACCCCTGTCTCAGATTTGGAGCAGAGTTCAAAGTGATATCCAATCTGGAAGCCTCAATCGTTTCCCACTCATGCAAAGGTCTCCTGAGAAACAACTCCCATTCTTCAGAGTTTGGTTTCCCTTCATAGAATCTGAAAAGTGAGCCCTCCTTGTTAAGTTGATAATCTAAACAACCATGGAAACTCCAGTTTTAGTCAAATATTTCTGCAACAGGAATATTGTTGTTCTTGCTGCTATTCCTGTTGCTTTTTTTAATTATTTAATTTTAGTTTTGTAATTGTTGCCACGACAAAATGTTTGTTTGATAGAAGTTTTATGTTTGCTATATGTTAAACAATATGTTTATTTATTAGATATTAAGGCAAATTAATGTTGAATAATTTATGATAGATTGAATTTTTTTAAAAAAATATTATATGATTTTTCTTATGAAAAGATTATGTGAAACCATGGTTCCAAAACCGAGCCAAACGGTGTTTAGTTTGGTTCGGATTGATTTCATGATTTAAATAGATTAGTTTGATTTCAATTTTTATAGAACCGTAAATAACGGATCGATTCTAGTTTTACCTCAAATCGAACATGCTCACTCCTAATTCTAATGTTTCCTCAAAACTCTCCTTACATATATTTTGCTTTGCCACCTCATTAGAGGGATTGTGGGAGAAAGAAATTATATGAATATAGTACGGTTCAGTTTGTTTGGTTCTGATTTTCAAAAAATTCTACTTTTTTAATTTCCGTATTTTAATGTTTTCAATGAATTTTTTTTTAATATTTTAAGCAATTTTTTTAAAAAAATTTGTAGACACACCTAACATAAATACACTCAAAAAGTATAATATTTGTGAAAAAATCTTTAAAAAATACACTAAATACCAAAAAAAATACAAAAATTCAGTACATTTTCTGAATTTTTGTGTATCTTTTAATTTTTTAAAATATTTTACTATTGATGCATCTAAGTAAGGTGCATCTAAAAAAGTAAAAAAAATTCCTTTAAATTTAAAAAATATTCACTAAAAATAAAAAGACACGAGAAAAAAAAAAACTTAATTTTCAAAAAACTGAAACCAAACACGCTAGTTGTTATTTTTATCATCTTATTTTACTTTATAACGTGCTAGTATAATTGTCAGCATTTCATTTGAGTACACTATCAATATTGTGTAAACAAGCAAGATTGTAAGCTTAATATTATGCAATAAAGAATACAAAAAGTCTGGGATTTAGATTTTTACAATTAAAGTGTGTGGTATAGATTGAATGAGTGTATTGTAGGATCTATATGTAAAATGAATCTGAATCACATACTAATATCTTTTGGTAATTTTTTAGATTTGTAGTATTACCTTAAAGAATAAATGGTCTTCTTAATATGTATTTGTGAGGCACAAGAAAAGACAGAAAAAAAAAAAAAAAAATTGAATTACACAAGGTAGTTTTGATTAATTTCAAATTTCTTTCATTGATTTCAATTTTTTTTAATCTTTCACTATTTTCAAAATAATTTTTACACAAATTTCAGTACTGATTAAACTCCTACAGTTGGGGTATTTGTTAGCATTTTCCAAATACATAAACTAAGCGAAGAATGAAATACATTATTAAGAACCACTTTTGAAAGATGTTATTCATCTATATACGTTCTACTTGTGATTTTGAGATTGATTTTTATGTTTTTGGACTTATTCTTCAAAATGTGATAAAAAAATTTCATTATTTTAATCAATATAGGGGAGTGTTTTATTCATGCAACAAAATAGAAGCTTAATTATAACCATAAGGGTAGATTATATTGACATTCTCCAAGTAATGAAGAAATTATATTTTTGATAAAATCATATTAACTTCTCTTACAATAACGATAATTTTAACAATATTAATGGTCATAAAATTGTTATTTTACCATGAAATATTTTTATTTAAATTTATATATATTGATATCAAACGATACAGTGACCCTCTTTTTTACCTAATGAATTTTCTTAATTCTCTTATTTTTCCCACTGGGGTCTTGTACAAATAGAAAATCGGAGTTTGAAAAGTAATGTTTAAACATGTGTTAAATATGTGGTAAATATAGTAAGTTGAACTCTTGGTATTCTTTGCCTTACCAGCAGGCGGCATAACCTTGGCTTGGCCGTCCGTTGGACCTCAACTCATTCCGTTGCCATATTTTTCTTTCAGTATCGTTTTTTGGTAATCTCTTCCTCTGTCTGCCGGTTTATTCCTACAGAAATATCTTTATCATATATATTTTTTTTACTCGCAATCTATTTTTTTGTGTGTGTTTTTGCTCCACTATGCTTTCCCTCTAATTCAACTTCAAATAAATTTCTATCTTCAAATCTATTTGAGTTTGAGGGGGGGGAATTATACCTATATCATGATGAGCATGGTGATATACCACCCCTCTGGCGCACAACCCAAGCCACCTCCTCTGGCACACCATGCATGCCCTCTTTGGCGTACTACTTAGTCACCATCTCTAGCACACAACCCAAGCCATCCTCTCTGACTGTGACGCCCCCAAAATTTTTTTTTTTTTTCTTTAAGACATCATAAGACTTTAAATAACAATAACTTGTTCGATAAAATTTTAACTACTAATTAGGCAATTTTAAATTCTTACATAGTCAAAGTCCAACAACAAAATAAAACTACAAGTTCAGACACAATATCACAACATAGTTAAATACTAATACAAGAAATAACATGATTTTATTTTGATAAAATCTTGACTCTAAGTTAGCCACGGTTCGATATTAGCAGCAGCTCCAATTTCAGCCTCAGTCCCTTCCTCGACATATTCTGGCATGAAACGCCAGGGCAACAAAATATATGCCATGAGTTTTGCAACACAATAAGAAAACATAACCAACCTACCATTCTTTTTGAGAGAAAATAATGAGATTATAAACACGAGATAATAATATAATTGTAAACATAAATTACAACCAATAAAATAATTCAAATAATTTTAATAACTTAGGTGACACTCGAAATCTCACCAAAGAGATTTAACTTACCAACCACTAAACATGGCAACGGTTATTTTGAAACCCTCCCTTGGTCAAATATTTAAGTGTTACCAACCGTAACCACCAGGGATGCCCACGTCCGGAGTTATATACCTAAGTAGTGGCATCTGTGGTCTGCTCTAAGGAAACAGCTTGCCAGGCGTACGTAACCTCCATGTGTGCCACCGGCACATCCACCCTTATTCCAAAACCGAATACTGAAAATGGTTCAAATAAGTCCCGTGCCATCTTAGGGTTTCGCGACACAATTTACTTAAAACTTATTAAAAACCAGGGCTCACCCTAAATACCCGGTATTAACCCTTTATCAGTAACTTATTATATACCGTTAATCATTTTGGTTAATTTATATATTAAACACAAATTATTCAAATCTCAATCACCAATAACGTTATACCAACTAAAAAAAAACTCCCAACATAAAACATTACGCATGTCACACAATAACAGTTCAATGTACAAAATTTAGTAGACAATTACTTAAAACCATGGTATGAACATAATAACTTAGATACAAGAAATAAACCATAAATACACACATGCACAAATTTTTGATTTACTAAATTAGACTAGCACAATATTAAAATGATGATTTTATCCTGTCCAGAAAAATTTTCAGAATATATATCTTGCAAATAGAATTATAAATACATTACTTATACAACTCTAAAATTCATATCAATCTACAGAAAACTCAATAAACATGCTATGGTCATTTTTTAGAAAGCATTTTCCAAAAATAAATTATAAATAATTCTTAAAAATTCCAAGGGTGTTTATGACACAGATTTGTCACATTTCCTTATATTAATGCCATGCTTAAATTTATAGATCAAACCCATAATCTAAAAATTTATCATGAAACTAGACTTCTCAAATTTCATCTTTTAGTTAGAAATTACCAGATTTGGCTTAGTATAGAATTTTAAATAAATTTTCAAATACATGGTAAAATCTGTCTCACAGTTTCAGATTTAGTTAGAAATTTGTATAAATTCGTAGAAAGCTCAAAAATTGTTACCAAAATTCCTGGATGAACTAGACATCATTATCAACAACTTTGTAGGAGAAATCATCTCAAAATTTTGAGTATAAAACTGTCTAAAAATTCGGGAAACATTCTGACAGATTCAAAACAAACTATTTTCATCACAATTTTAGATTTAGTTAAAATTTTGTATAAATTCGTAGAAAGCTCAAAAATTGTTTCCAAAATTCCTGGATGAACTAGACATCATTATCAACAACTTTGTAGAAGAAATCATCTCAAAATTTTGAGTATAAAATTGTCTAAAAATTCGGGCAACATTCTGGCAAATTCAAAACAGACTATTTTCATCACAATTTTAGATTTAGTTAAAAATTTGTATAAATTCGTAGAAAGCTCAAAAATTATTACCAAAATTCCTAGATGAACTAGACATCATTATCAACAACTTTGTAGAAGAAATCATCTCGAAATTTTGAGTATAAAATTGTCTAAAAATTCGGACAACATTCTGGCAGATTCAAAACAGACTATTTTCATCACAAAATTCCTATATATATAAAATTTTTATTTATGAGTAGTCATTTTAATCACAAGGAAGTAATCTGAAAATTTCACTAATAAAAAGAAATGAGAGGGTTTTCTTACTTAGTAATAGGGTGACAAAATGGTTGAGAATTTTGGCTTCCTTAATCTCCTATTCTTCTATTGGAAAAATATGGTTTAATATAAGTATATTTTTTAGCCCAAATTTAAGTGGGTCCCAAACATCTTTTGGGGTTGGTCCGAAGAGGCGAAGTGTTCCTTGCCGCGTGGCAAGTCACACGGTGAAGACAGAACGTCAAAACCATTTATGAGTGAATGAGAAGTTGACGTCGTTTTCGGGTCTAACATTAATTTTTTAGATAAAATTCTTTTGAATTTTTTCAATAAAAATTATTGTGGGAATTTAATTTAATTCTAAATTCAAATTTTGGGTTCCTGAGTGGTTTCCTAAAGTTTGAAATTGTGAGAATTTAATTTAATTCTAAATTCAAATTTTAGGTTCCTTAAAAGTTTCCTAAAGTTTGTATATCTTCATTTATTTATTTATTTAACTATTTCAATAGTTTAATATATATATATATTTAATTAGTTTAATATATATATATATTTGAAATTATTTAAATAATAAATGGACCTACAGTTCCAAACTGTTTGTGTTGGACCAACGGATTCTTTTCATTGTTTGAATATTAATATTCAAAAGTTTGAATTTTTGGTCTGCAACGGTCAGATTGAAATTTTCAATTTGCACCTGTTCGGATTCCTCACCTGTTGGGGTCTAATTTTGGCTATATATACAACCATTTTCCAGCAGTTCGGTATGATGAAAAATCAGTCTGTAAATTTAGTTTTTTCTGTCCTAAATTCTGCACTTATGCATTATTCTTCATATTAGATTTAGAATAAAATTCAGAGAGTTAGAACACAGGTTTGGTTCGCCGAACAAATTTTTTGGAGTACTACTACAATTTGTGAAGATCATTACATCCTGGGAGATAGACGCCACTCAACCGTAAGTACCGTAGCGGGGCGAATCTGTCTTAAGGACAAAGTGTTACACACTCGACTTGGTCTTAATTTTAATTCGGTTCAATAAATAAATCTGGTATGTTATTTATTTATTTTGTTTGAATTTATTTCAAGTTATTTTTTATACACAGAAGATTGTTCCTACAATCTTAAGACAGACTCGAATTATTCTGTTTACAGAATTTTTCGTTTGTTTCCTTTTCTAAGAAAATTATTTTCTGTAGATTTACAAAATAATATTCTAGTTGGAAAAACAAATAGTGATTATATGCTATTTGACAGATAGTAGTAATATACTGTCTATTTTCTTTGACAACTAGTAGTACGATACTGGTGTCATTAACAATTCAGAATATATTTTTGTGAAATTTTGTCAGAAAATTAATTTTAGTTTTTAGAAATTATTTTCTGTGTTTTCATTAATTAAAATTCTGTTTCAGTATTTTAATTATTGGAGTGTTACAAGAGATTTAAATTTCTGTGTGAAATTAATTTGGTTAAATAAAATTTTATTTTATTTCCAAATTAATTGGAAAAATAAAAGTTATATTTTTATTTCTTTTATTTTACAGAATTTAATTTCTTGTGTGGAATTAATTTGGTAGAATAAAATTTTATTTTATTTCCAAATTAATTAAAAAAACAAAAGTTATATTCTTATTTCTTTTATTTTACAGAATTTATTTTCTTGTGGGGAATTAATTTGGTTGAATAAAATTTTATTTTATTTCCAAATTAATTGGAAAATAAAAGTTACATTCTTGTTTCTTTTATTTTTACAGAATTTAATTCTGTGAATTTGGATTAGTTTTCTGTGTGGAATTAATTTGGTTAAATAAAATTTTATTTTATTTTATTTCAAATTAATTGAAAATAAAAGTTACATTTTGTTTTGTTTCTTTTATTTTAACAGATTTTATATCTGTTGTTTTGGTTTAATTTGTTTAAACAAAATTTTATTTTATTTTCAAATTAATTGGAAATAAAAGTTACAATTTTTGTTTCTTTTATTTTTTACAGAATTTTAAATTCTGTGTTTTTTGGTTTTAATTTTCTGTGTAGTATTAAATTCTAATTATAATTGTAGTTTATAATTTAGAATTTATGGTTACTAAAACTGGTCAAACTAATGTTCAGACCAGTACTGGTATGGTGATTGCCATTACGCCAACCTCTCCGTATGTTGGGACTGCGCCAGTGAATCATGGTGGAAAACCCGAGAAGTTCTTAAGAATTGATTTTCGTAAAAGCAAAGGAAGATCAAGTAAGAAGGTTGCTAAAGCCAAAATGACCAAAATGGATAACATTTCCAATGGTGTAGATGTCATAGATCTTTCTGCAGTTGTTTCCGAGGCAAATCTTGTCAGAAATCCTAAAGAATGGTGGGTGGACATTGGTGCTACTCGCCATATCTGTGCCGACAAAAAGATGTTCACATCTTATTCTACAGTGGACCATGATGAATAACTTTTTATGGGCAACTCCTCAACTTCCAAAGTTGAAGGACAAGGAAAGATTGTACTAAAGATGACATCAGGAAAGGAACTCACTCTCAACAATGTGTTGCATGTACCGGACATTCACAAAAATTTAGTTTTCAGATCTTTGTTGAGTAAGAATGGGTTTAGGCTAGTTTTTGAAAGTGACAAGTTTGTACTTACCAAAAACGGGATGTATATATGAAAAGGTTACATGTCTGATGGCCTTTTTAAGATGAATGTAATGACCGTTGTACCCTCAGTTATTAATAATACTACATCTTTTTCTTATTTGCTTGAGTCTTCAAATTTATAGCATGGTAGACTAGGACATGTTAACTATGGATCTATACGTAGATTAATTAATATGGAATGTTTACCTAAATTAGATATTGATTCAAATCATAAATGTGAAATTTGTGTTGAGGCAAAATTATCTAAAACTCCTTTTCATTCAATTGAAAGAAGTACGGAACCACTTGAATTAATTCATAGTGACATTTGTGATTTTAAATCAATTCAAACCAGAGGTGGGAAAAAGTATGTAATCACTTTTATAGATGACTGTACTAGATATAGTTATGTTTATTTAATTCGAACCAAGGATGAAGCTTTGGAAACTTTCATTCAATATAAGAATGAAGTTGAAAATCAACTTGGTAAGAAAATTAAGAAACTTAGAAGTGATAGAGGTGGTGAATATGAATCACCTTTTGGTGAGTTTTGTAAAGAACATGAAATAATTCATCAAACCACCGCTCCTTACTCACCTCAGCAAAATGGAATTGCTGAAAGGAAAAATAGGACTTTAAAAGAAATGATGAATGCTATGTTAATAAATTCTGGATTACCTCAGAACTTGTGGGGGGAAACAATACTTTCTGCAAATTATATTTTAAATAAAGTACTCCGAAAGAAAGTGAATCAAACACCTTATGAATTGTGGCATGGAAGAGTACCATCCTACAAATACTTAAAAGTGTGGGGGTGTTTGGCTAAAGTGGCTATTCCTAGTCCTAAAAAGACTAAGATAGGTCCTAAGACCATTGATTGCATTTTCATTGGTTATGCTAAGAATAGTAGTGCATATCGGTTTTTGATTCATAAATCAGAACATACCGAAATGCATGTAAATACTATTATTGAGTCAAGGAATGCATCATTCTTTGAACATGTATTTCCAAAGAAGACTGGACAAGAGACTAGTAACAATAAAAGATCTCATGATGCCATTACTAGTCAGGATCAAGAACATGATCAAGAACAAGAGTTAGATCAAAATGAGGAAGAGGAACTTAGGCGTAGTAAACGTGCTAGAACCTCAAAATCTTTTGGTCCAGATTTTCTAACATTTTTGTTAGAAAATGAGCCTTTAACTTTTAAAGAGGCTATGACCAGTCCTGAAGCTCCTTTATGGAAAGAAGCTGTCAACAGTGAAGTTGAATCCATCTTGCAAAATCACACTTGGGAATTGGTGGAATTGCCACCAGGTTGAAAACCTCTTGGGTACAAGTGGATTTTCAAAAGAAAATTGAAAGCGGATGGATCAATAGACAAATACAAGGCAAGACTTGTAGTCAAAGGTTTCAGACAGAAAGAAGGTCTAAATTACTTTGACACATACTCACCGATTACTAGAATAGCATCCATTAGAATGCTAATTGCCATAGCATCTCTATACAATCTAGAAATTCATCAAATGGATGTTAAAACCGCTTTCTTAAATGGTGAGTTAAATGAAGAAATTTACATGGAACAACCAGAAGGGTTTTCTGTTCCAGGGAAAGAAAAGAAAGTGTGTAAATTGGTTAAATCATTATATGGTTTAAAACAAGCGCCAAAGCAATGGCATGAGAAATTTGACAAGGCAATGATGTCAAATGGATTTAAAATTAATGAGTGTGACAAATGTGTTTATATTAAAAACACAGATAAAGGTTATGTCATTGTATGTCTTTATGTAGATGATATGCTCATCATTGGTAGTAATAATGACATGATTAAAACTACCAAGAAAATGTTGAATAAACATTTTGACATGAAAGACATGGGCATTGCTGATGTAATTCTTGGTATGAAAATTACCAAAACATCAGAAGGTTATACTTTGTCACAATCTCATTACATTGAGAAAATACTTAACAAATTCAGCAAAGATGATGATCATCTTGCTAGAACTCCTATAGATGTTAATTTGTATCTTTCTAAGAATATACAGGAAAGTATTTCTCAATTAGAGTATGCCCAAATTATTGGAAGCTTAATGTACTTGATAAACTGCACTCGCCTAGATATAGCTTATGTAGTAAGTAAATTAAGTAGATATACGAGTAATCCGGGAGTAGAACACTAGAAAGCAATTATAAGGGTTCTTAGATATCTCCGATTTACTCGTAACATTGGGCTTAATTTTACTAGATATCCAGCAGTACTTGAAGGATACTGTGATGCAAATTGGATATCGGATACTAGAGACTCGAAGTCCACCAGTGGGTATGTCTTTACTCTTGGTGGGGCGGCTGTATCTTGGAAATCTTCCAAACAGACTTGCATTGCTAGGTCTATTATGGAATCAGAATTCATAGCCTTAGACAAAGCAGGGGAAGAAGCAGAATGGCTTCGCCACTTCCTTGAAGATATTCCAATATGGCCAAAACCTGTGTCTGCTATATGCATACATTGCGATAGTCAATCAGCTATAGGTAGAGTACAGAGTCATATGTATAACGGTAAGTCACGACACATTCGTCGTCGACATAACACCGTGAGACAACTACTCTCTAATGGAATTATTTCCATAGAATATGTTAAGTCGAAAGACAACATAGCGGATCCACTAACCAAAGGGTTAGCAAGAGAGTTAGTTGAGAATTCATCGAGGGGAATGAGACTTAAGCCTATTAAATAAGAGTTACCACAACGGCAACCCAACCTAGTTGACCAGAGATCCCAAGATCTAGGTTCAAAGGGACAACCGAGTTGTGAATGACTCAGAAGGATCACTGGGGAGTCTAACTCCTACCCATTTCTATGATGAAATAGTGATATCTGCAGCGTTTTAGGTTAATTAAAACTTTTAATGATTTTTATATCTAGGTAAACCTAGTGGAGTATGGCAGGATACTCTTCATAAGAATCACCTATGTGAGTGTGAACTGGGCCGGTTCTGTGAGATTTGTGAAGGGCAACAATTCTCTAGAGCACTCATGAAGACCAGGTTGTTCAGGGCCAAAATGAACACAATAGTGAGAACTAAACTGTGTCTGGGAATATACTGTGTGAGTTCTATTGTCTTGGTTTACACAAACGGCTGAACAGTTCAAGACATCATGTTCACTAGTTAGCTAGTAAATCCAATAGTGTCTCACAAGGGAAGGTTCAAAGCCAAAAGCTACCTATCCTTTGCAGAATATTTCCAATTTCTGTACTCTCTGTAATTAGATCATGTTGTTGCATTTTCTCTCCGTCAAATTCCATTCATGTGGGGGATTGTTGGAAAAATATGGTTTAATATAAGTATATTTTTTAGCCCAAATTTAAGTGGGTCCCAAACATCTTTTGGGGTTGGTCCGAAGAGGTGAAGTGTTCCTTGCCGCGTGGCAAGTCACACGGTGAAGACGGAACGTCAAAACTATTTATGAGTGAATGGGAAGTTGACGTCGTTTTCGGGTCTAACATTAATTTTTTAGATAAAATTCTTTTGAATTTTTTCAATAAAAATTATTGTGGGAATTTAATTTAATTCTAAATTCAAATTTTGGGTTCCTGAGTGGTTTCCTAAAGTTTGAAATTGTGAGAATTTAATTTAATTCTAAATTCAAATTTTAGGTTCCTTAAAAGTTTCCTAAAGTTTGTATATCTTCATTTATTTATTTATTTAGCTATTTCAATAGTTTAATATATATATATATTTAATTAGTTTAATATATATATATTTGAAATTATTTAAATAATAAATGGACCTACAGTTCCAAACTGTTTGTGTTGGACCAACGGATTCTTTTCATTGTTTGAATATTAATATTCAAAAGTTTGAATTTTTGGTCTGCAACGGTCAGATTGAAATTTTCAATTTGCACCTGTTCGGATTCCTCACCTGTTGGGGTCTAATTTTGGCTATATATACAACCATTTTCCAGCAGTTCGGTATGATGAAAAATCAGTCTGTAAATTCAGTTTTTTCTGTCCTAAATTCTGCACTTATGCATTATTCTTCATATTAGATTTAGAATAAAATTCAGAGAGTTAGAACATAGGTTTGGTTCGCCGAACAAATTGTTTGGAGTACTACTACAATTTGTGAAGATCATTGTATTCTGGGAGATAGACGCCACTCAACCGTAAGTACCGTAGCGGGGCGAATCTGTCTTAAGGACAGAGTGTTACACACTCGACTTGGTCTTAATTTTAATTCGGTTCAATAAATAAATCTGGTATGTTATTTATTTATTTTGTTTGAATTTATTTCAAGTTATTTTTTATACACAGAAGATTGTTCCAACATCTTCTTCCTCTCCTATTACTAAGCTTGGTTGCTTCAGGGATTTCTCTCTTTTTTTTTTTTTTTTTTTCTCACCGAATGCTTGCATGCACCCTCTAGACAATGAAGGCTTGCATGCATATATATATATATACAATGCTTGTTGCACAAATCTCTCTCTCTCTCTCTCTCTCTCTCTCTCTCTCTCTCTCTCTCTCTCTTCATTCTAAGTTTTCTTTCTCTCAATTCCAAGAGCATCATTAGCTCTTCTTCCCTAAACAAGCATGCAAATCAACATGTGGAAAGCCTCCACCAAATTTCTGCAAAGGTTTGATTTCCTCTTCTTCTTCTTCTTCTTCTTCTTCTTCTTCTTCTTCTTTTTTTTTTTTTTTTTTTTTTTTTTTGTATTTGTATTTGTGTGGGTTTCTGAAAATTGATACACTAAGATTTTTAATTAAGGTATTTAGTAAGAATAATTATTATATTGAATCCTAATTAAAATAATTTATAAACAACAAATATTGAACACCCACAAAATTGTTATTCTTAATAATGTCTTTGTTAGTGATTGAATTGAGTCAATTTAAAACTAACTTTTACACTAATATACAATTCAGATAGACTGTAGACAAAATTAATTAATTAATTAATTTATTTATTTTCTTTTAAGAATAATTAAATGTGGGGTTTTTACACTGACGCACCATCTAAGTCGTCCCTTGGCGTATCACCAAAGTCGCCCCCTGGCGCACTTTCCAAACCGTCTCTTAGGACACTTTCTAATAAGCCACCTCTTGGTGCACTTAGTAATCTGTTGCCATCATCGTGTTAACACAACGTCATAAGTTATGTGTGTGTCACGCTTATTAGTTCAACATCCAATCTCTACAACAGTCTAACATGACTCCTTAAACTGTTTCGACATTAATTCCGGTCAGTTCTTACAACGGTCCGGCATGACCTCGTAAACTGTCCCAATATTGATTCTGGTTAGTTCCTACAACAGTTTGGCATGACCTTATTGTCTCGGCATTAGTTCTAGATAGTTTCTACAACGGTTCGGCCTGATCTTAAACTGTCCCGACATTAGTTTCGACCAGTTCCTACAACGGTCCGACACAACCATAAACTGTCTCCCAGTATTAGCCCCGCTCTCTGATCTATCTCAAGCACCCTTACGCTCCTGTTCGGATTTTGCAATCTATTTGCCTTTTATTTTATTTTATATTTTTATTTCATGTTCTAGTTTTCCTCTCCAAACTCAAGTTGGTATCTATACTACTGGAGTTTGAGGGGGATATTAACTATAGTAATTATATATTCAGTTTATCATACATACCATATTATATTCATTATCATATTTAGAATTATCATACTTAGGTTTCTCTCCTCCTATATAAAAGAGTCTTATATATATTGTTACATAATTATTTACCACACAATACTAAATATACACATAATATGATATTATCTTTCTTTCTCTCTCTCTTAGATATTGTAACAATATGAATAATGAAGTATAATAGACTTTTTAGTCTAATAAATGATGATTTCCACATTTTCCATCTATTTAACTAACAAATGATTAAAGGTATGAGCTAAAGGGTTATGAAATTTAATTTTTTGTTTTTTAAAAATAGTGTAATTATGTTTAAATTGTAAGACCAAGAATAAGTTCTTTACTCAAGTTCAAAAAAAAGGAAAAAAAAAAAAATGTAAGTTCTTTACTATTTAGGAGAATTCTAGATATATCTCAAGTTTAATTGTACGAGAACATGTAAAAGAAGAAACACAAATGTTATATAACAGGATATAAATTAACAAAACAAATGCACTGAATAAATTAAGAGGAAATTACAATTCAGTCCAATTTACAAATGATTACACATAACATGGTTGCAATTCTCTCTGTACAAAAAAACTCACAAAAGGAATTGCACCTCCACCTCTAATTATCATTAGGTGGTGCTGCATGAATCAATTAGTGTATCAACAAATATTATGACATTATTATTAATTTCATATATTATACAAATTACAAATATACAAAATCTTTAAAATTATGTCACATCATCTATTAGTACACTAATTGATATATCAATTAGTACACATAACATTATTCATTCTCTTTTGTCATTTGGATTAATTTGTAGTCCTTCTATAAATTAACTGGTTAGCAAGTGTGGACAGAACCAGGGAAAGTTGATCAAGGCCCTTTGGATGATGATCCATTTATAAAAGTAGATGAGGTCCCCTTGGTTAACGTGTGTGTTTTCAACATGGGGTGATGCTCTATGATTATATGTAAGCAAGCTGGAAAAAAGTAAATTTAAGTGTATAAAAAATTTTACCTAATGAGGAAAAAATATGAGATAAAAATTTTCTGTTTTCATATACAATTGAACTAGTTTTGTGGGTGTAATGTAGGATTGCGTAATTTAAAACAATAAAAGGACTAAGAAAATAATAATGCTAAGGTTTCACTACACAAGTGTTGAATTTGAATTACGCACTGTTTTTCTTGGTCTGAATTTCATGTCCCTAACATTACTTAATTTTGTAGTAATTACGATTGTGATATTTGACCCAAAAAAAAGGTTCTTTGTTGAAGTTTAAATAAGCAGATTATATATATATTATGGAAATTTTTTATCAAATTATTTGCTGTAAAAATAATTTAAATAATTAAAAAGTCAATCATTCAAAAGTTGAGAAAATGATACTGAAACACATTGAAACACATTGAAACAAACCGTATCATGCGCACATTAACTTTTCATCTGAAGATGTTGGCCCAACTCCTAGCATGACTTTGTGGTTTGTACAAAAAAATATATATAAAGTTTGATAAAGAAATTTCTAATAGAAAAAAAGGGCAAATTATAAAAACATTTTTTGAGATTTGTTTAAAATGTAAATGATTTTTTGTGATTTTAAAAATTATATTTCCTATTTACAAGTTTCTAATTGCATAACAAATGACCTCTTTTATTAATAAATCATCAAGTTAATTAATTATTTTTAATGATATCAGAAATATATTTTAATTAACAATTCAGATAATTTTATTGTTGTATAGAATAGTAGTTAAATGTTTTTATTTTTTATGTTAATTTTGTTAAATAAGAAATTCTGACAAGAATGTATTTGTAACTTTCCAAATCATAGAGAACAATTCGTATTTTAAGTAAATCTCAGATGATGCATTTATAATTTATCCCCAAAAAATCAATAAACAGCCACAAATTGATATATATATATATATATATAAAATAAAAAACTCCACCAAGTTGGACACTATTCCAAGTTGGACACTGTTATAAGCGAGAACAAAAAGAAGAAACATAAGATGTTAGAGATTTTTTTTTTTTTTTTTAAATTTTATATTATTGTTTTGTGTTTTTGTACTAAGGAAATGATACATTGTCATGTAAATGATAATGCAAAACAAGAAAAATATTTATCACTGAACAAGAATAAAATTGTAAAAATATTCGAGTTATATGAATTTAGTTACCTATAACTAATATAGAATTTATATTGCAATTTTGCAAGGCGATACAACTCGTTAGATAATTATATATACGAGGATATAAATTAACAAATCATCAAACAGAATAAATCAACTAGATATATTAATTTTACATTTTAATGATTCAAGTTATATGATTGAATATTAAATTATTTTCTGTAGAATCTTTGTAATATGTAATCCAAATATTATGTTGATAGAGAAGAGAAAAAAAGAAAATAACACAAGATTATCAATAACATAAAAAAGTGCTGAGGGCCATGAGAAAGGAGAAAATATGCCAACTTGTAAGAAATAGTGTCCAAAAAAGTGAACTAAAAGTTAGGAGCATTATGAAATTTGTGAGGATTTTGGGCAACACTAATATAATAAAATAAATATAAGGATTGCGGAAAAAAGGAAAGGAAAGTGGATCGAATAGTCATGAAATTGTAGAAGTTTTTAAATGATATGCATAATTAAGCCGATTGAAATTTATTGAAATTCTCCATTAAAGAAAAAAGAATTGGATCCCCTCTAGTTTAGAGTGTTGTTGGGTTTGTGGATCCAGTACGGTCCCATTTTAATAATTTGAATATTTTATTTTGTCCAACTTTTCATAGATATGATTAACATATAAAATTAGGTCGATCTAATATTTGTAAACTATTTAATTTATCTCATTTGTTACTAAAAGTTGAATGATTTATTTTTAAAAATACTATTTTTTAAAGAAAAATATGATAAATTGAATAAGATATGATTATTGAATCGATCTAATTTTGTGTGTGAATGATATACACGAAGAGTTTGACAAAATAAATGATCTAAATCATCAAAAAAAAAAAAAAATCTATAATAAGTCTCATGAATTTAAACAATACCTTCTAATTCATAATCTAGATCGGGGAGAAACCAAACTCAATAATAATAATAATCTAGGCAGAACCGAAGAGGGTTGGATGAAGTATGATTGGAAAAAAGGTGCAATTTCTCTACTTTAGGCGGTAGTGATGACCCTGCCTGCCGCCTTTGATATGAAATGAAAACATCACAAAAGCAAAAAAATACTCGCAACGTGGGCATTTAATCTGTTAACGGTATTTTAAAAATTTTGAATGCGAAATTAAAAATCTATAAAAGAAAATATAATTTTGTATGGTACAAAATTTAGAGTGTGACTTTTGGGGTAAAATCGCTCTACAAAATAGTTTATCTGTAAATAAAGGTAAAATTATATACATTTAACCCTTTTTAAAAATTCAAATGATGGCCCTTTCAAACCCCTTAATGTTGTAAGATTTGAGAATGAATTTAGAAAAAAAAAAAAAAATGTATGAAACTAGATGAAATGTTGGTATATTTCATTCACATTTCATCTATCTTTTCATTTTTCTTTTCTAAATTCCTTTTGAAATCCCCTTACCAAACACAACGTAAGTGACGAAATTCTTGTGCATTAGCACTTTTTGTATAAAAAATTAAAGTAAACTACTAATAGATCCTAATAGTTGGGTTTAATTCCCATCATATTGAAAATAAGTCCTAATAAAATCATTGTGAAAAATAATTTTTTGTGACTTTTTTGCATGTCGCTAAAAATTGACAATTAGTTGTTTTTTTTTTTTTGTCATGTTTTTTTTTTTTTATAAATTATCACTAAAACTTATAATTAGTGACATTTTTCTCTAATGAATTTTTCAAATTGTCACTAAAGAGTTGAAAATTATTGACTCTTTTTTAGATAATTTTTTTTAACTGTCGCTAAAACTTATAATTAGTGACATTTTTTTTGACAATTTTTAAATTATCACTAAAAATTAACAATTAGTGACATTTTTTAATAGTATTTGATAAAAAAAACGCTATTAATTCTTATAAGATTTATTAGACAATAAAATTACTTATTAAAATTTACACCTAAGTTCTCTAAAAATTATGTTTAAACAACCTATGTTAATAATACTATAATATGGTGTCACTGTCTTGAGAGAATTTTGTTGTTTAGGGAGATCATCTTCTAGATTTATTTGTCACCCAAGAAACATACTGTGTTAGAAACACTGCACTACACAACACCCCACACACACTGAATTACACTCTCAAGGTGGGGGTATACAGAGGCCTGTGTTCAAATTTGGGTTCACACACTGCATATATGCTTTCGAAGGGAGAGGCAAGGAAAACTAACAATCCCTCTATAAATTATCCTCATTTGTTCCTCTCCATCTCAAGAAAACTCAACACCACGCCACACCACACAAAACAACACTACACAACACAACACAACACAACACACACTTCAGATCAGAGAGAGAGAGAGAGAGAGAGAGAGAGAGATGGAAGATAAGAGCAATTGCTGAGAGGAGAACTCCAATGGAGGAGAGGTAGGACAATCAGGGAAAGAAGTGGAACCGCGGTTGAAACCCAAGAGTGGCGGCGTGATTCCAGCACCAAGGAAGTCAGTGAAGAAGAGAATGGCTGAGTGTATAGTTACTTGCTTCATGTGCAACGAAAACAATCACAAGCACAGCAAGTGATCCAATTCAATGCCCATAATCATTGCTTATGGAACTGTACTTTTTCATTTCACTACATCTCTGTATGTATGAAGCCATTTTGGTTGATGAATGAAACTAGTGTCTTTTGTTTTGATCTATGTTTTATTAGTCTCTATATGTATATCACTTGCAATAATACTCACTCCATAAGACATGTATATGTTTTTTTTTTTTTTTTACTTTTATTTTTACATGAGGCAAAAAACCATAGTGGCCTTGCAATCATCAAAATAAGATATAGGCGCAATCATATCAACACTGATGTACTGGATCTCATTTTCTGGGGCCTACATATGAAATTGAATACAACCACTTTGTGAATTTGTCTATTTTTAGTTTGTCTCTCTTTCTCTAATGCAAAACTCACAAGCACTTTGAAACTAAATAATCCTACTGTCTGTATTCTAGTCCGCGTAAATTGGCCTTGTACACTCGATTATTAAAAAAAAGAAAAAGAAAAATTTATGGGTGATTGGGGAGATGAACAACAACCGTGGCCAATGGGCACAGTGCTAATCCCCATGTCCCCCGAATTCTGCTACCAAACACTCTCTAAATGGCCAGACTCTTGGAAAAAAATTTCAATCCAATATCATGTCATTGATATCACTATTTAATAATATCTCACCATTTATCCTATAATGTATATGTGATACTTAGAAAGTAGGAGTTCACCCTCCATTTATAGGGTTTATTGTGTATTGATGATACAGGACATCAGTATCATCGTTACAATAAATTTTTATTCAAAATCTTGAATAAAACTTGAGTATAACAGTGATATCACCAACCAATTATAACCTAGCACATGTCAAGTGAATCCCACATTTTAAATGCACACACACACCCATGTCATTTTAATATCTTCCATGGAACTTCCATATTATTATGGTGGGATTGATATTTATACATGGTGAACAAATGATAAAATCTTATTAATTGATGGTATCATGTATGCATGATAACGTGGTATCATAGTTGTACTGAATTTTTTTCTCCAGAATCTTACCGTAAAACCTGAGCTTACTGGTCCCTTTGTGTCTATTTTGTAACTACTATGCGAACAACACAAAAGTTTTGAGACACGAATGTGACATAATGTGTGAGACCTGGAATCTACATGTGGGAAAATTACTAGTTGCTCCAAGGACATCATATTTTTACTCCTAACCAATCACCAATTGTCATATCTTGTGTTATTTCTATTATTAACAAAAATTAGTGAATCCTATCTTTGTCACTAATTATATTTGATTTGGGACACCACGTAACCGTGATCTTAGAATATTGAATAACTTCTCTTACATTTGAGGTCACTTTTTGTTTATAACATTTTAAAAAATTTTTGCAATTAGCTTTCTCATTTTGTTACAAAAGTGCCATACAAATGAAATATATATATATTAAATTATTATACATAATAACTTTTGTTACTACCGACCACATTATTTTAAATATAAATTCTATATCAAAATTTTTGGTAATATATCATTTTTCTGCTGCTTTTGGTTATCCGAAAAAAATAATAATAAATAAATAAATAAATTTGTGTACACATATTTTTTCCTCCAAGTTCCAGCATGCACAATTTTTTTTCAGATACATTTTTTTAATTTTAAAATTTTAATTAAGCTTTAATAATGTACTAGAGAATAAAAAAATAAAATAAAATCAAGATTAAAATATCACATCACAATAAGAATCACTCTCATTAAAATTTATTAAAGCTTCTTTATTAATGTTTTTAATATTTTTCTTACATCAGAGAGAATTAGAAAAATGGAATAGAACCTTGATGGACCCCATCTATCCTGTATATTTTATGTAAATTTCTGTGCACGTATATTGTCTTTTGTTACTGACATCATTTATCATGTGAATTGTGGCACAATAAATCATCAGAGCGAGAATTTTTCCATTAGAGCATCTAGTTTTTTTTTTTTTTTTTTCCTTTGTTTTTTTAATTAGGTGTTGTCATCGGTTACGCCCATCTCGTGTAATTTTAAATCTCTGAAATTAATAATGAAATAAATATCAACTACACTTTTAGAGTAATTCAAATTTAAGATTTTAGATTTTTTTAATACATTTATATATATATATACATTAAGAGGATTTACGTGTAAATTTTAATAAGTAAATTTATTTTTTAATAGGTCCTGTGAGAATTAATGTTGTTTTTCATCAAACTTTATTAAAAAAATGTCATTAATTGTTATTTTTTAGCGACAGTTTAAAAATTGTCACAAAAAAGTCACTAATTATAAGTTTTAGCAACAATTTAAAAAAACCGTCACAAAAAAATGTCACTAAGTTTCAACTTTCAGTGATTGTTTAAAAAATTCGTCAGAAAAAAGTCACTAATTATAAGTTTTAACGACAATTTATAAAAATTTTGACAAAAAAATCACTAATTGTCAATTTTGGCGATATATGTAAAAATTCGTCACAAAAAATTATTTTTAAAGACAATTTTATTAAAATTTGATAAGAATTAAGTCCAATTATTAAGATCTATTGATAATTAACCCTATATTTTGTGAATTAAGTTCTTTTATTCACCCAAAAAAAAAAAAAAGAATTAAGTTCTTTATTCCATTTCAGCAGCATATAAGCTTTTGAGTGATGATCAAACAATTAATGTCACTATGATGATCTAGCAGCTCAAGAAGATGCAAACAAATTTAAAGATGTTTGAGTGATGATTGCTGTAGCTACTTTATTACCAAATTAATAATTGTAGTAAAGGTTGCCTTAGTGACTCATCAAAGTACTTTGAGAGAGAATTTTTTAGTTGAATTATTTTAATTTATGAGGGACAATTCTAAACTAGCTCCCCTCAGGAGTAATAAATAAATTTTGAATACCTATAATTACTCATAAATTATAGTCATATTTATTTGAAAATATAATTTTAAAATTAAATTAATAATTTAATAAAATAAATAAAGATACACTTGATTAAAAATTTTGAGTCTAGACAAATAGTCTACTTGAAAATGGTATATGTCATATGTAGAATTTCAAAACAATACGTGAAATATAATAATATGAAGAGATTAATAATTTCAAGATTAATGGTCATAAAAACACTAAATCATTCTAATTTAGCCCCCAAACAAACAAACAAAATCTATGAGTTTTGATAAGGTCCAAGCCTTTTTAAAATATTCGAGTTAAGCGTGAGATTAAAAAAATAAATAAATAAAATAAAATAAAATAGTAACAAAATCACCATTGCAGGTTGCCGTATAGTGGGGAAAATAAATTGTTTGAGTTGGGGGGTTCATTCTAAGTACAAAAAGAATGAATAATTAATATTTACATGTTTATAATCAAACTGTTGCGTGGATTTTACTTGTAACAGAAAAAAGCTAACTGTAAACGCCCCATCCATTTATATGTTTACACAAGCTTTATTGAAAGTCTGGATGTGGATTCTTTGGAAAAGCAAATCTTAAATTTGTTGGATCAATTAATATGATCTCACTTCAATTGATTCCATATAACTAGGCATTCTTATACACACACAAATATATATATTGAACAAAGTCATTCTTATACATTGTTAGTGTCAGATTAGGCTACAAATTTGATAGTACAATCAATAACAGAAAAAGCATTCACTTGTTCAGGGTTTTTTTTTTTTTTTTTTTTTTTTTGGTATAAATTTTATATATCTTCAGAATTTTCCAATCGTGATACCAATACTTGATACCACTTTTTAATGATAAAATATTATATATTATAAAATTTTAATTATCCATTTAACTCAACTCACTAGTAAGAAACATTTTCTCTTCAATTTACAAAGTAAATTAGATGGTGTTATTCGGGCCACATGTCTTACTTTGATAATCCGAACTGTTAATTATTTAGACCACATTATTTAGCTCATCCATGAAAAAAAAATATAAATATATGGGAAAACATATTTAAAATTTGTAGGAATTAACAAACAAAATTTAAATTTGTACTATATCTTCAAATATTAAATATATATTTCTTTTTATATACATATTCTTTGCAGTCCACTACAAGAAAATGCACAATTGGCGACTAAAAAAAGCATTTTCGTCGCTGAAAGTAGCAGCAATGGCGACTAAAATCAGTTTTGTCGCCAAACCTAAGCACTTTTGCCGACTAAAGCAGTTTAGTCGCCGAATATAGGCCTTTTGGCGACTAAAAGTCGGTTTAGTCGCCGAATATAGTAGTTTTAGCGACTGAAAAAATTTTAGTAGCTAAAAGGCACGGTTTTTGGCGACTAAAAAAACTTTAGTCGCCGAATATGGGTGTTTTACCGACAAACAAATTTTTAGTAGCTAAAACCTGGACAAGTGGCGACTAAAATTGATTTTAGTCGGCAAAATTCGAGCTTTTGGCGACAAAAAATGAGTTTAGTCGCCGATTGTAGTTTTTTTGGGCGGAAATTCAAGTTTTTAGCGACAAAACAGAATTTAGTAGCCAAATGGCACAGAATTGGCGACTAAAATTCAGATTTAGTCGCCAAAAGTCCTCTCATAATTTTTTTTAATAAATACTTTATTTTTTACATAAAATACATTAAATAAAAATAATTATTTATATATATAGTTTGTATTAATACCGGTATAAATAGTATATAAATAATATATGTTGCATTAATATTCGCGTGAGGTTGTAGTGGCATAGTGGGGGAGAGAGTGTTGCTAAAGGTTGACAAAGTTGGGACCTTGGTGGTCACGGGTTCGAAACTGGGCAGCAGCAAAGGAAAAAAAAAAATTTTTGTGAAAATGCTTTCAGCGACTAAATCCTTTAGTCGCCAAAGGTGTTTTTAATAATATAAAAAATTTACTATTGGCGACAAAAGGTTTAGTCGGCAAAGGTGAAATTCCCAAAAATGAAATTGACAATTGGCGACGAAATCTTTAGTCGCTGAAGACCACAGAAATGGCGACTAACAGATTTTTAGTCGCCAAAGGAATTGGCGACCTTGTATTGTCGACAAAACGGGCGACTAAACTTTTTAGTCGGGAAAAGCTAAATTTCAACATTTGGCGACTAAAATAGGACCTTTGGCGACTAAAAATTTAGTCGCCAAAGGTGTTTTTTTTTGTAGTGGTCTATTCATCTTCTGAATTCTGATGTCGACGTCACCAACGAAAAAAGTTAAATTGATTGGATAATAATATTAACTATATGATTTCATCACTTGAAAAAATTGATTGTATATTTTTGAGATCCGGCTATTGACAATCTTATGAACTGTCAATAAAAAATACATAATATCAAAATAATTATAATCTGAATACACATTTCACATATAATTTTTGAAGATCAAATATCTTATGATATGAATATATGGTTAAAATTAATCATGGTATGTCAAATAATTAATTAAACATGATATTTTAATAAGATTATTGATTGTATAAACAGAATTAGAACATTCAGATATTGCTCCATCAGTCCACACCACAACGCTCTAATCTGCAATTCAATTCACCTTATTCTCTTTCAAGTCACCACAGCACTGGAAGTCACGATGCTTTTCATTCTTTAGAGCATTGTTTGGTTACTTTTAATATTTTTTAATTTCCCAATTAGGCAAGAGAATTGTTTGCTGGCAAAAGGGCGTCACCCCCGTAATACACATGTTTTGTTACTATGACAAAAATTAAATATACAATAGAATACTATTTTCTCAGACTTTTCTTTTCAAACTCCTAGTTATTAAAAGTTCAGGCATATCAGTTATATTTTACCAAAAATCATAAACAGGACAGAATTCTGTCTTCAGACTGTTAGAAAAATAGTATTAAATTATATGAAAAATATAATTTAAAAATATGTAAAAGGTTTTTGGGTAAAACCAAAACTAAAATAAATTGACAAAATAACGTAACAAAACTTACAGCATATAAATAGATAAAATCTGATCAAGTCGAGAGTGTGACACTCTTTTCTTAAGACAAATTCGTCCTCTCACCGGTGCTTGGGATTCAATGGACGTCTATTTCCCAGGATACAATGATCAATGTCTTGCACTAGCAGCACTACTATTACTGTTTGAACAAATTGTCTTGAATTCTTCAGTTGGTGGTCTTCGGGTCTTTAAAACTTGGTGATGATCTTGTCTATGTAGGACAGAAATTTGGTGCTTCAAATTACATTACTAAGTCGTTTTCCTAAAAACAATATTTGCACCCACCAAAAGGTGTGCAGGAAGTTACAGCAAATTTGCCTTCACGATAAAATGAAACTTGATCTAAAGATCAAATCTACCGGCATCTGCACTGAAGATAGTAGATCAGAATACTCTTGATATAATCAAGAAAACCAAGACACTGATAATCAAATCTGCAAAACTTGATTACCAGTAAGAAAAGCAGAAATTTGCTTAAGAAACTTTTAATTGAAAACTCAAAATCAAGAGGGAGAGAGAGAGAATTGCAGGAATAAATTTTGAATTTTTGGATGGAATGATATGGCTGATTTTGCAGCCTATTTATAGGCCTTGATGCACCTGATTGAATGGTCACCTGATTGAATGGTCATGTCCCTTGATCGCATCCGATCAGATCTGACAGTTGGATCAACGATTTACGGTGCAGATAATTTTCATACCGAATAGATGCCTTGACTAATCACACTTGATCATAATCAGGTGCCATCTCATCCATATGATCGCGCGGTCTCCAATCAACAGCTATGATCAACCCGCTCCAAATCAGACACATAACCGTTTGATCGATTGGTTGACTCATCGCCAACGGATGACATGTCATTGCCACGTGGAGCTGACTTTATTCCACATCACCGCTCTAACCCGTCCGATGCAAATAGGAAAGCGCCCTCATGGCGCCGATGCGTCCATGCTAAGTGCAAAGTGCGCTATCAAACGCCATATAACCTACGCCGCGCGCGCGCGTGTGGATGGTGCGAAACACCATCCTTGGGGTGTGGGTGCGTGCACATTAGCTTTCACCTCACAATTCTATATTCAAAGGAATATTCCATGTAACACTTAATACACTTTATTAAGTGTTCCATGTTTTGCTCTCTTTCCGATGTGGGACAAAGCCCCAAGCTTATTTCATGCTTTCAAAAGAAAAATATGGAAGGTTTTGAAAACACCCAAAAATATACTATAAATTTGAAAATCCATTTTGAAAATCCCCCAACAATTACAAGCCTAGTGAACTTCGCTGTGCATGTACTTTCTTTATAGGAAAATTAGACTATCGAAAAATGAAGAATAAATGCAAAGTGAAGAAGAAATGGCAATTCTATATCCAAATTGAAGCGAGGGGGATGAAATTTATAGAAACCTCCATGACTCTTCAGAAAGGTTATGACCCTTCAAAAGGACACACCCTTCCATCTCAAAAGACACAACCATTGGAGTAAATTTTAATTCAAATTTTCTAACATATACATCCTTACATAAATTTAAGAATTAAACAAATTTTAAGTAGGTATTTTAATTACAAAAAATATTCACAAATTGAATTTTATATAAAAAATTCATATGATATTATGTATTAATAATATTTTTAAAATTATGAATAATAATTTTAAAATTATGAATAATAATAATTAATGTTATGATATGAAATGAAAACATCCACACAAAAAAAAAAAGAAAGAAAACCCTCTTAGGTGAGTATTAGAGAATGGTTCACCAATTAAATTTGTATACAAAAATGTATTAATAATACTTTTAAAATTATGAGTGAAATATTTTAATTTTAAATTAAATATTAACAAAAGACATAATTTTGTGTAGGAGTCAATTGTACAAAATCTAGAGGGTGTCCCACAGTGCAATTGTTAGATAATTTCACTGTGATGTTAAGCGTTGTGGATTAAAATTATGGAAACAATAGAAAATGACATATATTTGACGTTTTTCAAACCCCACATTTTGGTGTAAAATTACAAGTTCAAATTCTAGGCAGTTTGATACTTTTTGATTATTTCTTTCGCATTATGAAAGTTGTTTTGAATGATTGTTGGGTTCGATAGTTTCTTTAATGATAATTGGGTTAGGCCAGGTCATTTTTTTTGGGATTTTTTACCAGACGGTCCTAATAATTGAATCTATTACTCATTGGGTCCTAAGTGTCTATCTCATGCACTAGGAAGTCCTGTTGTATTCTTTTGTCCTAATTTTACCCCTACTGTTATGCTTCGCGCGTTTGGTTTGAGTTATGTGGTTCTATTTAATTTCTCTCTCTCTTCCCGAAGGATCTAGGTTTTGAAAAGGAGGCAACGAAAGGTTTGGGTATAGAGATTGTAATCGGTGTGAGAAAGTATTTCATGCACTGTTGTGTTGCAAGAGCCATTGATTGCGCCACTATAATGTTGGGGGAGATAAAGGGGTCACGGCGTCGACGATAGTGAGGAAGTTTGTGACAAAGACTCGACAATCGAACGGTTGTTAGTTGGTGTTGGTGAGCATGAGAGCTGCCTCTGTGGACCTTGGATTTGAGAGAGATGGTGTTAGATCTGACAGAGATCAAGAAAATCGACATGAACGGAGACGGGTGTGTCAACATTGACGAGTTTGGAGCTCTGTACCAATTAATAATAGACGAGCGAGACGAAAAAGAAGACATGAGAGAGGCGTTCATGGTGTCAAATTAGAACGGTGATGGATTCATCTAGGTATTTTCAATGCCGATCAGAGCTCCTATCTTGTTTAAACCAGTGATAAATTTATTAATAAATTTGTTGAATATATTTATTTTTGTATAAAACTTGATAAACTAAACAGTGATAAATTTATCATTTGTGATGGTTATTTTCCTTTTGTAATTTTTTTTTACAAATAGTCAGTGATAAATTTATCATTGAATCTAATATCGTCGTTGCCACCATTTTCCTCCATAAATGTATCATTTGTAGTGGTGATGATTAAATTTTTCTTCTGAATTTTTTTTTTGTTTTGCAAACAATCAATGATAAATTTATCACTGAATGTATCTCTGATTCTTGTGTTGGTTTGTAATGGTGATTTCTTGATTTTCCTTCTGTAATTTTTTTACAAACAAGTAGTGATAAATTTATCATTGAATATGATTTTTGATTCTTTGTCTTGATCTGTGAATGTGAAAAATATGAGAACTATTTTCTGATAATGGCTTCTCGTCTCTCTTTATCATTTTTCTTCTCATTTTCTTTTGTTGCCACTAGATCTGAGGAGGTGGTGGTGGTAGTAGTGACGTACTTGAGATGCAAAATGGATAAAAAAAATATTATTGGAGGTCGGAGGATAGTGGCAACAGTGGGGGTTGCTGGAGGTGATCATCAGAGGTCTCCAAAGGTTATCGCCAGCGATCGGAAATGATTGACAATGGCTGGAAAGGGCGATGGTGGGTCATGGCAGTAACATGTGCACAAAGTAGAGAAGTCAAACGTGTGGGTTATCAGGGGTAAAATGGGAAAGTGGGCTAAATTATTTTGAAACATGATCTCATGGGTATTAAGTTCGGTCCAAAGGATCGGCCCGTAACTCCCCCGTTGTTTTGTGGTGATAGTTAGACTTATAGATATGCATTGTTAAATTATACTCGTCTAATTTTATGTAATGATTTTATATTTATAATAATTTTTTTTATCGATTATAACAAAAAGCCGACATTAGGGAGTGTGTCCTGCATTCAAATTGCTCTTATACAAAAATTATGGTTGTGTTTGGTTATGTGTTCCAAACACATTTTTACCCACTGATTTGAGTGTGGTGTTTGTTTTAAACTTTCAAATTATAATTCTACACCCACTTTTGAAAACTCATTTCTAGGCGGGAAAATTTGGCTAACCTGGATGTCCAACCGATTGACCGAAACAGTGTTCGGTTTTATTTTTTATTTTTTTATATTGTAAATAAAAAATATTTTCGAAATTTTTTAAATTTTTATATGAGCTTTGAAAAGAATTGTGAGTTGTGTGTTTGGTTATAAGTTGTAAGTTTTTGAATCAAATAACTTTTCTAATTTCAAAAACTCAAAACTCCCTCCAAAACTCAATTCAAAACTCTTTTCAAAAGTCATAACCAAATAAATTTTTCACACTCAAATCATAATTTCATAACTCATAAACTCAAAATACAACTCTATTCTCAAATCATATTTAGAAAATTCTACCAAATGCTACCTAGGTTTCTAAAAAGATCATTGTTTAAACTACAAGAAATAAGCTTTTTAGGGACAAATTTATTCCGTCCCTAAAAATGTAATATTTGTTGGGAAAAACTTTAGCCAACTAATTTTCTCCGTCTCGAAGTTTGTCCCAAATGGTCCATCCAGAAAAGTTAAAAAATGACTTTTAGAGACAAAACTTTGCATTTGTCGCTATAAATAGACTTTTAGAGACAAAAATATGGGGTTGCAAAAAGTTTTGATTTTGAGACAACCAAAATTTGTCTCTAAAAGTCTAATTATAGTCCAGAGCAAAAGAAGTAGTTATGGAGACAAAAAAATTAATTTTTGAGACAACATAAATTGGTCTCTAAAAGTTTAGTTTTTGGGACAGATGAAATTAGTCTCTAAAAATTTTAGTTTTTGGGACAAATCAAAGTGGTGTGCAAATGTTATAATTTTTTTGAGACAACTAAAATTGGTCTCTAAAAGGTTTTTTTTTTTTTTTTGTGCTTTTTGATTTTGTAACAATTACTCTAAAAATACTAGTATGAATATCAACTTATATTCCTTTCTTGATTTCTCAACAACCAAACAGAAAATATTAAACATATCACCAGACCATCTGTTCATCTTAGGCACTATGCTGCTAGCTGCAATATATTTGCAAATATGATATACATTAAGTAAAAACATCACATACACAAAATTATTCACAAAATTTCAGCAATATGGATTCTTAACAAAGGCTAAATCATTCACAAATTACTTCATCATGCTTGTCAAAGTATAGGAAAAATACTTCATCATGCTTGTCAAAGAAAGGTGTTGTACGTGACATAATGGCAAGCATAAATTTCAAATGAAGAGGTTCATCAATTTAAGAGGTTCGACATTGCAGAAAATATTACAACTACATCCCAAAAATGAAAAACATGAGGTCTAATGGCATTACATAAAAGATAAAGAACAAGTCTCATCATTTTCCCCATTACATCAACAAAAGAAGCACAAAAAAAATAAAAATAAAAATAAAAATATGAAAGGCTACCAATCAAGACTCATATCTGTATCAAAATCACTTTCAAGCTCATCTTCTTCTTCATTGTCACCCTCAATTGTTGGTTCATCTTCATCATCACAAATGAAGTCATCACCCATAACAACCTTGGGTTGTACACGGCTATCAGATTGCAAAACTTCTATTGGAATAATTTCAGCATCAATATCATCTCGACGCAAAACCACATCGTCATCCATAGACTCAGTTGGTACAACATCAGTGCTTTCATCTTGTTGGAACACATCATCAGTTTCTGGCACATCATAAATTCTTCGATGTTGGAACTTTTTTACTACTCTCTAATTGGCACCTAACTTCGTATCATGAACATAGAAAACTTGTTGAACTTGAATTGGTAACACAAACGGGTCATCTTTATACTATCGACTTCTTACATCAATAGTAGTCAAATGTGGTTCGACTCGCAAAGTTCTACTATTACTGCTGTTATACCATTCACATTGGAATAAAACAACACAATGCCTAAGCAAATATGTCATTTCCCAAACTTTGCAAATATAGCCGTAGAACTTTATCAATTGGCCTACATGGTCTCCTTCCACTACCAATCCACTATTTTGACTTTTACAACGGTTGTCACGGTCGAGAGTATGGAATCGGACACCATTACAAATGCATCCCGAATATGTGTTCACTAAGCCATTAGGACCATTTGCTAATGCCCACATCTCATCGGTTGCTTTGGGCGACTTGTTGTTTCACAATTGGTTCATCTACATAAAAAAAGGAAAAAAGAAAAGAAAAAGTAAGTGTCATGTTATTTTTGACATAACTTAACTTCATGTGTAAACTATACTAGGAATTTTAGCTTACGCGATCTTTAAACCATGTAGGAAATTCTTTGCATTGTCTCTTGGCAATGTCATATGCACTTCCATGTTGTTATTGCAACAACATCTTGTGTTCCCTAGTTAATACAATGTAATTCATAAGTAATTTGAAGAATGATTACTAAAAAAAAGCATATAGCTCACATATAGTACGTCGAAAGGTTCGAGTCGTACTTTAGATATTCTTTTATTTCTGAGTTGTTGTGTAGGACAAACCAATGAGCCATTTTGCAGTCGGCTAAAGACACATTGATTGCCGTTGCAAGTAGACCAAACGGACAAACATTTTGAATGAAAACCGCCAATCCCGGGCCATTGTCACCCTCGTCATAGTTCCTTTCTTCCCGATTAAACATTGTTTCAACTCCATCCAAATACATTGAACAAAACGCCGTACACTCTTTGGAAATGTAAGCCTCCGCAATGGAACCTTCTGGCCGAGTTTTATTGCTAACAAATCCTTTTAGAAGTCCAAGCATCCTACATGGCAATATGATTTAAAAGTCAATATTTACATTTTGTACTATATTTAAATGTATATGAAAGGGGACTCGTGGTATTACCTCTTAATTGGATACATCCATCGATATTGCATAGGCCCTCCAAGCATAGCCTTGTGAGGCAAATGAATTGCCAAGTGAACCATGACATCAAAAAATACAGGAGGAAAAATCTTCTCAAGCTTACAAAGTATAAGTACAATTTCTTCCTCCAGTTTCTTCAAATTAATCGCCTTCAATGTCTTTGAGCACAACTATTTGAAAAAAGCTCCCAACTCAAAAATGTGGTCCCATTGTCCTTGGAAAGGTATCTACACATCCCAATTAGAAGTAGTCATTGTAGAAGGACATGACAGTCATGACTTTTGAGGCCAGCTAATTTTCTACCATGAGCAGTGACACAGTTAGATATATTTGTTGCATAGCCATCAGGGTACTTAATCGATTTCAAGAAATCACAAAAACCTTGTCTCTCTATCGGGGATAATGTGTCCAATGTCGGAGGCTTCTCGAATGAGCCATTGAAATACTTCTTCAGGTGTAACTCTTTTCGTATTTGCATGTCCTCCAGATCCAAGAGTGCTTTATCTGTGTCCTTGTTCTTGCCATTTATGCTTAATAATGTCTTAACTAGATTGTCACATATATTCTTCTTTATGTGCATGATATCAAGGTTGTGTTGAAGCTTCAACATTTTCCAATAGGGTAGGTCGAACATAATGCTTCTTTTTGTCCAATTGGAAGTTAGATTTTCATTCCTTTGTCTTTTTCGGTTGTCTGGATCCTTTCCATACGGCCAGTATTTCCCAGAATCAATTTACTCCAATATTTGTTCTCCTGATAACTCCACAGGTTTGGACCGATTCTCAAGTTGATCGTTGAAGAGCTTACTCCTTCGCCAATTATGGTTCTCAAGCAAATAGCGGCAGGCACCCATATACCATATCTTACTTCGTAGACTCTGAGAAGATGCATCCACATTATAGTTAGGGCAGGCCAAGTAACCTTTTGTAGTCCAACCAGACATGTTACCGTATGCGGGGAAGTCATGGATGGTCCACATGACTGTTGCATGCATTCTAAATATTTGATTGTTTGAGGCATCATATGTTTGCACACCATGCTCCCACAATTTTATTAACCCCTCCAACAATGGTTGCATGTAAACATCGATGTCTCTTCCAGGTGTAGATGGATCGGGAATAAGCAATGACATCATCAGAAATGGCTTTTTCATACACTTCCACGGGGAAAATTGTAAGGCATTAAGATTACAGGCCACATGTTGTACGATGTGCTCATATTTCCAAACAAATTGAAACCATCCGTGGCAAGCCCTAACCTTACATTCCGGGGTTCCAAAGAAAATGTAGGATGCTGCATATCAAAGTCTTTCCATGCCTGACCATCGGTTGGATGCCTTTATATTCCATCATCGACACGCTTCTCTTTGTACCATCTCATATCTACGGCTATTTTTTTTGACATGTACAATCTTTTCAACCTCTGTGTCAAAAGAAAGTACCTCAATATTTTGTGAGGAATCTTTTTACCACTCTCATCATTCAACTTGTATCTAGACACCTTACACGTAAGGCAATTCTCCAGTTTTGCATTGTCCTTCCAAACTAAAATACAATCATTCTTGCATGCATGAATGGCCTCGTATCCTAAACCCAATTCACGTAAGAACTTTTTGGCTTCATAAAGGGTCCATGGAACAGTTTCATTACACTTTGGTAGAATATCTTTGAAAACTTGCATAACCATATTGAAAGATTTGTTGCTCCATTTATTATACACCTTAATTTGAAGCATGTTAATAACGAAGGACAACACGAAAAATTTTTCACACCCCGGGCAAAACTTTGCGTCGAGCATTATCAAACAACCTAATCAACTTCAATAAGTTTTCTCTCTCCGAGCTATCTTTTTCTTCGTTGATATGATCATCTATGAAGCCACTCATGTAAATCTCCTTCAACATAATAGGAAACTCGCCCAAATTATCGTCATTGTCAAAGGATGCAGCTCCATCTCTTTGACCATCATCGTTTGACCCACTCGGCTGATCATGAGACATGGGAACATGTTCCCTGTGGTGCACCCAAGTTCTATAAAAACACGTGATTCCTCTTCGAATCAAGTGCAGCCATACAACTTCTCGACTATGTTTTGTGCCATTTAAGCAATTGACACACGTACAACGAATGTCATCCTGTAGGCCTAAATTCTTCGTAGCAAAGTTAATAAATGACTTAACAACTTATTGATACTCTTTACTTTTCAATCTATCTTTTATTATCATCCAACTCTTGTCCATCTTTTGAACCCTACAAATCAAGCAAAGATTAACATAGGAATAGACACTAAATAAATAAAAATACTCAACAATTGAATTGAGTGTCTTTTATCATCATCCAATTATTGTCCATCTTTTCAACCTATCTTTTAGTTTTCACTTATTTGCAACATATTATACAATTTGAAAACACATGCTTTAGGAATTGTATTCAAAAGTTAGGGTGAAACAACTAACTATTTGGATTATACAAGTAGAACATAAACAATGAGAGATAAAAGAGAATGAGAAAATTCACCAAACACAACCATCGTAAGTAGAAAAAACAACCAAGCTATCATCAAAGGTTACGAACCCACGAACCCTAAGCCATAATGCAGTAACCTTACCATTATGCCAAGGTCCGTCTTAAGCTAGAGGGTATACTTTGATTAAAACGTTCTTTTGGCAGTGACTTTTAACCTTTCCCTTGAACAAGTTCCCAGCCGCCCCATCCTTTTTCCGTCAAAATTTCTTTATTTTCTTTAACTTTCTTTAATAGAATGGCTGTTGATGAATTTAAGGATTTGATTTACATTGTCTAACAACTTAACTTTTTGGAGTAGTCTACTATGTATTAATATCTTATTAACCACCCCACAATTATATCATTCATTCCTTTTGGCCAAGTCATGTACGAAATATGACAACACATGATACACAGCAAGAAAAGGAATAAACATTTAGGGCCAATTTATTACTACTTTTCCTGAAAGACATCTGGAGTTGATAATCTCTAATAAAATTTCAAACAGGGGCCTTCAAAGTTTCTAAAAGCATCATAACAGTTCCATTTTCCGTCTTTTTGTCAACAAAACTGGAGAATGAAGACAAATAAAAATACACACATACATATATATATATGACATATGGGCCAAACAAACTTCATTACAAAGCATATAACTTAATGAAATGTTTCTTCAAGTAGATTCGCTTAGTTAAACAAAAAGGACATGAATATAGGTTCGATATAGCTCAAGAGAACAATCAAATGAGAGAGATTAATATGAATAAAGCAAACAGGTCAAACCAATTCGAACCTAATTTCACTCGTAGACATCTATTTGATACTAATTAGCACAACACAACGTAAAGAGAGAGCATATCCTATATATTTCACAACATAATTTCACGGATTCATGGATCTAAAACACGAATTAATAAAAAGCAAATGACACAATTCATAAGTACAGAATTGCAATACAGAACTCGAAGCTAGGGATCGAATCACAGAAAAGCAAAATGAATGCCAAAGTTCTACATTTGGTTTAAAGTTCATAATCCATTTGGGTTTCCCACATTTGCTTCAGTTTTCTCACCATCATGACTGAAAATGGACAATACATTATGTACAAGTTTATTACTGTTACTAAATAGTTTAGAATTAGAATACCCCAATCATGTCCCAAATTCTTGCTCAATCCAGCTTGAATTTGGGATTTCTGTGTAAAAATCAACACAAACACTATACCAAGTATGGGAAATCAACACAACATTAACTCAAAATCAACACAAAATTAAACAACAAAAATCATATAAAACCCTGGGGCAAGTGTGAGAAATGGGGAAACAGAGGAAGGGAGAGAGAAAGATCGAGATGGACAGAGAGAGATAGAGCTCCATCGACAAAGAGAGATAGAGAAGGAGAAAGAGAGAGATAGACAGACAGAGAAAGATTGTGAGTGAGATAGCTCGAGAAAGAGAGAGAAAGAAGCCTGAAATACGTGTACAAAGCATTATATATACACAGACACACACATACTAAACATCATCTTTGAAATTTTAATCAATTACAACTACATAAATTAAAATTTGAATGAATCCAACAGCAACAATGTCAGAAAAGAGGGAAACAGAGAGAGAGAGAGAGAGAGAGAGAGAGAGAGAGACTATGTGAAAGAGCTCGAGCGAGAGAGCGAGAGATGGATGCACAGACAAACAGAAAAAGAGAGCGCGAAAGCATGCATGCACGCGTGAGAGAGAGAGAGAGAGAGAGAGAGAGAGAGAGAGAACCTATTATGTGTGGTGTAACGGTGGTGATTTGCGCCGATGGCGGTGGTCGTCGCAATGTCGCCCATACGATAAGCTACGGTGAATGGGGTGATTTCTGTAAGGTTTGGTGAGGTGTGTGTGTGTGATACACTGTTGTGAAGTAGTGTTTCCTAACAGAGATCAACGCGCGCGCAGCAATAAAAGAATTGGCACGCGTTGAAATTTCAACCTTTAGCGACTAATTTGCTTTTTTGTCGGGAAATGAATGCATTATGCCGACTAATTGCTTTTGTAGCCAAATATCACTCAACAGCGATGAAAATCTTAGTCGCCAAAAGTCCTATTTCATGACTTATTTCTATTTTAGTTAGGAAAAAGCAATATTGCTGATTAAATTTATTTTTTGTAATGTAAAATGTGAATTAACAGCGACCAATATCCTATTTAGTCGCTAAAAGTGGAATTTTTGCTTACTAAATTAGAATTTAGTTGCCAATAATAAATATTTATCAACTAAAATATTTTAGTAGCTAGATCTTGAACCAACGCTGACAAAATTAATTTTTAGTCGCCAAAAATTGTACTTTTGGCGACTAAAAATCTTTTGGTCGCCAAATGTGCATTTTGTTATAGTGAACACATGTTGAGTGAATCTCACCTTTTAAATGTACACACCCATATCATTTTAATATCTTCCATGTAACTTCTATATCATTATGGTGGGGTTGATATTTATACATAGTGAACAAATGATAAAATCTTAATTGATGGTACCATGCATGCATGATAACGTGGTATCATAGTTGTATTAAATTTTTTCTGCAGAATCTTGCCGTAAAACCTGAGTTTATTAACGTTGTGTTTGGTTGGGAGATTTAGGAAGGGATTTGGAAAAGGAAATGGAAAAGGTTGGTAAAATGTGAATAAAATATACTTACATTTCACCTAATTTTACACATATTTTTCTTGGTTTTTTTTTTTTTTCAAATCCCTTCTCAAATTTCTCAACCAAACACAGTGTAAGGGTCCCTTTGTGTCTATTTTGTAACTACTATGCGAACAACACAAAAGTTTTGAGACACGAATGTGACATAATGTGTGAGATCTGGAGTCAACATGTAGGAAAATTATTAGCTACTCCATGGACATTGCGTTCTCATTCCTAAGCAATCACCAATTATTATATCTCTTATTATTTCTATTATTAACAAAAATTAGTGAATCCTATCTTTTTCACCAATTATATTTGATTTGGGACACCACATGACCGTGACCCTAGAATATTGAATAACTTCTCTTACATTCGAGATCACTTTTTGTTTATAACAATTCTTAAAAATTTTGCAATTTGCTTTCTCATTTTGTTATGAAAGTGCTATATAAATAATATATATATATATTGTGTTTATTATTATGGATATAATTTACCATTGCTGACCATATCATTTTAAATATAAATTCTATATGTGGGTGCTGATTTTCGACCACATTGCCAAACAGGGAACTCAGCTGGAGAGCACAGGCAAAATAGATTACGCCCGAACAACCTGTCACAGAAAGATCAGACTCCGGCAGTGATTCGTCCACCCGGGGGCACTCCGACGATCAAGTCAGTACTTAGTTTATCTCTCAAAGATAACAAATAGTGCTTAACTCATAAGCCAGAATACAAAAAGCGTACCTTAGACTCACGAGGGTGCCTTTTATTACTAGCACTAACTTGATCCCTGTAAAAGCCTAGCTTCAATGGACTCCAGCTCAATGTTTATCTACGACTCTCAACTAGATAGAGATAGACTCCCTAAGAGCTTTATCTTTATCTAGACTGAGGTCCTTCCCCATTCTAGGACTATTGTCCCTTATCCACTCACCTCGGATTTCGGTATCTCCGTAGATAATCTCGGCCTAGCCGAGATCATCCTAACACACAACCAAGCCACGTGGCACTTTGGCTAACACGTCGGCGTCACCTCGGCCACGTGCTGTCATTTGTGAAATATGTCCCCACAACTGCCCCCTAGGTTCTATTATCTCGGTACACTGAGGTGATGGAACCTACATCGTTTGTCCTCTCAGAATGTCGGTTAAGACTTACTCCATCATTCATGACTGAGTTCATCACACATCGGTTTGTCACGACCAAAACTCTACAATCTACTTTTTCAATGACCAGGAACCAAGTTCTTCAAGTTCCTTAACTAGGACCGTTCCGCTAGCTGAGGTCCCCACTTCATTAAATCAAGAACTTCAAGAGTTTCATTTGCGTATGAGCTGTCACGCACAGTTTTCTCAACCATGTTATCCACGTATCCTTTTCTCATTGATCTGTACCTGACATACGCCATCAGGACGCGTCGCTTCTGCACGCACTGCCTGACAGGCACGTCGTCTAAGGCACATTCATTGTGATTTTGCCACATTTTCATGTTTTAACAAAAATTCTTTCCATCTTTTCGTCTTTTCACTTCATATCTTTGATTTTGCTCAAGCTTTCTCTCTCTAAAGCTTCTCTCTTCCAAATCGCCATTGTCCAAGTTCTCGAGCTGTACAACTTGCTCCCTTCATCCCCTCCGGCGAAGCACTCACCGTTCTGCTCCATTCACCGTCACCGTCACCGTCACCGTCACCGTCTGACTTCGGCGTACCTTATATCGACATCATTCTCTTCGGTGAGTCACTGTTTTCCCCTTTTCAGTCTTGGATTTATTTCAAACTCTATTGCATTGTTTGTTGCCATTGTGAATCTGTTCGTGTTCTTAAATCTTTGCCTGTGGTTTAAATTTCATCATTTGTGTGTTGAGCATGTTTGTTTGCGATTTTGTGGTTGTCCAATCTATCTCTGGGTCTACACATACACACACGAACTGCTCATACACTTGATGTTTTTGTAATTTGGCACTGTCCTTGGCTTTGGCATATCTGCACACACTTTATTCAATGTTCTTGAATTTCTGTTTGTTTTCTTAAGTCTGAATCATTATTCTTTTCTGTTTTTGTAGATTTATTTCCAGATTCTTGCATTTGATTCCTGCATCTACATAGATTTAGGTTTGGGATTTGATCTAGAACTCTGTTCTTTAGGAAAACCGAACCAAAACCCCCTTAGATTCTCATAAGCCTTTACTCTCGTGCTCTCTAGGGTTTAGCTGAGATAATTTGCCATTTTCCAAACCTTTTACCAAAAAACCTGAAATTGGACCCACTTTGGCCAAGATAATGGGCATGTTCAAGTGGAGAGTGAACACCACTTTTAAGCTAGAGTACTTTAGGAGAGAGTTCTCTATCCCAGCCGATGGTCACCTTAGGCTGGCTGGGGAAAAGGACTCCATCATGCTTGATGGGGACTCCATGCCTTTTCCCGTAGTTGCTTTCATAAAGTGTGGACTTAGGTTCCCTCTAAACATCCTTTTCTGACAAGTCCTTCATTATTACAAGCTCAACCCGTTGCAACTGGCCATTAACTCCTATAGAGTCATTAATGGTATAATTGCTCTACCTAGCCGAAAAAATGCTAGGATAACATTAGCCGATATCCAATATTGTTAAACCATGTGTGGCCTGAAATCCAAAAAAGGCTACGTTTATTACCTCAAGCCGAGATCCACAACCTACAAACTCATAGCCGACCTCCCATACTCCAACAAAGGTGTTGGAGATGATTATTTCATCATCTTGAGCAACTGGGAGTTCTCACCTGATAACGACCTCCACCTCTATCCTTTGAGCCAATCAGTGTTTAAGGAGGGTGATGGTAAGAACCAAGTGCCACTTCACATGCTTTTAAGTCTTATCACTTCATTCCCCTTATATGTTCTAATGTCATACTCTTGTACTTGCAGCTCTCCCTGAGTCATCAAAAGATTTCCGCAAAACCTTCTTCTCCAGCAAAGACCTTAAAAAGCTACTGGGCTTGCCAGTTCACTAGTGCAAAGCCCCCCTACTGCTCAACTATATACCGACGTACAAATTCGCACTACCCGACGTCCCCAAGAAAAGCTAGTCTCCACCTTCAGTAACAACTCCATAAGTCGAATTATCATCAAGGACAGATCAGGGATCTATCTCTGGTCCTGTTAAGCAACCATCCACCTCTGCTCCTGTAACAAGCCTCGTCGCTGTTTACTGATTACCGACTGATTACTGTTTACTGAGACTAAACATGATTGATAATTGAATTGATTAAAGTACCGAACTGACTGACTGAGATCCGAAACTGAATCGATTGACTGTAACTATTTAAATGCACAATCTATCTGTTTGACTGCCAAATTATCTGTTCTCGTCTTATGCATTAAACTGCAAATTAAAGGCCTTATCGGCGGCCGAAGCCAAAATTGATTAATGTTCTGTGTTCATCATAATTAATGTGATTTTATGGCACATTTATCTGAAAACTGATTAGGTATGATTAAACTAGATTGATTTGAGCCAAATTAATAGAGTGGCCTTATTTACAATTATGCCATCTAGTGGGGGCCTTTGTTTATTATTATCCTTGAGCCTTATACACCCAAACAAAACAACTCTTCAGCCATTGCTTGGCCCAAAACCGACCAAAGAAGAGAATTTGAGAGAGTGAGAGAATTAAACTCAACTTGGGGAAGTAGCTTGAATCTTGAAGAATTGAAGTGTAAATTGGCATAATTGAGCTCCTAAACTTTGAATACAAGACTAAGGTAGGAAACTCATCTTCTTATTGTTGTCATTGAGCTAGTTCTTGCATGATTCATGCTTCATTATAGAACTAAGTCATGTTGTAGCTCATACATGGTGAATTATACTAGAATTCATGCATGCATGTTTGAATTGATGAGTTTTGAGTTGAGTTCATGGTAAATTGCACATGCATGTTCATAATTAGGCTCAAGTCCATGATTTCAACTTGTTTTTGGTATAAATGGCTCACTAGAACATCAAATTGGAGCTTTGAAATGGTTTAATTTCATGCATGTTTGCATGTTCTTCATATTCTTGAAAATGTGTTTGAATATGGTTTTAATTGACTCACCCTTGGGGCTTGAATTCATAAATTGAGCTTTGAAACTTGTTATACATTGAATTTAGATGTGTTTTTCAGAATTTGGGCCCAAGAGGTCGAGTTTTGAGTGAAAGAATGCTTGGTTTGAGCTTAGGAGACAAATCTGGAAATTCCAGAATTTGGCTTCTTCGCTCGAGCGAAGGATTCTTCGCTCGAGCGACCAACCTTTGTTCGAAGCTACGCTCGAGCGTAGAATTGGTGGCTCGAGCGTAAAATTTCAGCATCCAGTATTTTTACTGTTTCGATAGACCGCTCGAGCGAAGCCTTTGATTTTGGAAGCTCGCTCGAGCGAAGGAAGGCTCGCTTGAACGAGGCTCCTATTTTCAGCAAACTTTGCAAAATGTTTTCTAAGTGTATTTTTGCATCCTCATCCCATTCTAGGCATTCTTAGGCCTAGTTTAAGGCATCTTAATGAGGATATAGACGTAGAACACACCAAGGCAAATTAGGGATTAAGTTATGATATTTTCCAACTGTATAGCTTAGTGTGTGTTCATCCTGTATACTGTGTAGGGTTGGCTTACCGAGGGGACGCTCTAGCTTACTGTAGCCCAGAACTCAGTGAGTAACAACTGTGTAAAGATATGTTCAAAAATGATTATCTTCTGAACTGTTTACTTTATTGAATTGTTTACCTTATTGAGCTGTCTACTTTATTGAACTGTTTACGAAACTGCTTATTGAATTGAACTGGTTACTGAACTGTTTATCGAACTGAACTGTTTACTGAATTGATATTGTTTACTGAACTGATACTGTTTATGGAATTGAACTGTTCACTGAACTGACACTATGTACTGAATAAACGCATGTCTTATATTCTGAACTGTACTGTGGCATCCTTGGCACTTACTGGTTACTGTTACTGTGACAGAGAGATCTCTGTCGGTTCCCAAGTTTGGAACCACTACTGTTTACTGTTATGATGGCCATTCTGTATTTCTGATATGGAACAAGTGCTGTACGGAACTAAGTGCTACACTGTGAGCCACCTCTAGAATCTACGGAACTAAGTGCTACAGTGTGAGCCACCTCTAGAGTCTGTGCGAGACACCTCTTGAATCCACAAGTACTGTACTGTTCTCTGAAATAGTCCTGTTACTGTTACTGTTACTGTTACTGTACTGCTACTGATGGCCATCATTTACTGTTTGGTCTGTTAAGACCCGGTCTTTTAAGACCTACTGTTTACTGTACTGTTATGCCAATGGATGTACCACATATCACTGCTTTAACTGAATGACTGTTATGACCTGAAACATGAGCCACAAACTGAATGACTGATAAACTGACTGAAATGACTGTTTCTAATACTGAAAGGACATTTATTCTTAACCCCCTTTACGCATTGTGTTATTCACTGGGCTTTAGCTCACTGCTTATATATATATGTAGGTGTACAGGCACCAGACCGCAGCTAGGAGCGTCAGGCAAGCTTTAATTTTGTCAAGCCAACCACTGTGCCTCACTGCGAGGTTCCGAGCCTATCAAGCTATGGCTTAGGGGCTTAGGGGTGTTTTATTTCCCCGTTTGTCTCTGTAACTGTTTTGTTTACTGTATAGACTGATAGCACCGTACTGTACTGTTTAATAGGGATTAAGTCCCAGTTTTGACTGATTGTATATTTTGTGCATACTATTCTGTACTGAAAGTATAAATGTATGAAAAATCTTTTTGCATACAGACTGTCAGCTCATTGGACATTGTTTATTTACTGTATTGGCTTCCGCCATGCCCCTGTACTCTGTATTACTATATTACTGTCCAGCAGGCCTTTGGTAGTCTCGGATTACTGGCCGGTTACGGTGCTAAACCCATAGGGCCGGGTTTGGGCCGTGACAGCTCCCCAATTGATTCCTCCACATCAGCGCCAATGTCATCACTGAGTTCCTAGCAACGCTCCAACTGGGAGGACTCGAAGCCGCAGACGCCAAAGTAGTGAGGCATCGGCTTATAATCCAGCAAACCCACCTACTGCACTCCTAACATTCCATTTTGGCACCAAAGTAACGGTCGCCTCCACAGCCGACGAAATGGGCTGAAAACTGGCAATTGTTGAAGACCTTTTAGCCGGCATCCCGGTGGTTGTGACGGTGCAATCCTCGTCCTCTCCATTCCAACCAAATCCAAAGCTAAAACGGATGAAGAAGGCTAAAGCAAAGGCCACAGTGACTCAGATCGATTCTGAGGATACTGTGCCAATTTCGAAACTAGCTAAGGCCGAAAAAAGCGCCCCTTCTGCAGAAAAAATGCCAGCTGAGGCACCATCATCCGAAGCCCCACCAGCTAAAAAAAGAAGATCCGACCACCTAGAAAGCACCAGCTATTCCCGCACCATGACCTGGGCGCCCGAGGTTATGGTCGACGACAGACCCCTTACTGCCAATAACAGTGCGGCAAATCTTGAAGTTGATGCAGCCCTGTCAACAGTTGTTCTTCTGCCCGAAGACATGAACCGCATGGCAGAGTTACACAAATACGAAAACTTTGCCCTCATGATGCAACACTCGGTCATGGTAAGTCTCTTTACTCTTTTGTAGTCTTTTTATACCTAGTCAATTTTTACTAACCTATTTTTTACTTCTTGCAGGCCATCCAGCACGCTCTCTCCTATGCTATTAAAACCGAGATCATGAGGAAGGAGTTGGCAAGGAAGACCAAGGATGCTGCCAAACTCCTATCCTTGCTCAACCACGCCGAAGCCAACAATCGAGCACTGTTGGATCAGGCTAAGGCCTCCAAAGTTGCTCAAGACTTGGCCGAGGAAAAAGCAAAAACTGCCAATGATGAAGCCGAGGCCGCAAGAGCTGACCTTGAAGCTGCCAAGGCCAAGGCAGCTGACTTAAAGGCCATACTTTAAGAGGCCCTTGCCTCGAAGGAGGCTGAAGTAAAGACGGCTGATGAGAAAGCTTTTGAGGAGGGGCAAGCTGTCGTCTATGACTAATATAGATAGCAAGTCAACCTAGCTTGCAACCGAGGTTACTACCTTGGTTGGATGGTGGCACTCAACAAACTATTTGTGCCAATGGACTCCGACCTCCGAGATATCAATCAGCTTGAGGTGTCTTTCCCTCTAAAGCCCAAAGATGACGCTGAGGATGATAAAGCCGACGAAGTGGATGAGGAGGCTACCACTGATGTCAAGTCTCCCACCCTCAATGAGCAAATAGACTTGACTCAGGATGAGAAAGATGACTTGGCATCCAATGGCGTCTCCCCCAAACCAACCACATCTAAGGCCGAGGTTCAGTACACCGAAAAGAGTCTGGATCAGACTTTGCAAGAAATAGACGCTGAAATAAAGGCCGACAAGAATGCAGCACCATTGGTCGATTTTGAGGAATCACAAGTCAATCCTAGTACTTAGGATATTTCATCTTTTCTCTGTATTCTTTGTCTTCTTTTGTTTATATTTCGTTTTTCTCTGAACAATGTCTAGCTTCATATTTGGCTGGTGTGCCGCTTATGTAATTTGAACAAGTAATCTTTTTCTGAAAGCAAGTTTCCTTCTTTCTTCTAAGTGTTTGAATGCCTTCTTTTCTCTTATGTATGTTTACCACTTTCATACTTAGAATAATTTTGCATGTCTTCAAAGTATACCTTTAACTGTATAATCTCCTCGGAGTAAAGTACCTCAGATATACTTTTGGTTGTTTATCTTGGCCTTGGCTTAACACTTAAAAATATTTCAAAATATTTTTACAAGTGTTGTTTCTTTAATCTTGCCACTTCACTCTCACATACTGTCTTCTATCATGACTTCCATCTTCTATTCTTCCCAAGTTTGGTAACTTGGTCATATCGGCGAGTACGTATGTCGGATACTTCTTCCAATATAACCTCGGCTAACTTCAACTTGTAAATTTCTCTAAAATTTTAACAAGTGTTAAATTTCGACAAGTCCAAAGCATTTCAAAGTTTTAAGCTCATTCATCATTCTCCAGCTCCTTGCCCCCTAATGTGAACTTAAGTTTCACTTATGTCCACATTAAGTACGTATAGTTTTTGTCGAAGTCAGATTCAAACAAAGACTAGCCGAGGTTCTCAACCTTGGTTTTTTTGTTAATCTAACTGAAATGCACTTGGCTTCATTCGAAGCTTAATTCTGCCGACATGGAAAGACTATGTTAAACCAACTTAGTTTAACTCCATTATATGCAAGTCTAAGTTCATTTCTGCCATATAATCAGTCAAGTTATTTGTCATGTTTCAATCAAAAATATCGCCAACTTAGTTCAACTCTATTATATGCAAGTATAATTCAACTCTGTCATATAATAAGTCTAAGTTATTCGTTATGTTTCAATCAGAAACATCGCTAACTTAGTTCAACTCTATTATATGCAAGTATAATTCAACTTTGCCATATAATAAGTGTAAGTTATTCGTCATGTTTCAATCAGAAACATCACCAAAGGACTAGTTAGTCCAATCACACAAATTTTCAAATTCTTAAAAAATCAGGCTAAAAAATTTTATTACTACCTCGGCTAAGAAAATTATGACATAAATTTTGAAAAACAAAAAAAGTCTAATGATAGAAAAACTTTAAGTTGCAAATGTTCCAGAGTCTTGGAAACTCTTTGCCTTCATTGTCCTTAAGCCGATATGCACCATTGCCGGCTACTAAGATGATTCTATAAGGTCCCTGCAAATTTGGGCCCAACTTGCCTTCTCTAGGATCCTTCTTGTTGCCGGCCACTTTTTTTAGCACTAGGTCCCTAAGTTTGAACACTCTTGGGTTGACCTTCTTATTATAAGCCCTAGCAAGTTGTTGCTGGTATGCCCCCAGTCGAATTGCTACTTTCTATTTTCTCCTCAAGTAGGTCTAGATCTTGGACCAGGAATGCCTCGTTAGTCCTATTCTCTGCTCCTTAGGTTCTGATCCCTGGGATGCTGACTTCTAGAGGGATGATTGCTTCTGTGTCATAAGTCATGGCAAATAGGGATTCCCCAGTTGATCTTCTCGGAGTAGTCCGATATGCCTAGAGTACATTGGGTAACTCTTCCACCCATTTTCCTTTTGCTGCTTCCAGCCTCTTCTTGATCCCATCCAAGATAGTTTTGTTGGATGCTTCTGCTTGACCATTACTCTGAGGGAAACTTGGAATGGAATAATATTTCTTGATCTTGTACTTTGCACAGAAGCTTTTGATTAGCTTACTATCAAATTATGTACCATTGTCTGCTACTATTGCCCTTGGGATCCCAAACTTGGTGATGATGTTCTTCCATATGAAGTTCTTTACATCAGTGTCCCGAATTTTCGCAAGGGGTTCAGCTTCTACCCACTTTGTGAAATAGTTAGTTGCTACTAGCAGGTACTTCCTTTGTCTAGTTGCTTAGGGTAGTTGTCTAACAAGATCCATGCCCTACTAGGCAAATGGCCAAGGGTTGGACACTGGGTTTAAATTTGCTGCTGGTTAATGTATCAAAGGTGCGAACCTCTGACACTTTTAACAATTTCTGACATAAGCTTTAGCATCCTTCTGCATGTAGGGCCACCAGTACCCCTAAGTAATGGCCCTACGAGCAAGTGATCTGCGCTTAGCGTGGCTTCCACATACTCCTTCGTGTATTTCATACAAAGAGTCTTCAACTTGTGAAGGATGCACACATCTCAAAAGGGGACCAGTAAAAGACCTTCTATGGAGATGTCCTTCTATTGTCAAACTAAACTTAGTCAACTTCAATCTGGTCTTGTGTGCTTCTTTGTGATCATCTGACAGCTTCTCATCTCTAAGGAATATTACTATTGTATCCATCCAACTTGGTCCCATCTCCACACATATTGTTTCGTACTCTGTGGTCAGTGGTTCCACACTTGGGCCTGACAAATAATCAACAATTATTGTCCTTGCCTCCCCCGATTTCATTGCACTAGCCAGGTTAGCCAAGGTATCGGCATAGCTGTTCGATTAACTTTCTGTAGTTGGCAGTCCTGAAACAAGGCTAGTAGTCTAACAACCTCTTTGACATAGGCTATCATTTTTTCATCTCGGGCTGCATACTCGTCTGTTGCCTGGTTCACAATAAGCTGGGAGTCACAGAAGACCACCACCTCCTCGGTTTCCATTGCTGTTACCAACTTTAATCCTGCGATCAGTGCTTTATATTATGCTTCATTGTTTGAGGCTTTAAACCCTAGTCGAATATATTGTTCTAGTATCCGCCTATCTGGCGATACTAGCACTACTTCTGCCCCCACTCCTTGACAGTTTGAACTCCCGTCAACAAACAGGCAGAATGAGTCACCGATGTAAATGTCGCAGGGCTTGAGTCTCTCTTCTTTCTTCTGTTCTGCTGTGGGGTTTTTCATTCCTAATTGGGTCTCTTCTTGTTCTCTTGGACATCCTAAACCGTGGCTCATAGGAGCCCGACATGGGATGGCACCAGGTGTGAACTCGGCTACGAAATCGGCCAGAACCTAGCCTTTGATTGTTGTTCTGGGTTTGAACTCTAAATCGTATTGGCCCAATATTACTGCCCATCTGGGCACCTTGCCTGTTAGATCTCCTTGTTGTAGTAGGGACTTCAAAGGGTGCTCAGTCAATACCACAATCTTGTGGGCTTGGAAATAATGGTTTAACTTTCTGGAGACCATCATTAAGGCCAATGCTAATTTCTCCAGGGGTAAATACCTAGTCTCTACGCCCGCTACGGTTTTACTCACATAGTATACTACCCTTTGTTCTCTCTTCTCTTCTCTAATTATCACTGCACTCACTGCATGCTCTGAAACTACCAAGTACAAGAATAGCTCCTCTCCAGGTACTAGATTTGTGAGAACTGGGGCTGTGGTTAGGTATCTTTTCAAGTCGGCCAAGGCAACTTCACATTTCTCTGTCCACAAGAAGTCGGTGGCCTTTTTCAACAAGCTGAAAAACGGTTTACACTTATTCGAACTTCTGCTTATGAATTTGCTCAGGGCTGTGGCCCTCTAGTCAACATCTGCACTTGTTTTGCTGACTCTGGACTTTTCAAATCTAGAATGGTCTTGATTTGATTTGGGCTTGCCTCAATGCCCCTTCTGGTAACCAAGTACCCCCAAGAACTTACTAGACCCAACTCTAAATGCACATTTTGAAGCATCGAGTCAGAGCTAATATGTTTTTAGGATGTCAAAGATTGCCTTTAAGTCAGCCAGATGATCCTCAGGTTCCTTGGTCTTCACGACCATGTCGTCGATGTATACTTCCACTGTTTTGCCAATCTGATGTCTGAACATCTTGGTCACTAACCTCTGGTACGTTGCTTCTATATTTTTCAACCTGAAAGGCATCACTCTGTAGTAATACAACCCTTTTGGGGTGATAAATGCAGTCTTCTCTTCATCAGGGGGTACACTGCTATCTTATAGTACCCCTTATAAGCATCTAGGAAGCTCATTCTTCCATGTGCTGAAGTGGCATCCACTAATTGATCGATCTTGGGGAGTGAGAAACTGTCTTTGGGACAAACCTTTTTCAGGCTAGTAAAGTCCATGAAGACCCTCCACTTCCCATTCTTCTTTTTCACAACCATAGTGTTGGACAGCCAGATAGGGTAGTTTACCTCTCGGATGGCTTTGGCCTCTAATAATTTGTCCACTTCCTCCTCTACTGCCTCCACATGAACCAACGCCGGGCTCTTCACTCGCTAAATGACGGGTTTTGCCGACTTGTCTACATTCAGTCTATGGTATATGACCTCAGGGTCAATGCCAGGTATCTCATATGCCATCCAAGCGAACACCTCTATGTTTGCTCGTAAGAATACTTCTAACTCTCTTTCCTCTTTCTCGGCCAAGCTTAAGCCGATGAGGAAGAAGTGCTTTTCATCCTCTTCCTGGACCAGAATTTTCTTCAAGGCTTCCTCGTTTTTGTAGACAGGCTCTTTGGCGATGTCATCCAGGACCTCCATGTTCTCATCCTCAACCTGTACTGTCTCTACCTCTCACACGTTGTAGGTGGATTTCATTGCTGCCATGGAGCAATTCTTTACCTGCACCTGATCCCCTCTGACCTCCTTAATTCCATGCTCTATTGGGAACCACAACAGCTGGTGTAGTGTTGAGGGAACAACCCTCATGGCGTGCAACCATGGCCTTCCTAAGATAACATTGTAAAGGGAGGAGGTGTCAATCACTGTGAACTCCGTGCTTACCTTCTTGGTGCCTGTCTGCACCTCCAAACTTATTACTCCCAGGGGCCACGTCGGCGTTTCATTGAACCCAACCATTGGACTGTTGAACTGCTCCACATCATCTTGGTGAAGGCTGAGCTCCTTGTAACATTTGACATACATGATGCCACACGAGCTGCCTTGGTTAACTAGAATACACCTTACCTGGCACTCTCCGATCTTGAGGGATATTACCAGATCATCGTTGTGTGGATGCTGCACCATGTCTAGGTCGACTTCAGTAAATGACACCATTGGTCCCTGGTACTCGTCTACCTAGGCCTCTTTTGCTGGACCTGATACACATGCTGTAAGTGTTGCACCCTCTGAGTCTCCCCACGTACCTCGTTCTCATTAACCTTCAAGTGGATTACATTGATCACTCGAGGTCCGTCTGCTTGCGGTTGTAGTGCTGGTAGAGGTGGTGTTGCTGGTGCCTGGGGCAGCCTTGCTTGCTCTTTCCTTGTCCTGGCCTCATCTACTAGGTCCCTTAAGTGACCTTGTCTTACTAGATCTTCCAGATGTGTCTTTAGGGCTCTGCACCCCTGAGTCAGATGTCCATCCTCATTGTGGCAGGCACAGTGCTTCCCAAGGCTTCTTCCTATAAATTTGCTAGGAATCTTCTTTGGTGCTCTATGGTAAGGCTGGTTCCTGATCCTTTCCAAGACTTTGTAAACCGGGATTCGAAAAACTGTGGTGACTGCCTGTGCAGCCCTCAGTCCCGTTTCTTGTCTGTTAAAGTTTATATTACATCGGCTTCGTTTCGGCGAGCCGTTCCTCTTTTCTTGCTTTGACACCTTTGTTCCTGGCATGCCTTCCTCTACTCTCGCATATTTCTCGATTCTCGCCATAAGTTCCTCCATACTTTTTGGCAGTGTCTTTGCCAGTGACTTTCAAAGCAGACAGCCGTCGTTCAGGCCGTTCTTAAAAGATACGACGGCCATCTCTTGGTTGCACCCCGATGTTCGATTAAACACCTCATAATACCTTTTGGCATAAGCCCTGAGGCTTTCATCCTCGCCAATTCTCAAAGCCATCAGGGAGTCTACCCTCAACAGCTACAATTTGTTTGTAACAAACTTGGCCACAAACATCTCGACCAGGCTTTCCCAACTTTTCACAGTTCCTTTCAGCAACTTGTAAAACCAATCTGATGCGATTTTTCCAAAGGATGAGGGGAACACCTTACAAAGCAACGGCTCGTTCCTGGTGTACAATGCTATCAAGTTCAAATATAAGTCGACATAAAAGTTGGGATTAGACTTACCGTCATATATCTGGAATCTCGGCATGTAGAACCTTTTCAGGGCCTCAAACTTGTCCAATTCTACAGAGAACGGCGTTTTTGGCTTGACCGGAGATGTTACCTCGACATCTTGTCGCTTCCTTTACAGGTAATCCCTCAAATCCTCCTTAGTCCGTCCAGGAGCTCAACTGTCAATGGATTTCAACCTTTTTGGTGCGCTGCTCCCTGTGTCGTTATGAGTTCTTTTGGACCTCCCTTCATTCATCGTGCCAAAACAAAGATCCTTACATTGAATATGTCGATGCTCTTTGATGTAGGTTTCTTTGGCATGATGTGTCCTATGAGACTCTCATTTCATCGATTCTCCTCGCCTGACCTCCCGTGAAGGCCGATGCAAATGCTTCCTTGCCCTGTTATGCTGAGGGATTGCGGGATTGCTTTCTGCCCCCATTTCTGGGCATCGTTCTTGGCCGCTAGAATCGACGTGTTCTCCAATGGAAACGGTGGTTGTATGATGTTATTCTGCATCATAAAATTGACAACCGATTGCAGGTCTGCCAATTTGTTTGCCATCTCCTTCATCTCGTCGTCCCTCCTCAAGTATCTATCTTTCCATACCTGGAGGTCGCTTTCGTTGTAATACCCGCCTTGACATCCTTTCTTTGGTACGTCTCCCTCTTAGCCGACATCATTTTCTCCAGGATTCTTATCCCAAGGTTCTTTGTCACAGTTGTCCTCTTCTACGTTAGGATCGGCATTTTTACCACTCCCACTAGGGATATTGCCTCCAATCTTTTCTTTCTACCAGTCATTGGCCATCTATTCTTCTTACATTTTCCACAAACGACGCCAAATTGTGGGTGCTGATTTCCCACCACATTGCTAAACAGGGAACTCAGCTGGAGAGCACAGGCATAATAGATTACGCCCAAACAACCTGTCACAGAAAGATAAGACTCTGGTAGTGATTCGTCCACCCGGGGGCACTCCGACGATCAAGTCAGTACTCAGTTTATCCCTCAAAGATAGCAAATAGTGCTTAACTCACAAGTCAGAATATAAAAGGCGTACCTTAAACCTACGAGGGTGCCTTACTTTTATAACTAGCACTAACCTGATCCCTGTAAAAACCTAACTTCAATGGATTTTGGCTCAATGCTTATTTGGGACTCTCAACTAGATAGAGATAAACTCCCTAAGAGTTTTATCTTTATCTAGACTGAGGTTTTTCTCCATTCTAAGACTCTTGTCCCTTATTCGCTCACCTCGGATTCCAGTATCTCCGCAGATAACCTCGGCCTAGCTGAGATCATCCTAACACACGATCAAGTCACGTGGCACTTTGACTGACACGTCGACGTCACCTCAGCCACGTGTTTTTATTCACAAAATATGTCCCCACACTATATCAAAATTTTTGATAATATATCATTTTTCTTCTGCTTTTGGTTCTTTGGGAAAAAAATAAAAGTTGTGTTTGGTAGAGTTTTAGAATTATGATTTGAGAATATAATTGTATTTTGAGTTTATGAGTTTTTGAATTATGATTTGAATGTGAAAAATTTATTTAATTATAAATTTTAAAAAGAGTTTTAATTAAGTAATATGACATATGATATTGAAAAGTAAGTATTTTAAAAAATAGATGTGAAATTAATTTTTTAAAATTATAACCAAACAATACATTCAAACTGAACGGTAAAATTAAATTTCAAAAATTTTATCAAACTGAGTCAAAAATTGTGTACGCATATTTTTCTCCTCCAAGTTACGGCATGCACAACTTTTTATCACAGACCGAATTACAACAGGGAGAGTTAGAGGATGGGATAGAACCATTGACGGACCCCACCTATTTCGTAGACTTTATGTAAATTTCTGTGCGCGTATATGGTCTTTTGTTACTGACACCATTTATCATGTGAATTATGACAAAATAAATCATTAGAGCATCTGCTTCGATTTTTTATTTTTTTAATTAGGGATCATGATTAATTTACCCACATCTTGATTAATCTTAAATCTTTGAAAATAACAATCAAATAAATATCTAGTGATTTTTTAAGGGACTTGAACTTAAGATTTTAAATCTAGTTAATATTTAAATATATATATATATTAGGGAATTTATGTGAACTTACTGTTCAATAGGTCCTCTGAAAATTAATATCATTTTTCATCAAACATTATTAAAAAAATATCACTAATTGTTAATTTTCAATGACAGTTTAAAAATTATCACAAAAAATATCACTAATTATAAGTTTTAGCGACAGTTTAAAAAAATTGTCACAAAAGAAATGTTACTAAGTTTCAACTTTCAGTGATTGTTTGAAAAATTCATTACAAAAAAAGTCAATAATTGTAAGTTTTAACCATAATTTATAAAAATTATAACTAAAAAAAAATCACTAATTATCAATTTTTAACAACATATGCCAAAAATCGCCACAAAAAATTTATTTTTAAAGTCGATTTTACTAAAACTTAGTGAGAATTAAGTCCAACTATTAGGATCCATTGGTAAATTACCCTATATTTTAATGTATTGTTTGGTTAAAGTGAATTAAGTTCTTTATTCCATTTCAGCAGCATATAAGCTTTTGAGTGACGATCAAACAATTGATGTCACTATAATGATCTAGCAGCTCAAGAAGATGCAAACAAATTTAAAGATGTTTAGTGATCATCAATTTAAATTGGTATATAGTTTCAGGGTCAATGATTGTTGTAGCTACGTTATTACCAAATTATCTTATGTAGTCCAATGGTTGCTTTAGTGACTGATCAAAGTACTTTGAGAGGGGGAGAATTTTTTAGTTGAATTATTTTAATTTATGAGGGACAATTCTAAACTAGCTCCCCCAGGAGTAATAAATAAATTTTGAATACCTATAATTACTCATAAATTATAGTCATATTTATTTGAAAATATAATTTTAAAATTAAATTAATAATTTAATAAAATAAATAATGATACATTTGATTAAAAAAATTGAGTCTAGACAAATAGTCTACTTGAAAATAATATATGTCAGATGTAGAATTTCAAAACGATATCTGAAATATAATACATAACATAGAGAGATTACTAATTCCAAGATTAAGGGTCATGAAAACACTAAATCATTCTAATTTAGCTCCCAAACAAACATAACCTATGAATTTTGATAAGGTCCAAGCCTTTTTAAAATATTTGAGTCGAGCATTAGATTTAAAAAAAAAAAAATAGTAACAAAATCACCATTGCAAGTTGCCGTATAGTGGGCAACAAAAATTGTTTGAGTTAGGGGGTTCATTCCAAGTATGGAAAGAATGAATAACGAATATATGTTATAATCAAACTGTTGTGTGGATTTTACTTGGAACAGAAAAAAAGCTAATTGTAAACGCCCCATCCATTTATGTTTACACAAGCTTTATTGGAAGTCTGGATGTGGGTTCTTTGGGAAAGCAAATTTTAAATTTGTTGCATCAATTAATATGATCTCACTTCAATTGATTCCATATGACTTGGCATTCTTTTATATATATATATATATATTAGTGTGAGATTAGGCTACAAATTTGGTAGTACAATCAATAACAGAAAAAGGGTCACTTGTTTTTTTTTATAAATTTTATATATCTTTACAATTTTCCAATTATAATACCAACACTTGATATCCCTATTTAATAATAAAATATTATATATTATAAAATTTTAATTATCTATTAACTCAACTCATTAGTAATGAACATATTCTCTTCAATGCATAAAGTAAATTGAACGGTATTGTTCGAGCCACATGTCTTACTTTGATGATTTGAACTGTCAATTATTTAGGTCGCATTATTTAGCTCATCCAAAAAATATATGGGAAAAAATATTTAAAATTTGAAGGAATTAACAAACAAAATTTAAATTTGAACTATAGGTTCAAATATTAAATATATATTTCTTTTTATATACATAACATTTTTCATCATATAAATATATGGAAAATGATTTGTCCCCCTAAAAACAATCCCCCTAATCCCCCTAATTTCCTTTTTTGGAAAACTGTTTTCTTTTTTTTTTTTGTTTTCTTTTTTTTTTTTTTTTTTTTTTACCTGTTATGGGAATTCGGGGGATTCGGGCCCCCTGATTTCGGGGGCTCAATCACTTCCGTAAATATATATACATATATATATATATATATATGAATAGGGGTTCAATGCAGTGTATTCATCTTTTGGATTCTGGTGTCGATATCACTAACGAAAAAAATTAAGTTGATTGGATAATATTAACTATATAATTTCATCACTTGAAAAAATTGATTGTATATTTTTAAAGATCTTACTATTGAACCTTTTGTGGATTGTCAATAAAAAAACACATAATATTAAAATAATTATAATTGCAATGCACATTTCACATATAATTTTTGAAGATCAAATATCTTAGAGCATCTCCAACTCAATCCTTTCATCAAGAGGATGAAAATAAATTTTTTTATTCAAAAAGTAGAAAAAGTAAATAATTTTTGTTCATTAACAAATATTTAATTTTGAAATTTTTGTAAAATATATTGAATATTATGCTCATTTTAAAGGTATAATTTCACTCTTTCTAATGATGCCAATTTTATAAAAATTAAATTTACATATTAAAAGTTATTTGTAATATAATAAAAAATATAGAATGAATAATATTTTAGAGGGGTCCTCTATTTTTCATCATCTCTTCAAATATAGAGGATCAATCTATCTTCCTTCTAAATAGAGATGGATTTAGAAGATGAGTTAGAAGAGCAAATCCTTCCAATATAAAATTATAGAGGATCGATTAGAGATGCTCTTATGTATAAACAAAATTAGAACATTCAGATAGTGCTCCATCAGTCCACACCGCAACGCTCTAGTCTGCAATTCAATTCACTTTATTCTCTTTCAAGTCACCACAGCACTGAAAGTCACGATGCTTTTCATTCTTTAGAGCATTGTTTGGTTACTTTTAATATTTTTTAATTTCCCAACTAGGCAAGAGAATTGTTTGCTGGCAAAAGGGCGTCACCCCCATAATACACATGTTTTGCTTCTATGACAAAAATTAAATCTAGAATAGAATACCAAATATATATGAATGGATAAGATTTTATAATATTTATTAATAAAATTCATTTTTAAAAAGTCCTAACTATTCATATATATTCTTTATTTCATTCTGTGATAGATTTTTATATTACTTGATTTATTAAAAACATATTTTTCATGGCATTTGGTTTTTATGCGACTTGTAGCAACTTCTTTGCACATTTCTTTTGACCATTGACTTGGAACTTTCTATCACCCAAAAAAAGATGAAAAAAAGAAAAAGTTAGTGAATTCAAAAAAAAAAAAAAAAAAAAAAGTTGAAAAGTAGATGAAAAATAAATTATAGGTTGTAAATTCAAATATAGTCCAAGACGGTATTTGATAAAAACTTAAAATTAAAAACTAAAGATTGCAAATTAAATATTAAAAATTGAATGTTGAATTTTTTAAGTTAAAAATTATTTGATAAAAATTTAAATGCTGAATTAAAAATAATTTATTTGATACGTATAAGATCAAATTTAAATTTTGAAATTATATATTTTAATTATTATATTGTGATGGTAGTGATAGTGGTGGTGGAGATGTTATGATGGTGGTGGTAGGGTAGTGGTAGTGGTAGTGGTGGCGGTGGCATGGCAGGTAGCGTTGGTAGCGATGGTGGTGGTGGTAGCGGTAATGGTAGTGGAAGCGATGGTAGTAGTAATAAAATGATGGTAGTACTTATAGCAATAGTGATGAAGGTGGTGGTGCCTGTGGTGATGGTGGCGGTAGCGGTGGCGTGATGGTAGTGGTATGGTGGCAGTGGCATGATGGTAGCGATGACGATGGTAGTGGTAGTAAAATGATAGTGGTGTTAACGGCAACAATAATAATGGTGATGAAGGTGGTGATGGCGGTGACAGCAGTAGTGGTGGCGGTGACAGCGGTAGCGGTAGCGGTAGCGGTAGCGGTAGCGGTGGCGGTGGCGGTGGTTGTGATAGTGATGGTAATGGTGGTTGTGGTGAGCTTGTAATAGTGCATATCAATGTCTATGTTTAATATTAATAAATTCAGTTAGAATTAAGTAAATTTCATATGATTTGAAAGTTTATTAAATTTTAGTTTATATTTTAAGATGTACTTAAATTTTTAAGTGATATTATTATTATTAGTTATGGTTATCAAACGAGTTTAATTGATTGTCACTTAATAGTTAATACATTTAATTTTAAGTGTAGAATTTGATTATCAAACACCTTTAAGATAATATTTTATTTTCTAACTACTTTTTAGATTTTTTTTTTTTGAGTCTTCTAGCATTGTTGAAATTACAAAAGTTCCATGACACAAATTTATAAATTTCTAAGTCGCACAAAAGTTTCATTAATCCTACAAGTTTTGTGTGCCAACCAATGACCACAATAGCGTTGTTTTGTTAAAACATTAGTTGGACATGTGACGTCACTGAGTGACGTTTCAGAGGTTATTTTATTTATTTAATTTTTTTTTTTTTGGGTCTCCAAACTCTACATCCATTTTCATAATTAAAAAAAAAATATTGAAGCCAATTAGCAGAGATGTCTAACCAAATTCCTTGTAGGAAATAAAATTTTTGTAAAAGAAGAGTTTCTTAGTTTTTGAAACTGCAAAAGTTTTGAGTTTTAAAAACTGAGAAGTTACTTAATTTTAATTTTTTTTTTTTCAGAGATTAAGAAATTTCATGAAATTTTTTAAAATTTGAAACCAAAAAATTTCTCAACCTAAGAAAATGTTGTTGGAACTCAATTCTAAAAATTCAAAATTGAGAAAATTGCATTTTTGTTTGTAAAATTTTTCAGAGTTATTTTTATATTTTTCAAAAATTGTTTAATGAACTTATTTAATAAGGATCTAGCTTGACAATCTCGATGAGTATTTACATTTTTTTTTTCCATTTTTGACAAAACCAGAAAATTGAGAAACTTTTCTCAATTATAGGTTTTGAAAAATAATTGGCACACCTAATTTATCACCTCTAAAAATCACTAGTGATGTTGTCCGATAAGTGTCAAATTCTAATATGTCAAACATTCTATTGTAAGAGGTCTAACATCAATGCCACATCATTAGGATCATTTAAGGGATGATAAATCAGAAGGATGTAGCATTGTTGATAAGTTTTTTAACAATACATATAGCAAACTTTTGAGAGTTAAATTTTCTTTGTGAAATACTAAAACTAAACTGAAAACAGAGAAGAAATAAATGAGAGAATAAAGGTGAAAAAAAATTGCATAAATATATATGTGCAAGTGAGAACCACTCTAAAGTATGTATTTAGATCTTGAATTTGAGTAGGAATTTGTGAAGAAAAAAGGAAAAATAAAATAATCGTGAAAGAAAAAGTGAATGACATAAAAATTAAAATTGTTTCCCTTCTTACCACCCCCCCCCCCCCCCCAAATACATCCTTACATAAATTTAAGAATTAAACACATGTTAAGTAGGTATTTTAATTACAAAAAATATTCACAAATTGAATTTTTATATAAAAAATTCCAATGATATTATGTATTAATAATATTTTTAAATTTATGAATAATAATAATGAATGTTTTGATATGAAATGAAAACATCACAAAAAAAAATAAAAATAAAAAAAATAAAAATAAAAAAAAAAAAAAAACCCTCTTAGGTGAGTATTGGAGAATGGTTCACGAATTAAATTTGTATACAAAAATGTATTAATAATATTTTTAAAATTATGAGTGAAATATTTTAATTTTAAATTAAATATTAACAAAAGACATAATTTTGTATGGGAGTCAATTGTACAAAATCTATAGGGTGTCCCACGGTGCAATTGTTAGATAATTTCACTATGATGTTAAGCGTCATGGATTAAAATTATGGAAACAATATAAGATGGCATATATTTGACATTTTTCAAACCCCATGTAAAATTTTATGTTCAAATTCTATGTAGTTTGATACTTTTTGATTAATTCTTTCGCATTATGAAAGTTGTTTTGAGTGATTGTTGGTTTCAGTAGTTTCTTTGATGATAATTGAGTTGGGCCAGGTCATTTCTGTTTGGTGATAGTTGGGTTTATAGATATGCATTATTAAATTATAATTGTTTAATTTTATGTAATTATTTTATATTTATAATTAATTTTTTATCGATTATAAAAAAAAGCCCACATTGGGGATTTCTGCATTCAAAATTAAGTAATTGAAGTCACAGAGCTGATGTTCAAAATTATTTTGGTAACTATGATGTTGTCATTGTCCTAGATGGTGACTGGAAGGCAGCCCAATCCAAACACGGTGTCATTGTCCTATATGGTGACTGGAGCGAGCTCAATCCAAAAGTCATGTTTGGTTGGTTGGATGGATCGGATAAGTAGAGATTAGTGGCCTATTTTGGGAAGTATATTAAAAAATAATTTTTTGATTTTTTTGGACTTTTTTTAAAAGAACGTGCAAAAAAAAAAAAAAAAAGGTAATGTGGTAAAAAAAAAATCAAAAAGCTAATAAGCTTGCTTTTAACTTAGTTGTCAAAAGAGGCTATTTCGTATCCCCTACAAAAAATCACTTTTTTTTTTTAATTTTTTAATTTTTTTAAGTCACATCACTTATTTACTTTTTGTAAAACTTTTAGTAAAATCAAAAAGTATCCTTATTTAAATCATCACAAACGCCCTCTAGATGTCAAGAAATGACTAATTTATTGAATCTTATGCTTGTTTGGTATATTATGAAGAAGGATAACTATTAAAAAACTGTTTTGCCTTTTTGTATTACTAAATAATAACAATACTAAATCTAACTTATAAATTTTATTTTATTTATTAGCTAGAACTTTTAAAAAAATTAAATAAATAGAACATTAATAAAAATTAAATAAATTTATTTTATTTTTTAGTTGAGACTTTTAAATTTTATTTTAGTATGTATAATACATAATAAAGCTAAATAATTTGTCTATGTAATAGTGGAAAAAGAAATTCTTGATCCCACAATTTGAAAAAAATTGAATTTTTATCTCATCATTTGAAAATAATAATAATAATAAAAATTAAGATATGTACTTGGAAGTAAAAGTGATTTTTTACAATTAATCCCATGAGATTGTTATTCCACTATCTATATCCCACCTCCCCATCCCCTACATGAAAGATATGAAATCTGATTCAACTCTTCATCCGACTTACAAACTTTTACCAAACAATAGACTCTTCACAGAACGGACATAGAGTCCAATCCCCCCTCAAGGAATAGAATCCTGTAGATTTATTTCACATTCAGCCACCTAAGATACCCACACCCACTGCATTACGCAACACCTTCACACACCTGAATTATACACTTAAAGTGCGATGGTAACTGTTAATTTGACTAGAATTTACACACCCACACCCACACCCACAGCCACAGGGGTGGGTCTTCAAATTTGGGTTCACACACTGGCACTGCATATATACCTTCAAAGAGACCACAACATTCTGTATAAATATCCTCATCTTTTCCTCTCCAACTCAAAAAAACTCAACACAGCACAACAAAACTCTCACTTCCGAGAGAGAGAGAGAGAGATGGCAGATAAGAGAGATAAAATCAAGTGCAAGCTAGAAGAGGAGAATTGTAGTGGAGGAGAGGATCGAGAACAGACCGATTCCAAACGGGGTTTCAAATCGAGGAGTGGAAGCGTGATTCCAGTACCCAGGAAGTCGGTGAAGGAGATGATGGCTCAACTTGTTATCGATTCTCTTACTTCCAAAAACAACCACCACTACTCAAATTGATTTCCATTCCAATCCAATACACCCCATGACATCCATATATCATTGTAATATTTCAGTAACATCAACTATACCCATGTATATGTGTACTCAACCTCTTATTTACTGATGCAACTGTACTTTTCATTTCTCTATATATATCTTCTATATTATATGTATATGGACCCTTTTGGTTGATTTGATGAATGGATAGTGTCTTTTGCTTTGATCTATGTTTTATCAGTTTCTATTTAAATGTATCACTTAATTAACATTCATGCTACAATATCCATCTCATATATATTCCATAATACATGGTTTTCCTAGATAGCACTCCTAAAATTATTGAAATATTCGATTACTGAAATCGACCCCCTCATGATTTTTTATTTTTTTTTTTTAATTTGTGAAAAATACCAGTAGTTATAAAGAGTTGGTTATTTCGGAGTACTTTTTTCTTTCCTTTTCTTGGGCCTTCATATTTATGAATATGATCCAAAACCATTTTCAGGCTCATTTATATATAATATATAGGATAAATTACAATTTGTTTTGATTATGTTTGGTCACTTTTTTACTTTGATCCTTAAAATTTATTTTTTCTTATTTTGGTCCCTTTGTGTTTGAAGTTTTTCTTAGTTTACTTTTAAATCTAACTTCTGTTAAAATTTGACAAAAATGACACATTGATAATCGCATGATATAAAAATATTTTATATATAATTCACAACTCTAACACAAACTCAAAATGTAATATAATAATATATTTTTTTATGTTATGTGATAGTTATCAAGTCATTTTTTGTTTAATTTTGAACAGAATTAATTTTAAGAATAAACTGAAAAAAATTTGAAAAATACAAGGTTAAAATGAGAAAAATCAAACTTTAAGGGGCAATTTAGAAACTTGGTAAAAAGTCAGTTTTTTTGACTTTTTAGCTTTTTTACACAAAAAAACCACAAAAAAGTCAACTTTTTTAGCCAAAAAAAGCAACCAAAAAATTCAAAAAACTAACTTTTTGCCAACTTTTTAAAGCACCACTAAGCATCAAATTAAGAAAGTAACCAGATATAAATAGGAAAAAATATAATTTAACCTAATATATGTGTGAAAATTTCAACAAACCACCACTATCGGCACTTCTCTCACTACAAGAATTCACACTTTTAGCAACAAAAAAATTGGTCGCTAAAAGTCAATTTTTTGTCGGCAAAAGTTATCCGCGACTAATTTTTTTGGTCGCTAGTTTGGTCGCCAATTGAGGGTCGCGGAAAGTAATTCGCGACCAAAATTTTCGTTGGTCGGCAAAAGTTGGATTTGCCGACTAAATTTTTGGTCGCTAAATATTTAATTACCGCGACTAATTCATTTTGTCGCTAAAACACTTTGGTCGCGAAAAGTCACCTTTTGCCGACCAAATTTCTTAGTCGCCAATTGACACATTTCGCGACCAAAAAGTTTGGTTGCCAATTGTGACATTTCGCGACCAAAAATTTTGGTCGCCAATTGTGACATTTTGCGACCAAAATTAGTTTGGTCGCCAATTGTTACTTTTCGCGACCAAAACTGTTGGTCGGCAAAAGTGAGTTTCCACGACCAACAAAATTTTTGGTCGGCAATACATGTATTTTTTGCGACCAAAACTCTTGGTCGGCAATTGTCATTTTTTGCCAAAAAAAATAATTTATTTGTCGCGACTAATAAATTAGTCGCCAAAGCAGGAAAACAATACACCTGTAATTCCTAATAATTCATTCAATCCATAATAAACCTATAATTTGAAAACATCATTCAAATTAACTGAATCATTAACATTCGACACAATACAACTATTCTACGTTTTCATTCACAAGTCAGATCCATCTAGCATAACAATTTGAAACATAACTATTTGTTATCCATGCGCAGCTATCAACAAATCAAAACTACTAATATTTGTTATCCATACACATCCATCGTGCTGCATCTCTAAATAAAATAAAATAAAATAAAAACAGAAGAAAAGATGAGCGCAACTTTCAGATGCATCATTTGGTCGTGCTGCATCTCTTGAAGGTTCTGGTGGAGGAATACGGACTTCATTGGCCAAACCAGTCGCATCGCAAGTTGCCTTGCCTCGCTGATTTCTGCCTCTACAAAATTGTAGCAAACCATATGAAATATAAAAATATTCATACCTGGGTGCTTAAAATGAACGTAGTAGCTTCATCCAAAATAAAAATAAAAAAATAAAAGAAAGTAGTAGGATAAGTTTACCTGCTTGGTGATTTTTGTTTTTTGTGGTTTGGAAGTGAATACCCTTTATAAGACCCATTCATTACCACTGATGGAACCGAGTCTGTGGAACATGTCGATGAACTATCATCCACTACAGACGAACTATTTCTTTGTCTAATTCCATTTTGTCCAGCTGAAAGCCCACTTACTACACTACTACTGGCCTCTGTGGGAGGATGAACTTCTGATGTGTCCATATCTCTGTCTTCTGAATCAGGCTGCATTTCAGGAAGACAATCTACTGAATCAGACACATCAGAATTTTCAAGCACGAGTTCTGCATCCTCGATCGTGAAATATTTTCTTTCATCGGCAAGGCTTTCTTCTTGGAGGATGTCTTGGATTGCAACATCTGACTTGTCATCCCTTCCTTTATCCTTTACCTTGCGATTATTTCGTTTTTTCTTGCCCTGAATTGTAGAATAAATCAAAGATGTAGTGCAGCTGAATTCAAATGAAAGAAAGATTTACAAAATCTCTCCCTCCAACAAAATAGAAGTTTCATGCATAAGCAGCATACCAAGGATTAGTTAGTGTTAATTAAAGAGACAAGCCCAACCATACAACCAACAAAAAAAATAAAGGCACAAAAAACCACAAAGCAAGAAGACAATAATTTTAAATACCAATAACAAATTGGACTCCTAATGGCCTGCAACTTGACATTTATCAGGAATATCAGCAGCTCTTGAATGAGGTGATATGACTCCCAAAAAACTCCAAAAATATTTCCAAATGCATCATTTTTCTGGCCCCTTTTATCATAATTTTTTTTTTCTTCTGATTTTAATAAACTAAATAATCAATAATACAGGATCCTGCCCATTTTCTAGGCTAATCAAGACAGGAAAGAAACTTGAGCATCCAAGCCCCGAAACATCAAGGTTGGGAGAACACCCAGGTACCACTTGGCCTATAAGGCCAATGGTGAGAATATTTTTTGTTGTAAATGTGAGGCAAAACCAACCATATATAAATTTCCCATTTCTCATAATTCTGTTCTTATTTTTGTGATGTAATATTTGACATACATGCTTATTCAATGTTATAGAAAAAAATTTATAAAAAAAAAAAGGACACTTACCACCTTATAAATATACCATATGATACCAAACATACATGCACCAAAGACTAGAAAATTGTCAACCATCAACTACGTAACATCACAAGCCACCATAAACTAGAAATTGTCAAGCGTAGACCATATGTTTTTTCTATTCTCTTTCTATTTCATATATTTTTACCATTTTGCCATTAGCTTTCCATCATGGTAATTGTAGGTTTCTCAAACCTTAGGGGTTTTTTGCCTAATTGCCAAACCACAGAGGAGGTAGGTGAAAGTCTCCTCTTTTTCTATCATAACACACTAATCACAATTGCTTCAAACCCAGACAAAAAACATGCAAAGCCAAATTACAGATGGGTAGTGTTGTGTTGTGTCAGACCACTTTCTTAGAAGTGCCCAATGAGTGTCGTGTTGTGTCAGACCACTTTCTTGTTATACAGATGAATTGTGGAATCAAATTACAGATGAATTGTTATACAGTTCAACCATTACATGTTCAACCATTACATGAACTTTATCGTATAAATGTTACTAGATTAGTCATTCATCATTATTCTCTAATCAACTAGAGCCACATACTTACTTGAGATAGATCTATTATGAATTGAATGGAATTCTAGATACAGATAAGGCCAAAGGAGAAGGAAAATTTTTAGTTGTACCTTAATCCATGCTGCCAGTTTTGGCCTGCCTGCTGTGATATCATAATTCTTCACATCCAACAAGAAAGGTTGAAATCTTTCAATAAAATGAGCATAAGCTATATCCACCTGAAAGGTCATATATATCCCTTGTCGATTAGAGGCATCACAGTATCTCAAAGAACAAACCATGAAGTTGTACCTCATCATACATTTCATAAGTAAAAGCCCAACATATCTTATTTTGCAGATCTACCTCTAAAAACTTGATGACAACAAGACTTGAGACCAGTATTTCAAATGGGTATATTGAAACAAACACATAGATGCAACTGGGAAATGCTAAAAAAAAAAAAAATCAAAATCAAATAACCCAAAAAAAAGTGTGTTAATTCTGAACCTTATATAATATGGCTGAACTAAAAAACATTGACCCACATTGTGCAGAAGCTCCAATGCTTTGCGGAAACGCTTCTGTCCTATGCATATCATTCCCCTGTCAAGGCAACAGCAATTCCCCTGTCATTCCCCTGTCAAGGCAACATTAAATTTGGATGATCAGATAAGGCAACAGCAACACTCACCAATCAGCATCATGGCAGAATTTGTGCATTGACAGACACATTTGAGACTACTGCATTTCCTTATCTTGGAAAAGTAAGAATTAATTTTTCAGTCAGCCCAACTAGCATGTGGATGCCAAAGCTTAGCTTATGCCCACATAGCATATGCATCATTTTGGTACTATTTTCAAATTGTCTACACCAAAACCAAAATAAAACCATCAAAACAGTCATCAAAAGAAGGTTGGTGTTACATACATCAATTTGACACTCTACATTCTTTCCATCTACTAGGGAAATTCGGTGGAATTTCATAATTTTATCAAGACATTGTTTGGAACTTGAAATTAGTAAGGCAAAAGGAAAGGAAAATCTTTATCCTTCGTGTTTTCCCTCCTACTTAAAGCAAAGTTAGATTGACATTTTTCATGTAATAATAAAAATCGTGCAATGAGGAGAAGAAATTATACTTGGCACAAAAAATTCCTCACATACTTTCAAACAAGGAACAATAATTTCCTTAGCATTATCTTTTACTTTTCCCTTTACCAAATTCATGAACCAAATGGATCATAAAAGAATTTTAATTTGAATACACACTTTTTTGTGGAATTACAAGAGGGTGGAGTATAACTAAAAGAGAGGTTGATGGTAAGTTTAAAATAGTGAGAATAACTACGCATACAATGCAAAGAGAAGTGGCAACTTTAAAAGAAAATCATTTAAATGGAAAAGAAATTATTGGACATTGTTAAATTAAAGTGAGTGGTGCATGACACTGTTCTATGAAGGTAGACTCATATTCCAAAATCTGCTATTCAAAAAATATGGAAAAACAAGAGACCTATGAAACCTGAAAGGCAATGCCATATAAACAGATTTCTAAATGGGAGTGAGATCAAAATCATTTTACCATCAATTTCACAATTAAACAATTGATGTTGTCTCCATAGTTCAAAAGTAAATGGAAGTAGCATTATTCTTCTAATATAACAAGCTATCTTCACACAACAGTCTCATTCCATGGTGACAAATCAACAAATAAGGAAGAGTAATGGCAGATTGTTTAGGCACATCTTACAGATAAACTACTAGTAAACAGTTCACTTGAGTTTTTGAGACTTAACCTGGGAAACAACGAAGTCTACAGAATCAGCAATAAATGGTTCATGGGGAACATCTCGGATTCCCGTTAAAATGTATCGCTTCAGCAAAAAAGAAGGGGCCCAACCAGCACTGCCAGCCAAAATATAACAGGTTAGCAGGTGAAGTTTTGATATATTCAGGGAACATATGGAAACTTGACTTCTTGAGGTAATGATTGAAGAATTACTAAGCTTTACTCTAATAGTCATTCTCTATCAAATTTTATTGTCCTTAGATAATTTATTGCTTGTACCAGAATAACCTAAACATTAATAATTACAACATTATTTTAGCTAACAGTTTTTAAAGTTAGAACTTTAATTTTGAAGTTAGTAATATTAATTTCACTATTTGACTTATAAACATATGTCTATCATATGAAAAGTATAGTGATACGGCATGCAAAACTAATACTTGATGGGGAGGATTATTTCATCGTTGGCGACATCTACTGACCATAAGAACAATTCAGCCCACCATAAAACAAACTACAGCTTGATGGTAGTTACATTTTCAAAATTCACTGCATCTTATAATTATAAATAAGTTTCATTAGTTATGAAATTAGCCATAGAGAATGAGGAAAAAAGACTAGACATAGATAGGAACACAGTGAAGATCTTAGCGCATAGTATAACAATCAACTAAATGGTAAAAACATAACCCTTATTTCGTGTATTTCCCTTGAACCCATACCTAAATGTGGTCCATTAGGTAAGCCAAAGGCACTCCTGCCTTCCTAAGATCCCACAAAACTCAGCCTACAGTTCTGACAGATTAGAAATGACAATCTACAGAACAAGCAGTCTCATTAAATAAACAATCACTGTAACTCATATCAATTCTTGAGTCTTTTTAAGCCAACATACTAAAGTTAAAGTTACTCTTAATTATCTCCCAAAAGCAGATAATTCCAAGAAATTATTCAGTGACTTGAATACCTTGAACGTTTAACTGTGAATAAAAATAAATAATACTCACAAATTCAGCAACAAAGTGTTGAACAAACTTGATTAGTTAGAGATATTATGAAAGGAAACATATTTCATTATGCCACTTAGATTGTTTCGTGCAGTGCAGTGCAGTGAGAAGTTCAAATGAATTAAAATGAATTAAAATTCACTATATATGGACCTCAGCCAAATCCTGATGATCCCCAAAATTGGATACATCAACCATATAACATATTAGACATTCTTTCAATGAATTTTTTTGGTATCTCAAAAGATGAATTATTGTTTTGTGCATTTAATCTCCTATGAGATTATAGATCAATGTTTCCACAGGTTTTGCATTTTCTGAGGAAAGCAAATCTCATAGCTGTATATGGTGCCATGTACCCATGTATACCATCATACATATTTGAAGCATTAACATAGGTACAAGCAGCAAACAATGGGAGTAAATACACTATTTTAGCTGGCTACAATCATTTTTGGTTTTTGGATAAATTAGCTGGCTACAATCATTTTGAAGGATTAATTGTGAAAAAGAGTAAAATAATTTCTATTAAGCACTAATACCACAAAATCATTAAGCACTAATTTCTATTAAGCACTAATACCACAAAAGAGTAAAATAATAAAGCACTAATACCACAAAATCATTATGATATTGGAACATATTTGCATGTTTTATGAATTAACTGTTGGTTATTCTGAAAATAATAGAAAATTCCTCATATTCTACCTTGACATTATTAAATTTCTATTAAGCTATTGTTTTTAGCTAGCTCCATTTTTTCGATTTATTCTCTCCTCTCTATATGAAATGGAAGTCCATGACTCAAGGTTGACAGCCCTGATATACACCTGCTGCTCAGCCTTATGGAAGTAATCCAGCAACTAGGCGGATGAGACAACAGATTAAGAGTTCCAGAGTCAACTAGGAAGAATGAGCACGAAAATCGTAGGATAGGAAATAGATAACTTTTAACAAGCCATATATAAACCACCACCTAGGCTATAGGGTTACATGTGGCACAGCTGCCTAGCCTTTCACTAAAATTATTGAACGATCATAAATTCTGTCAAATTATGGCCTGTGAGACTAGCCAATTAATGTTTTATCTGTTGGGCCTTTCATAATCTTAATATGTCATTTTGGGTCTGTATAAATTCCACCACAGCAGCCTAATATTCCCAGAAATTCAGCTTCTAAAGACAACGGTGACTGAAAGCATAATGCAGAATCTCCACTAAAGTCAGCGTACCAGTAATTTCAACTTAAACTCAGACAAGAAGCGACTTGTCAACGAGATCACTTAAAAGAGTAATTTAGCAAACTTCTATAAGTGTCAATGGGGTAAGGGCTGTCGCTGTTAACACAATTTCTGCTACTACAAAAAGGCACAAGTAGTTTTTTTTTGTTTAACGTCGCAAAATGGGAATGTGGAAGTTAAGGGCAGTACATGCTCATGCAGAATTATGATTCCAGCCTAAGTTAATGTCGCAGTGCAAGAACTACCACAAAATATCAAGAAAATTATCTGTGCAAATCTGTACTAAAAATTAATTTATGAGAAAAGGACAATTTACATGGCTTGGTGGAATATGTTTTCCACTGAGAAGATCAAGCAATAGGTGACAAAACTGTACACTACACTCTCTGACGTCACTCTACCTGCAAAATTCAAACAATTACATGATCAAAATTTAGCAACAGAAAAATATGTGAATGTAGTTCTATCTATCAACTAATTTCAATACAAGTATAAGCTTCTATGGGGGTATTTTGGGGGTATTTTTGGAATGCGTCAAAATCTCTTTTTCTAGAATTCAACCTTTTAACTGTGAGTCTTCCTTTGAATCATTTCAGAGAATCTCTCAGTTGTAGGCTGACTAACCATTGTTTGTTGCTCTGCAAATGTTATCAAATTCCTCATTGTCTTGACTTTAAACAACGGTCACATGAAAACTACATAGATTGTGCCTTTTTTATTGTATAATTTCTTATTTCTCTCAGCAAAACCACATTGCTATCCATACTAGAGAAAAGATCAGTTTCTAATACATGATTATAGAGTATGTTTAGGTCAGTGCAAAAAATAAAAACCAAACATATATACATTTAATTTAAGACTCTATGCTTTACGTAGGGTTCTATGAGTTTTTATGAGATCTACTAGCAGGATCTCCTCCAGTCCCAATGTTTCCTTAGTGCAACTATCACCTTCCTGTAGTGCCTTCATTCTATCATCTGCACATTACAACTTTCCCATCTTTCACACTTCTTCCCATATTCGACTCCCTCCACCAGCAACCCACTAGAAAATCCTATCATCACCAACAAAAGAACTGAAAGGACTCTTCGTGTAAGCAATGACATACGCCTGTAATTCATACTAGCAAATTTCTGTAAGCACCTTTGTAGAAGAAACACAAAATTACAAGTATTCGCACAAGTATATCCAAAAGATATTAACCTCATTAGATGGAACTTTCAAGCAAGCATGCAGCGCTGGATTCTCCAATTTTTGCAACAACACACCAAAGCAAGGGAAACCTGGAAATTTATTCAGAAGTGGGTTTTAGATCATTACAAGCTGGTTGGCAAGACCTTGCTAAATGGCTAGGATAAAATCTTACTACAGACAGAAGAACTGTAATAAACACAAAGAAAAAATAACTTGCCAATGCCTAATAAAAGTAAAAAATCATCAGGGAGTTTGTGAGAGAGGACAGATTCTGAAGGCATCATCATGGAAGTGCAAACCTATTAGCCAATCAAATCCCAATCCAGTGACTTGTGGGTGCACATGTTTGTCAAGAATAAGGACAAAACAGATACATATGAGCAAATAACGTCTACAGCAAGAATGAAAGAACAGAACAGCTAAATAAAGGAATATACAAGGGGAACAACATTAAAGGATTTCGAAGATTCAGACACTATGACATAAAACCCATAGATGGCAAAAAGGCAGGAAGACAAAGTCTCCCTGATAGTAGAGTTCGAACTCTCATAAATAGAACATACCAGTCTTCTGTCAATTCTGCCGCCGTTTCTTTTACAAAAGAATACTTATATCGAAAAACTTTGAAGTGATTAATGTGTATAAAATTGTAATAACACAGAGATTTGAGGAATCATGTGAAATAAATCCAAAAATTAATCATTATAAACATGAAGGTGATTTCCCCCAAGCCTAATTAGATGTTTATATTTCAGCCTTCTTCATCCTTACACTTCAAATGGGTCAGCACCATCGTCATTTGTGTAAACCAATGGACACATTTAAGGGACTAATCCCAAGCATGATACAGTTCATAAGCATAAAAAACCTAGAATGAAATTGATAATTTTAAGACAATTTCTTACCAGTGTATTTCCCATTCCTCTCATAGTCCTCCAAAAAATGAGACACTACCGTAGTTGGAATAACATATCCAATATTCTCAGCCTCTTCAGATCTGTAAACCTGAAGGAATTGTTTCATAAAAACAGAGTACTCATCAGTAATCCTTGTACAAGCAAGAAAGAAAATATGGTGAACACAGGTCATTAAATTATGATTCAAAAAAATGAAACATAACTGTTGCTAGTTGCAACTGCTTCAATAATAGACCTTAGCAAGAATGTTGTAAGATACAACTAACTTGCCCAGGGTACAAATTATTAGGATTCCATATATAGCAGATAGTCAAAAAAAGGTGCAAGGAGTCGACACCAAGTAACGATTGTCAACTTTGACAAAGAACTACCTGAAATGCAACACCAATGCACTCTTCCTGGTCATTGAAAGCAGGACCACCACTATTACCTAAATTGAGCAAGTATAAGCAATTGTTATTGCTAAGAAACAGAATACAACACATAAATATTGCATTATATCATACTTACAAGTTACAACTATATGATCGGAAAAAGTTTCATTCACGAGTGGAAAATTAGTTGTTAGACATCCACTAACCAGGATTTATTGCAGCATCAATTTGAATACCCAGCAACTCAGACGATCCATGAGCATAAGATGTGACCTGACAGAATAGAACTGGTAAGAACCTTGAGAGGTACCGGAGAGCTCCCATGGGGGTTCGAAGCAGAGAGAGAAAGAGAAGACAAACCAGAGAGCTCCCATGGGGGTTCGAAGCAGAGAGAGAAAGAGAAGACAGCGGCGTCAATGTAGAATTTGAGGAAGTTGATGATGATGACGGTGGCTGTGGTGGTGAAAACCCTAGCCTTCGGTGACCCAATCGAAGCACAGTGTCACGATTCACAATCGGAAACCCTACCTTGCGAGTGGGAGGATTGCGACTTGAAGACACTGAGAGAGAAGGGGGGAGAGGCAGAAATCGAGGCCAGCGACGGGAATGAGCGCAAGAGGGAGGGTAGGAAAGAAGAACAGAGAGGGAGAGAGAGAGACAAAGAGGGAATGGGAGGAGACGAGTTAAACCAAATTACCCCAATATCTGGGTTCGATTGATGCATCAATTTTTTTTTTTTCTGAAATTCACAATTCCCGCCCTACGTTTCAAATTTCTCCCCAAACTTTTAGCGACCAAAAGATCAATTTAGTCGCAAAAACAGGTTCTTTCGTTGACAAAAATTTTTGGTCGCCAAATCTCAATCAACGGCAACTAAAATATTAGTCGTTAAAAGTACTAATTTGGCGACTAATTTTTTTTGGTTGCTGAAAATAAGTTTTTCGCGACCAAATTTTTGGTCGCCAAAAAATATGTGACCTTCCGCGACCAAATTTGTAGTTGGTCGGCAAAAGTATACCACTTTCTGCGACCAACTCATTTTTTGGTCGCCAAAATATAACCTTCTGCGACCAATAATATTTGGTCGCCAAAAATAATGATCATTCGCGACTAATTAATATTTAGTAGCCAAATGTCATTTTTTTGCGACCAAAATTTTTTTGGTCGGCAAAAGTGGTCGCAAAATGTGTAAATTCTTGTAGTGTCTCTCTATATCTTCACCGGATATTGTTGAATTAATTCTTTTAAAATGTTCAAAATTTGTCAAAAAAGTTATTGGTGAGTAGTAATAATACATTTCTATTTATTTTCAGGAGTAGAAGGGAGGAGATTGATAATAAGAGGATTGATAGTAAAAGGATTAATAAAATTATATTTATTTTGATGATAATTGTTGGCGTAAGGATTGTTAAATTATTTATATATAAAATAAATATAAAATAATAAAACAAATAAAATTATGATTTTACTTAACAAAAAATACAAAACATTAAACATTAATGTTAAAAAAAATGCCAAACAAGTTTTTTTTTTAAATAAAAAATACAGTTGACTGGTTGACCGGCCGGATGACCGGATGAACGTCTGGTAACACCCTAAGCCGAACGGACTAACTTCTAATATCACATCCTCACCCAAATTGTTAATCCGCTCGCCAAGGCCTTTCACAATCGGAACGGACTACTACTCCGGAGCACTATAAACAAAACAAACATGATATATGATTACTATTTATCATTGTTTGTTCACTCTGAACTGTTATAGCAGCAAACAAACGGACCCTTAATCGTATGATATGACAAACACTTATGAAATAGTGTTTATATTTTATTAAATTTTTTAATTGATATGACTTATGATTGAGAGTCCAAAATTAAAACTATTGGTTACTTTTTAATTTTTTAGTTATTTTACTTTAAGGCTATAATGATTATAATGATGTGAGAGAAAGAATATAATGATTAAAACTATTGGTTACTTTTTGTGAGAGAAAGAATATAATGATTATGAATAAGATGTGATATTTTGTTTTATTGGACTAAAAAGTCTCGTTTGGGAACAATCTTTTTTAGTAACTTTTTGGTTTTTTAGCTAAAATATGATGTAAAAAAACTAATATGTTTAAGATGACTTTTTAGTTTTTTTCAGAAAAGATATACAAAAAGTAGAGAAAAAATGAAATCTTTGACTATTTGGTATAGGTTGTTCTTGTTTGGCAAATGACTTTTTTAGCCAAAAAGTCAAAAAGCCACTAAAAAAATCAAAAAGACAACAACCTATACCAAAAAGTCAAAAATTTCATTTTCTCTCTACTTTTTACACATCTTTTCGTAAAAAAATAAAAAATCATTTCAAACATACTAATTTTTTTATATTATATTTTAGGCAAAAAAATAAAAAAAATTATTAAAAAAATCTATTTCCAAACGAGATTAGTCTTTTTATAGTTAAAATAACATCATACCCAACTCAACCATACCTTTCTTCCCAAAGGAAGCCTTACGCGTGTTTAGTTGAGGGATTTAAGGAGAGATTTAGAAAGAGAAATAGAAAAGGTATGTGAAATTAGGTGAAATATAAGTATGTTTTATTCATATTTTACCTAACTTTTCCATTTCTTTTTTTAAATCCCTCTTCAAATCCCCTAACCAAACACAACATTAAACATTTTCCGCGGGTGAAAACCTGAGCTCAGGGTCAGTCTTCCTTCCTACAAGGAATGTCTAGTGACTGACCACGTGAATAAACAGCACACAAATTATGGTCGGCTGTAACTGACGTCATTTATCATTTGATTTATGACGCAATAAATCTTCTTCTTAATACATTTTAAAAAATATTTTTAATATATATTCTTCATAAATAAATTCTTATGGGTAAGTAGAGCCTCAACAAAAGAATCAGTTGCCCATCTAAAAAAAAAAACAAAGAATCAGTTGAATTATATTTTGCGACTATCTTTTTAAAAAATCTTATATAATATAATATTTATAAATATTTTGAGACAAATTATTAGAATTTAGTGATAGAGGATCAATGACAATAAAAAAGAATAATTACTCAAATGAGAGATATCATTAACTGTTATAATTTCAAGTTAATTAGTTAAAGATGTATATCACAAATATTTAAAAATGATACTCTATCGGTCTTAAAATAATAGTCTCTTTTAAAGAATATAATTTTTTTTAGTAATTGTTGGCTATATATTTTGTAAAAGCCAGTAACAATTCGACACGTGGCAGAATAAGGGTATTATGGGAAGATGATTCATGTCTTCAATCCTGATCGTACACGTGGCGATGACAATTGGTTCTCACGTGATCCGAGTAGCACCAGATCAATAAAGAAACGAAAGATGACGTGGCCTCAACGGTTACTCATATTCAAATTCAAATATAAGAGGGAAGTTTAACTGCAAGTGATGGCGTAGTGGAACTACTTCTAAGGCAGCATGATCAGCAATCATGGAGGAGCAGTTCGACGGTTTGAAGTGCAGTTCGAAGGTCATCCTTGGCAAGTATAAATAGCAAGGAAGTCCCCAGAAAAAGGCCCCAGACTCAGATCATACAAACCAGTCATTTACTTTATATTTTCTTTTCCAGTTTTACATTTCCTGCACTTTAAATACCTGCACTTTAAATACCTGCACTTTAAATACATGTCCTTTAAATATCTGCACTGCACTTCGATTCCTAGGAGTAGTTTCAAGTAGATTCAAGTAGACTGTTGCTGTAAACCTCTTCGAGGCTGAGTTTGGACTATTGTAAGTGTTCATTTTTAATGAAATACTGCGATTGTTCTTCATATTGCTTGTTATCTTTCTTAATTTCTCCTAAGTCAAGCCACCAGTAAAAGTCCTCTTCATTGAGGCTGAAAGAACTAAAAAACACAATCGTCTGATAAATTGGTTGGCAATTATAATTTCTGTAAGGACTGATTGATCCTTGCTGGCACGCTCGCATTTACAAAACTATCCTTCGAAAAGCCAAAAAGCCAACAGTAATATAATTATTACACTTTAAAAATATTAATTTTTTAAAATTATCCTTTGATAGTATTTTTTTTGAGAATATTATTTGTTATAATTATATTTTTTGTGTTGTTAATGAATTTAAAAGAATGACAAAATAAGAAATTTATATTATTTTAGTTCTTGATTTTTGAAAAGAAACTAATATTTTGAGATAATAAAAAATAAAATAAAGGACTAATATTTTGAGACGGAGGAAGTATAAAATTTAAAATTAAAAGTTAAAATTGAAATAATTAAAATTATTTGAATTAAAATGATATAAGGAATAAAATATTAATATAATTTATTTTAAAATTTATTAGTGAGATTGATTTTTTTATTTTTTAAAATTCATTTATATATTTTATGTATAATCGTTTCGTGTTTCTGGAAAGTGTATGATATGGCTGAGGGATGATCACTTTTTAAGGGTTACATGGGTGTTCTAAATAAGTACATTTTTTAATTTTTTAGATTAAAAAGTTAAGAAAAAAAATGGTTATTTGGGATAATTTTTTGACTTTTTATAAAAAAAAATATGTATTAAAAAATTGTATAAATTAGTGTATAGGAGAAGCTTGGGCAGAATAGGCAGTACGGTGGGCAGAGCAGTGTATAGGAGAAGTCTGCCTCATTTTCGGGCATTGAATTAGACAATGCTGTTCAGCCCGTGGAGGCCCACCACGGGTCTCGTTTTGCTAATCGGAACCGTTCAATGTGTAAAACTCGTTGAGTACTATATGCTTATAAAAAATCATGTTAATCGAATATCAATAGCTATTTGATCGGATTAATTTTTTGTCAACCGTTAACTATAACACCAATCTTTTTTTTATACAAAACAAATTTGATCATGTAGTTAGCGATATTTGATCAACGTGATTTTTTACAAGCATATATTGCTCGACGAATTCTATACATTGAACAGTTCAGATTATCAAAACGAGACCCGTTATGGGCCCCACAGGGCGAACAACACCGTCTTGTTTGCTTTTCCGCCTGTTCCTTTTGTACAAACTGTGGGCAGCTAAAGTACAACCACGTGACATGTGAGTTGTACTTTTTTTTTATAAAATTATTTTTTATATTTTTTTTTAGTAAATAATGATAACTTTTTAATTTTTTTAATATTTTTTTGATTTTTTATTTTTTTTTAAGGTGTGCCAAACCAGTCCTTAATTTAATTGTATTAAATTTCAAGGGTAATGGTGACTGTAACTACTTTATGACCAAATCATTTCATCTAGAACAAACGGCGCCTCAGGACTCTTCAAAATAGTTGTTTGGTTTGTGTTTGTAGAGTAGTTTTTGATTTGATTTGTTTGGTTTGTGTTTGTAGAGTAGTTTTTGAGATAAAAAATATAAAAACTTGTTTGGTTTGTCTTTTTTTAGAAATGATTTTGGAAAATTGTTTTGGGAAGAGAGTTTTAAAAAAGGTGATTGATTTGATGTGCATAAGAGAGAGAGAGATTTTGAAAAACAGGTAACCAAACAAAATTTTGAGATTTTTTTGAAAAAATTTGTTTGATTTAATTACTCTTAAAAATTTGTTTGTAGAGAATTTTTTCCAAATTTTTTTTTGAAAAACAAACCAAAAGATAAGTTGGGCCTCTGTTTGGAAAGATAACACTGCGGTTGAATTCAGCCTCTGTTTGGAAAGATGAGTTGGGTTGTATTTTGAATTATTTTAATTATAAAAAGATAAAATATATTTTTAATTTAATAAAATAAAACATCACATTCAATTTATAATTATTATATTTTTTTCTTCTTATAAAAAGTTAAAAAAGTTACAAAAATCTTTTCCAAATGAGATTTTTTAATCCCAGATTAAAATATTCAAAAAGCTAACCCACTTTTCAAACGAACCCTTATAGATTTGGATAGATATTTAAAAAAATAAAATAAAAAGTAAGTTAAATATAAATAAAATAATGGTAGAGTCAGAAATTCAAGATAGAGAGGTACATATTCCTCACATCATTAAAATAAAAAAAAATTCACAACAAATAATAACGAGATATTATTAAATTTATATAAATTTTTTTTTTTTTTTTTGCCTATGATATATTGAGATTCAATATTACAATTACTATGAGAATTACATCAATATAGCTTAGAAATCCGCCATCAACAACACAATTGAATTCATGATTAACAAATTCAATATTGTCAACTCAATAAAAAGCCCTATATTAGAGAAGAAGAAGAAGAAGAAGAAGAAGAATTATATCAATATAGCTTAGAAATCTGCCATCAACAACACAATTGAATTTATGATTAACAAATTCAACATTATAAACTCAATAAAAAAAACCCTACATTAGAGAAGAAGAAGAAGGAGGAAAAAAAAAAAAAAAAAAAAAAAAAAGCAATCAACTAAACAAATCTTATAATAAAAAAGAAATGTTCAATGAATTCAAATCTTACCATTAACTTTCCAATTTAAATTATAAAAAAATATTTTTTAATAAGAATTTATATTTGTTTTAGATATTTTTTTAAATATATAAATTATTTTTTTTAGATTTTTTATAAAAATAATTTAATAATTCCATCACTAATCATAATGTATGGGAGAAGTTTAAAAGTGTACCAGTAGGTATGGGAGAAATTAAAAAGACCTGTGGGTTAGGAGAAGTTAATAAATGCTGAGTTTTTCTTTTTTTTATAAATCAAAAAATTAGAAAATTAAGATTGAGATATTAGAGTTTCCACAAATCTTGTGAGTTAGAAATCCCATTTTCCTTATATAATATATAGATAGATGACAATATATATATATATATATATAATAGAGTATAATAGAGTACTTTTAAAAATTTTAAAATATAAATTTTTTTTACATAATTTAAGAAGGGATAATATTATAATTTTATAAATGACAAATAAGAACAAAACTTCACATATAAAGGAAATAGTATAAATGTGAAAAATTCAGGGGGCACATGGCCTTCTAGTTTCAATGTGGCTTCACTTCTAATTACATTTTATTTACATTGCACACTCTTTTTTATTTTTATTTTTTATTTTCTTTCCAAATTTTATCAAAATCGATGAACCAAATGAATTTGATAATTTTTTAAATTTGACAAGCCTATAGTGTGCAACCTCTTTAGAGAGGCATATAATATGCACTCTATTAGAAATTGATATAATTTTATCACAAAATTTTATAATATCAATTATAAAATGTGTAATCTCGTCACAAATTGATGCAGCAAAATATTCAAAATTTTGTAGTTAATGTTATAAAAGTATGTGATTTAGTTATGATATTTTTTATTATATCAATTTGTAGTCAAGTTACACATTTTGTTATTAATATTATAAAATTTTATAATAAAATTATGCTAATTTATAATATAGTGCGTACAGTATGCACCCTAAAGGGTGCACATCATAGAGTTTTCCGTAAGTTAAATGCGGGTAATATAATAGCCTTTCGTTTTAATTTTTTTACTTTTAATATTATGACCGAGAACTCTAAACTAACATATTCAACAAGTTATTTAGTTGTCCTGGGATATGATTACATGGTACTCAAGACTATTATATGATACATGGAGGAATGGGGTTCATAATTTCATGTTAGATTACAAAGAAATAATAAGAGTATTTTATTTGGTGATTAGGGAGGGGACATTACCAGATGGCATCCCTCGACCATCAAATATTTTTTTCTGTCATTCGATGTCTATTTGACTATTTTTTAAATAAAAGTTACTTTTAATTAAACAAGTCAAAAAATAAAAGGGAAATTTCAAATTAATGTATAAGTTAAAAAATAATGAGTCAAAAAAGAAAAAGGGAATTTCAAATCAGTATAAGTTTAAAAATAATTACAAATTAGTAGTAAACTTTATCGATATTAATAATTAAAATTATAAATTTTTTCATATATATAAATAATAATTTTTTGCAATTACCACTGGCATGTAATTTTTTCAAAAATAAATAAGTTATTTTATTTGACTAAATAAATAAGTTTTTCATAAAAAATTATTATTTTGAGAATCTAAAATAATTATGCAAACATGATTTTACTCCCTGGATAATTAGTCATATTTACCAAGACTCTACAACAACGTTAGTGGTAATACGAAAATTTTACAAAAAAATCAAATTTTGAAAAGGATCACATTTTTTTTTTTTTTGGGGTCCAAAACAACATATTATTTTTTTGACAATTATCATCAGTGATGGAGCCACATGTGGTCACGTGCCCCCTGGAATATATATATATATATATATTTTTACATATGTATATAAATAAAATTTTAAACAAAAATAATATTTAGAATAAAATGTCAATGGTATTTTTAAATTTATGAAAACAATAGTGATTGTTTTATTGAAAATGAAGTGACTATAATAAATTATATTTTTATGTATAAAAATTTTTGAAAAAATCTTAATATAAAAGTAATATTCATCATTATTGATATGTAAATATAATTAATTTCACTACATATATGTAAAAATTATAGAGTGTTAGTTATATTTGCATATGGAGTTCATTCTTCATATGTTGTTTTACTATTGATTGGTGATATCGTATGTCAATAATGACGTGATATCGCTATTATATAAAATTTTTACTCAAATTTTGTAAAAATTTAATTTATCTTACCATTATATAATTTATTTTACGACTTAAGTATATGACTTTTTTACATTGTCCATGATATACTAGTTACACGCAATATTTTTTTTTTATTCAAAATTAATTGTAAAATTTTATGTGTAATACTTTTGTAATAATTTATTTAAGTTTTTGTATTTAATATTAATTTAAAAATTATTATTATCTTCTTATTGTTGGTTATGGAAAAAAAAATAAAGTTGTAATTAATAAATGTCCTTTCTGATTTAATTTTCTGACTCCACTATTAATTATCATATATGTAAACTTTTTTAATATTACAAACAAAAAAAGTAAACTTTTTTATTAAAAAAAAAAAAACTAAAAAAAGTAATTATCAAACCCCAACTTATAAAAACGTGCAATTACTTGCAAAGCAGGTGTATTGTTTAGAGAAAATTGGTGAAAATCCAATTAGTAATAATAAAGAGCGGCCCAACACGTCTCTGGTTCATTCCAACTAGTAATAATTAAATGCGTTGAAAAAGCAAATCTTAATTTGTTGGATCAATTAATATTATCTTACTTCAGTCGATTTCATATAATCAGTATAGCTCCATTGGTTTGTTTATCAATCTTAAGTTCAGATCGAAAATTAATTTAGTGTGAGTTACACTCAACTAGTTAATACTAATCATGTTTGTGTACGGTTTGAAAATTGATAACAAAAAGCAAAAAAAATTGGGTCAATAATCAAAGTCAGTTAGCTTATTAAATATTATTTTATATTAAATATATAAGACATTTTATATTATTTAATAATCTAAATGAAAAATTTATCCTATTACTTAAATAAACAATAAACGAGTTGAGTTTTACGAGTTGAGTTTATCTTAGCTTGAACTGGACTCATTTATTGAATGAGCTTAAAAGTCTAGTCCAGGTTTGATTATATATGTAATGAAATGAACTGAGCCGTCTCAAACTCGCAAAGAGTTCTATTCATTTGCAACTCTATCAATGACAAGTGTATCTTCTAGTGTCCCAAGAATATGCTTCTCAAGGAAATAAAAAAAAGTCCTTGTTTTCTTTGAAATTTCTGAACCATTCATTAAGGTCCATTGAGTGGATAATCCATGAAAAAAAAATAAAAATTAAGTTGATCAAACATTGTTAACCACGTGATTGGATTATATTTTTCTTTAAAAAAATTGACAGCAAGTTTGATTTATGGAACAAATTGTCCATTATTTTTTAGACAAAATTGATTCAATCATATTATTACCAATATCCGATTAATTTGATTTTTCAAACTGTTTAAATGGAAGGGTTCAAATCATCATAATGAGACGAAGGTGGATCCCACTAATAAGGACAATAATTTGTGTTGTTTCATCTGACACAACAGACAACTTGTACTCATTATATTGTATTCTAATATAATAATACGGTAAAAAATATTGCAATTCAAAATTATCATTTTACCACACAAATGATACAGAGATTTTGATACAAATGGCCATTTGAGGAAGTCCAGGGGCAAAGGATGTGAATATGATTTTTCTTTTCTCTTGCTAGGCTTATGTTTTTCCTTTCAATTGTCATTTGATTCCATCGTGACCATTGAGCATGACTATCATATATAACCTTTTAATGTCAGATATCCTATGATTATTATTAATTATGGTCTGTCAAAATAATTTGGATATAATTTTCATGAGGTTGTTGATTGTAAACAGAATCAGTCCATACCACACCACAACTAGGCTGCAATTTCACTTTATTCTTTTCTCTTGCTAGGCTTATGCAGTTTCACTTTAGTTGTGGTGTGGTATGCAGTTTCACAAATGACCATTTGAGGAAGTCCATACCACACTCACCCCATAATTGAACGCCAATAGTTCTTCTAGAACATATATATATTTTTGTTACGAAAACATGAGTTATGAAACATAAAATATAGATGAATGCATTAGATCTTACGAAATTTATTAGTGGGACCAATTTTTGTAAATTTATGTATATTTTATGTTTAATTTTGTAATTAACGTTGTGTTCTTAAACTTGGGAAATTTTATGAAGGGTTGGATTCTCTCAAGTTGATCATCTAATTTGCTCATCTCGGTACTTGACAGGGATAGGCCCACAGGGACCACGGCCCACCATGAGTAAACCCAAGCCCACCAATTAAACCCCATTGCACAACCCGGGCGGTAAAACCCAGCATCACTGGGAGCCAACTGGACAGGGAAGACCAATGACATTCGGACACGCGGCGGATGCAGGACAGGCCACGTCAGCAGACAAAGATCTGCAGAGTTATTGCCACAGCACATCACCATTAATGCAATCCATCAGAACATTTATTGCGACAACACTTCTCAGCCGGCACGGCACCCCCTCACCCTGAACAAGGCAAATCACGACACAAGCTTTCGGCGGGGAAAATCCCAGAATAGCAGAGCTAACGAAATGATTACAAAAGGATATAAGCAAGGAAAAAGGAAAGAAGAAGGTTAAGTTTTCTACCTCTCTCTCTCTCTCTCCCTCTCTCTACGTTTTGTCCATTACCCATTCTAATTCACACACCGGAGGGTTCGCCGGGGGACTACCCCGTCTCCCGATTGAACTTGCTTGCAGGTCTTCCAGTGGACCTGAGGAGCTAGGATCGGTCCAGCCCATACACGACGACACCAAGTATTATCAGTGGCGCCGTCTGTGGGAACTCGGTTTGTCCGTGCGCCAGTTGTGTTCATTGCCGCCGGAGACCCTGTTCAGTAACCTTCTCACCTCATCCGTCAAGTGTATGGTCACGACTAGATCCATGGCTTCCCACCATAATGCTACCGACCACCAAACCGACCCTCCCAACCCAAACAATCCACCACAGTACTTCACCGAGCTCACCAACAGCATCAACCGTATGGCCGAACAAAACCAAGCCCTAATCAATGCCCTGCTACAAAGAAACCTCCCTATACCTCCACCTCCGGATATTCCACCCCACCCAGAACAAGTTCCAGGCCATACTGTCCCACAACCCGACCCTCTCAACTCGGGAGGTTTGCAGCCTCCTCACCCACATATGCACCCGCCTCCTCCACCCCCACGTCCATCAGTCATAGCTCCAGCTCCAGAGGAAGAAGCTAGCAGTGTCCAACATCTGTCTCCCTCTGGCGGCGACAACATTCCCCTCTGGGACGCCGAACTCCGAGCCATGAAACTCCAGCTCCAGGGGGTTATGCAGAATATCCAACATAAGCCCTCCACCACAGCAAACTCCCCATTTGTCGCCTCCATCCGAGACAAACCCCTACCCGCCAAGTTCAAAATGCCTACCATCGACCCCTTTGACGGCACGACCGACCCCGTCGACCACCTGGAGACCTACCGTACCCTCATGATCCTCCATGCTTTCCCTGACGAGATCATGTGCCGAGCCTTTCCCGTGACACTGAAGGGGTCAGCTCGGCTATGGTTCAGCCAGTTGCCACCGGATTCGGTCTCCACATTCCAACACCTCAGTGATTCCTTCCTGAACCACTTCATCGGGGCCCAACGCCAGCGACGTCCGGCGACCCAGCTCCTCAACATCCGTCAGACCGAGGGGGAGTCACTGCGCAGCTTTGTCACTCGCTTCAACACCGAGGCCTTACAAGTTGCTGAAAATGACGATAAAGTCATCCTCACGGCCTTCATGGCTGGTCTGCGGTCATCCGATTTCCTCTTCTCCCTCTCCAAGAACCCTCCGACATCCATGGCAGCCTTGCTCTCCAAAGCCCAAAAGTACATGAACGCCGAGGATTCTCTAGCCGCTCGGCAAGACCCCACGACTAAATATCTGGCCCCTAGAGAAAAGGGAAAAGACCAAGAACCCAGTAATGCCCGGCATCATAACCAAACATCCCGCTACGCCGACCGACCTCCTCGCGCCGACCGGCCAGGCCCAACCAGACCCCCCGGTCGGTTCGAGCAATACACCCCCCTCAATACTCCCATAGAACAAGTTCTTCACCAGATTCAACGCGACTACCCCCTCAAATGGCCCCTTCCTCCACGGAACCCTTCCAACCGTAAAGACCAGTCCAAATACTGCCGTTTCCACCAGGATCATGGCCATAACACCGACGACTGCATCAGCCTCAAAGACCAAGTGGAGACCCTCATTCGCCAGGGGCGCCTGAGCCGATTCACAGATACCCGCCCTCAGCAGAGGCAAAGGACCGAACCCCGCAGAGACAATCCCAGGCATACCCCTCCACGGCGACCAGCCCAACCAGACCAGGGGCATGACCGACCCCGCCAACAACCCCGGCCCCAAGGTAATCCGCCTCCGCCAGTTGGTGAAATCAGAGTTATTTCAGGTGGCCTTGCCTGTGGTGGACCGTCTCGCTCAGCTCAGAGGGCGGAGCTCAGAAAGATACGGCAGGGCTCAGACAAGACAGTGGCCACGGTCGACCGACCCCCCAAACAACCCAAACAGTGGACAGAGCCCATTACCTTCACGGACGCCGACTGCACAGGCATCCGTTATCCCCACGATGATCCCCTTGTCATCTCCGCTGTCCTCTCCAATTATAAGGTCAGAAGAGTCCTCATCGATAATGGCAGTTCCTCGGACATCATTTTTCTCAACTGCTTCCGCCAGCTGAAGATCGGGGAAGAGAGCCTGTCCCCACTCCAAACTCCTCTGGTCGGCTTCACCGGCGACCGGGTGACCTCTGTCGGTTCCATTGATCTCCCCATCACCATTGGAGAGTACCCACGACAGACCACGAAGTTGCTTACTTTCCTTGTTGTTGACTGCCCCTCTGCTTACAACATCATCCTCGGCCGCACCGCCCTTAATGCCTTCCAAGCCATCACATCCACCTACCACCTTGCCCTCAAGTTCCCTACCGATCTCGGGGTCGGAACGGTGAGAGGGGAACAGACCGTCGCTAGAGAATGTTATGTGGCCTCGCTTAAAGAGATCAAACTGAAGGAGGCAATGGTCATCGAAGGGCTTGACGTCCGAGATGAGGAGGAACTGATCAGAGGCGAACCTGTGGAGGAACTCGTCGAAGTTAACATCGATCCCACCAACCCGATCAAAACAGCTAAAATCGGCAGCCAACTGCCCCCCCAAGCAAAGGCCGACCTCACTGCCCTCCTGACCGAACACAGGGACGTCTTCGCTTGGACTCATGCAGACATGCCAGGCATCGACCCCTCTTTCATCACCCACCGCCTCAGCATCGAGCCTCATTTCCGACCCTACCGACAAAGGCAGCGTATTTTCCATCCAGAGCGCAACAACCTCATAGCTGCAGAGGTTGACAAACTTCTAGAGGCCCACTTTATCCGAAATGTGGACTACCCCAAGTGGCTGTCCAACGTGGTCCTGGTACGCAAACACAATGGCAAGTGGCGTCTCTGCGTCGACTACTCTGACTTGAACCGAGCTTGTCCCAAAGATAGCTATCCTCTCCCCCGCATTGATCTGCTGGTTGACGCCACGGCCGGTCATCAAATGCTCAGCTTCATGGATGCTTTTTCAGGGTACAACCAAATCGTGATGCACTCATCCGACCAGGAACACACATCTTTCATCACTGACCGGGGCACCTACCACTACCGTGTCATGCCGTTCGGACTAAAGAATGCTGGGGCCACCTACCAACGTTTAGTCAATACAGTCTTCCACCATCAGATCGGACGGAACATGGAAGTGTATGTGGATGACATGCTGGTCAAGAGTAAACTCTCCACTGACCACCTCACCGACCTACGAGAGACTTTTGCCACCCTCCGCAAATATCAAATGAAGCTCAACCCAGAGAAGTGCGCCTTTGGCGTGGGCTCTGGCAAATTCCTGGGTTTCATGGTCAGTCAGCGCGGCATCGAGGCCAACCCAGAGAAGATCAAGGCCTTGATCGAAATGCAGCCACCCAAAACCGTTAAAGAGGTCCAAAGACTCACTGGCAGAGTGGCAGCCCTCAACCGTTTCATCTCCCGCGCAACGGATAAGTGCCTGCCATTTTTCAAAGTCCTGCGGCAGACTTTTGAGTGGACAACTGAATCAGAAGAAGCCTTTCAACAGTTAAAACAGTGCATGGCCAATCCTCCCCTCCTCTCACAGGCAATTACCGGCGAGCCCCTCTTCCTCTACCTAGCAGTATCAAGCACTGCAATCAGCGCAGCACTCATCAGAGAGGACGGCTCAGTTCAACGGCCGGTCTACTACATCAGTCGGGCTCTCAGGGGAGCAGAGCAGAACTACCCCTTATTAGAAAAGCTGTCCCTGGCCCTGGTCACCGCCTCCAGGCGACTCCGCCCCTACTTCCAAGCCCACTCCATAGTGCTTCTCACCGACCAGCCACTGAAGAAGGTCATGCAGCAACCAGAGCTCTCAGGAAGACTTATGCAGTGGTCAGTAGAACTCAGCCAGTACGACATCTCTTATCGCCCCCGGACTGCAATCAAGGGGCAAGCCGTAGCCGACTTCATCTTGGAATTCACCAACCCGGCCCCAACCACTAACCCTCCAGCCCCACCAACCCCGCCCGAGCCCGAAGACCCTCATTGTTGGACACTCAATGTCGACGGCTCGTCTCGCAGGGAAGGAAGTGGAGCTGGTCTCATCCTAACATCCCCCGAAGGGGGTTACTTCAAATGTGCCCTCCGCCTCCTGTTTTCGGCCAGCAACAATGAGGCCGAATACGAAGCATTGATAGCAGGACTTCGTCTAGCCAAAGACATTGGTGTGAGCCACATTCGCGTGCTCAGTGACTCCCAACTTATCGTCGGCCAGATCACGGGTGAATTCGATGCCAGGGACACCACAATGCGGACTTACAGGGACATGGCGCTCACACTTGTCCGTCTCTTCAACACTTTCCAGATTAGACACATACCTCGGGCGGAGAACTCCAAAGCAGATGAGATGGCCCAGCTGGCCTCCGCCGATCAATCCGACCTCAGCCATGGAGTTCGCCTCGAATACCTGACACACCCGGCCATCTCACCCGACCTGCAAGAAGTGCACTTTCTCCAGACGGAACCCATTCCTTGGGCATCCGACATCTTCCTCTTCCTGACCACTGGTGAACTCCCAGATGACCAACACCAGGCTGCCAAGGTCAGAGCCCGGTCAGCTAACTACATTCTGGTCGACGGCCTCCTTTACAAGCGCGGTTTTTCACGACCGTACCTGCGGTGTCTCAGCCCCGCCCAAGCAACCTATGTAATGCAAGAGATCCATGAAGGAATTTGTGGCAATCATTCGGGCGGCAGGTCTCTTGCACACAAAGTACTCCGCACAGGCTACTTCTGGCCGACCCTGCACAAAGATGCCTCTGATTTCGTGCTGAAATGCGACAAGTGTCAGCGTTTCGCCAACATCCCCCACGCTCCTCCCTCTGAGCTGATCAATCTCTGCAGCCCTTACCCGTTCGCCAAATGGGGTATCGACCTGGTTGGTCCACTTCCCACCGGGCGAGGCCAGACCAAGTTCGCAATCGTCGCCATTGATTACTTCACCAAGTGGGTCGAGGCAGAACCCCTCGCCACGATCACCGAGCGGAATACCACCAAGTTTATCTGGCAATCGATTGTCTGCAGATTTGGCATCCCTCAGGCCATCGTCTCCGACAATGGCAAACAGTTCGACAATGCTAAATACAGGAAATTTTGTGCAGATCTCCAGATTCAACCATGCTTCTCTTCCCCCGGTCACCCCCAAGCAAATGGCCAGGTGGAGGTCACCAACCGCTCTCTCCTGAAGATCATCAAAACTAAACTCGAAGCTGCTAAAGGCCTCTGGGCTGAGGAACTACCACATGTACTCTGGGCTTACCGAACTACTGCACGGACTCCCACGGGGGAAACCCCTTTTCGCTTAACATATGGCGCCGAGGCGGTCATTCCTGTGGAAGTCGGTCTGCCCACCCCCAGGACCTTACACCCGGATCTTGCCTCAGCCGAAGAACTCCGTCGGGCAGACCTGGACCTCATCGAGGAGCTCAGAGAGACTGCCGCCGTCAGGTTGGCTTCGTACCAGCAGAAAATGAGAGCCCATTATAACCGCAGAGTCCGACCACGGGAGTTCTTTCCAGGCGACCTTGTCCTGAGAGAAGCAACTCTTGCCACAAAGAATCCAACCGAGGGCAAGTTGGCAGCCAAATGGGAGGGGCCCTACGTGGTGAAGGCCCGCCCCCGGCCAGGCACTTATCGACTTCAAGACATGGATGGCCGAGACCTTCCCCATCCCTGGAATGCTGAACACTTGAAGCGTTACTATCAATGAATCCTTACTTTTGTATTGATAGAATTGTTGTATTTTCCTTTCTCAATACATAATATAAATATCGACTGGAGTTCCCACTTTCTATAATTCAATTGTCTGAATGTAGCTTCTATTTGCAGCAGCACTTTCAAAAGCCTCAGTTCGACCTGAGCACTTTCAAAAGCCTCAGCCAGACCTAAGCACTTTCAAAAGCCTCAGTCCGACCTGAGCACTTTCAAAAGCCTCAGTCAGACCTGAGCACCTCCAAAAGCCTCACTCAGATCTGAGCACTTTCAAAAGCCTCAGTCCGACCTGAGCACCTCCAAAAGCCTCAGTCCGACCTGAGCACTTTCAAAAGCCTCAGTCCGACCTGAGCACTTTCAAAAGCCTCAGTCAGATCTGAGCACCTTCAAAAGCCTCAGTCCGACCTGAGCACCTCCAAAAGCCTCAGTCAGATCTGAGCACTTTCAAAAGCCTCAGTCCGACCTGAGCACCTCCAAAAGCCTCAGTCAGACCTGAGCACTTTCAAAAGCCTCAGTCCGACCTGAGCACTTTCAAAAGCCTCAGTCCGACCTGAGCACTTTCAAAAGCCTCAGTCCGACCTGAGCACTTCCAAAAGCCTCAGCCAGACCTGAGCACTTTCAAAAGCCTCAGTCCGACCTGAGCACTTTCAAAAGCCTCAGTCAGATCTGAGCACCTTCAAAAGCCTCAGTCCGACCTGAGCACCTCCAAAAGCCTCAGTCAGATCTGAGCACTTGCAAAAGCCTCAGTCCGACCTGAGCACCTCCAAAAGCCTCAGTCAGACCTGAGCACTTTCAAAAGCCTCAGTCCGACCTGAGCACTTTCAAAAGCCTCAGTCCGACCTGAGCACTTTCAAAAGCCTCAGTCCGATCTGAGCACTTTCAAAAGCCTCAGCCAGACCTGAGCACTTCCAAAAGCCTCAGTCCAACCTGAGTACTTTCAAAAGCCTCGGCCAGACCGAGCACTGAGCACTTTCGCAAGCCTCCACAGCCGCAGTCAGAACCATCTGAAAGCTCGTAAAGCACACCGATCATACCATATTTTCAAGATAATTTGACACTTAGTCATATTTTAAAGATGTCCTCCCATACTTCATTTGCCAATCACATCTTCAACGTTACATTTCAGTCTATTCTTTCAAGGTAATTTGACACTTAGCCAATATTTTAAAACCGTTCTCTCCTATTTTCATTCGACACTTTGTTTTACATCTTCAACCTTATGTGTCAGTGCACTTTCATGCCCATTCAACTTGAAACATTATTTTCCAGATCCCCCCCCCCACACTTAAACAAATTTGCTATTTCACTCTGTATTAGAAAATTCCTCATCCTATTTTGGCCTGAATTTTGGCATGACTTTAGTGCCCTACTGCCTGGCACCAGCATTCGCTGAAAACATCAGTGCACCAAATAACAACAAAAACAAAAAAAAAAAAAAAAAAAAAAAAACAACACACAGGCCAAACCAACACAAGAGCAAATACACTGGAATCATCAATTAGAACCATAAGTGCCATTTTATTCATTCAAGAATGTGTGCACAAATTACTTACATCCCTTCAAACAAAAAAAAAAAAAAAAAAAAAAAAAAAAAACAAAAAATGTGTGTATACACAAAATACAAGGTTCTAATGATCACTCCTCCTCCTCGCTCGAGATAAGATCCGCTTCTTCTAGACCCTCGTCCAGGGGGGTCTGGGCCACATCATCCTCCTCCACTGTCACCCTGCTAAAGTCAAGCTCTGGAAACAGCTCTTCAGCCTTGCGCCTGAACATTTGCCACCCGCTGTCCCAGTACTCTGCCATTTCATGCTTATAAAAGTCTGACCGTTGGAAGCTCTCTATGACTTCAGACTCAGGCCTTCCTTCAGCCGTTGTCCGCGATGGGCCAGCCCCCCCGGACTCCTCCCTCGCCAGGCTGCTCGCCACTGCAGCATCAATGGCAATCTGAAACTCAGGCGACCCTTTGAACTGCTCAATCGCTGCTGCGTATAGATCGGGGTAAGCAGCCCTCTCAGAGGCTGCCTTCGCCCTCTCCTCATCCAATTCTCTCTGAAGGGCCGCCTTCTCAGCAGAAGCTTTGGCCACCTCAGCTTCTAACTCCCTCTGCAAGACCTCCCTCTCAGCCACTGCCCTTCTTCGCCCCTCCTCTATCTCCTTCTTTAGGCTCAGCCTTTCCGCCGTTGCCTTCTCCATCTCCGCTTCCAACTCCCTCACCAGCCTCCCCCTCTCCTCGTCTGCCTTGGCAAGCCCGTCTTCCAACTCCTTTTGCAGAGCCTTAACCTTAGCATCTGCCTCATCTTTTTGCCTCACCAGCTCTTCGTTGCTGTTCATGGCTTCTTCGTGCCGATCGTTGGCGATGGCACAGGCTTGTCGGGACTCTTCCAACCTCTTTTGCTCGCCGACCAGTTGGAACTCGAGTGACACAACCTTTCGGCGTGCATCCTCCAGATCCAGCTTGACTGCTTGCAACTCAGCCTGAGCCTTCTCCCAACTTGTCTTCTCAACCTTCAGCTTGGCCAGCTGTGCCTCTGCCTTCTCTGTCTTGATCTTTGCAGCCCCAGCCTTCCTAAAGAGGGCCCCTGCCAAGGTCGTCACCTCCATCTGTGCAGAACACAACCCCCTGAAGAGGTCTGCCTCGTTAAACATTGAAGCTGAGCGCAGGCCTGACTCTTCTACGATCCTCACCAAACGCTCAGCCCCTGCCCTGGCTGGGCCTTCCTCCCCCTCCAATCGTCCACCCACCGCGCGCGCATGATAAATAGCCGTCTTCAGGCCAACCCCTCCCTCCTGAGGTGCAGGACTCCTTGGCATCTGCTGCCCCCCACTTGGCTTAGAACTGGCCAATCCCCCTGCCACTTGAACCGCGGGGGCGACCCCTACCGCCTCTGGAGCATCCCTGACCACAGGGGTCTCCACCACAGCTGGAACCTCCTTCACCTTCTTGGGCTCAGTCTCCCCTGCGGCCTCCACAGGGGCACTTCTCTTCTTCCTTTTCCTCTTCGGAGCCCCGCCATCATCCCTGGCCTTCTCTCTCACAGGATCCACAGGGAGCTTTCGTGGCTCAAACTTACTCAAGTCTTTCTCCCCCAACGGTTTCGGGCGAGGCCTGATCCTCTCCTTCGCGATCGGCTGTGGGGGTCGGTCGTCTTGTGCTTTCGCGAACATGGCGGCCTTGGCAAGGATTGCCTGATCCTCAGCCTCCTGAGTTTTTCTCCTTGCCTCCAATTCCGCTCGGTCAAGATCCCCACCGACCGGCTGAGGACCCAGCCCCGCCTCAAACAGTGCAGAAGGCTGCACGAGGTCATCCCATCTCGCTTTCTCTTTTTCCCTCCATTCCTTCACCCTCTTCACCCTCTCCCCAGCCTCCGCCCCCAGTCTTGCCTCTACCGTCTTGATTGGCACTTTCCAGATGGTGCGCACCCCAGGCCCCCCGTTGGCAGAAACATAGAACCACCGCGCCCGCCATCCCTTGATTGATGTGGGGAGCCCAGCCACCAACCCTTTCCCCGCCACCGCCTGCAAGGTGACCCACGTCTCTTGTTGCCCTGAGGCCTTGTAACAAGCGAAGAACTCCTCCACCGTCATCGACCCCCCCTCACTTGCCTTTGGCCAAGCACTTGCGCAGGATAGCACGATTTTCCAAGCATTGGGCATCAGCTGACCCGGAGCCACTTCTAGGTGGTTGAGCACGTCCACCACTATTCGAGGCAGTGGCAACCTCAACCCCCCCTTTAGAGCTTCTTCGTACAGGGAAAATGCTCCTGGCCTAACGTCCGATGGCCTCTCCGTTGACATTGGCAACAACAACTCCACTTCCGCCGGAATTTGGTACTTCTCGCGGATAGCCCCCACCTCCGCCTCCGTTATCGTCGATTTGTCCGCCTTTGTGTGCCAATGGTCCGGCTCCGCCTGACTGATTGGCGTCGGCGCCGCAATCATGGTGGAGCCACCGAAACGTCTCGCTGGTTCCCCCACCCTCTCCGTTCTGTACTGGGCAGCTAATTCTTCAGCATCGTCGTCCCCCAGCGGATCCACTCTCACATTCACGTCTTCTTCTTGCGCCATTCCTACAGTGTGTCTGCGGATCGCTTCTGACGCAGGCCCTAAGAAGTTGAAGAAATGCTCCAATGGTGTATCGCGAGCAACAAACGGTGTAACACTTGGAATATTTTGGGTTCTTGAGAACAAGTAAGTAAAGCGAACAATACCAAAAGCCCACGGTTTACCCGTATTCCAAGGATCCAAATTAATTTTCGCCAGTTTGAAAAGTTTTCAAATCATCCGCCAAAACTGCCTCCTTAATGCCAATAATAATGCCTTGACGTTTCGCTTCTAATCTGACGCTTGACCCTTCCCCTCCCTCAAACTTCTGCCACGTGTATGGCCTGGATGCACTGACTTCTGCCCTCACTTGTCTTTTCCACTTCAACTCATCACGTGACACGCCGCCTCTTGAGCCCCGCGCCCTTCCACTCGTTCACCTGCTCGGCCACCCCCACGGTCGGCCTCACCTGCTCGGCCACCCTCACGGTCGGCCTCACCCGCTCGGCCACCCTCACGGTCGGCCTCACCCGCTCGGCCACCCTCACGGTCGGCCTCACCCGCTCGGCCACCCTCACGGTCGGCCTCACCCGCTCGGCCACCCGCACGGTCGGCCTCACCCGCTCGGCCACCCTCACGGTCGGCCTCACCTGCTCGGCCACCCGCACGGTCGGCCTCACCTGCTCGGCCACCCTCACGGTCGGCCTCACCTGCTCGGCCACCCGCACGGTCGGCCTCACCTGCTCGGCCACCCCCACGGTCGGCCTCACCTGCTCGGCCACCCTCACGGTCGGCCTCACCTGCTCGGCCACCCTCACGGTCGGCCTCACCCGCTCGGCCACCCTCACGGTCGCCCCTCCGGCACGGCCGCCCTCACGGTCGGCCTATGCTCTCCCCCCACCGATCCGATCCATCTTTCCTCTTATTATTCCCTTCGTTGGACTAAAGCTGCACTCGGGAATGGGGGACTACTGACAGGGATAGGCCCACAGGGACCACGGCCCACCATGAGTAAACCCAAGCCCACCAATTAAACCCCATTGCACAACCCGGGCGGTAAAACCCAGCATCACTGGGAGCCAACTGGACAGGGAAGACCAATGACATTCGGACACGCGGCGGATGCAGGACAGGCCACGTCAGCAGACAAAGATCTGCAGAGTTATTGCCACAGCACATCACCATTAATGCAATCCATCAGAACATTTATTGCGACAACACTTCTCAGCCGGCACGGCACCCCCTCACCCTGAACAAGGCAAATCACGACACAAGCTTTCGGCGGGGAAAATCCCAGAATAGCAGAGCTAACGAAATGATTACAAAAGGATATAAGCAAGGAAAAAGGAAAGAAGAAGGTTAAGTTTTCTACCTCTCTCTCTCTCTCTCCCTCTCTCTACGTTTTGTCCATTACCCATTCTAATTCACACACCGGAGGGTTCGCCGGGGGACTACCCCGTCTCCCGATTGAACTTGCTTGCAGGTCTTCCAGTGGACCTGAGGAGCTCGGATCGGTCCAGCCCATACACGACGACACCAAGTATTATCAGTACTCAACTTTTGAACTGTTTATTTTTTTTTATATTTTATGTGTAGATAATTTTAAAAAAAAATTCAAATTGATCTAATAATCATAGTTATATAATTTATTATATTTATTTTCAAAAAATAATGAATGATAACTATGATTTTAAAAATAAACTTTTTTATTTTTATTTTTGAAAACAAACATAATATAAATTTTATAATTATAATTATCGGATGAATTTAATTTTTTTATAAATGATTTACATATAAAACTCGAAAAAATAAACGATTTAAATTATTGAAATAAATTTCATAAAAGATTTCACAAGACCCAATACTCATTCTTTCAACAGGAATTGGATCCTCTCCCGTCCATGATTTAAACCGGAGAACATTGTTTGAACCCATGAAACCCAACACACTAAATACTTATCATGGGTGAGACACACCAAAGTGTTTTTGTTTTTAACTAAAAAGGCGACAACAGTGTTAACCATCAACAGATCTGTTTCTATACAAATTGACATGCCTTTTAAATATAATTATTAATTATTATTTAAATGAAAAGTTGTGAGTTTCCTCATTGGATTTGGGGCGCACCCGTAACTGTTGTGTAGTTTATTGTGCGCTTTTTTAAACTCATTTTAATAATTGAAAATTTTCACTTCTAAAAAGACGTTGAATAAAATATATTTGTTAAAAAATAAATTAATTAAATATTAATAGTTCTTTTATCAAATAAAATTTTTCGTGGCCTAGTCTAATAATTGAACCTTGAGCAATTGGATTGGGAGCACACCCATCAATAGGGATGTAATCTGTTCCGTACGGTCGGTATTTAAGTAAAACTTTTCACCGAATTGATAATGTCGATATTATTATTTTGAACACTAATACAAACCGTCGAGTACTCAGATTCCAGTATTAATTTTTGAACACTGATATTAAAATTTTTGATACCGGATTGAGTCATCGGATACCCAATTTTTGAGGAAATTGGGGTGGATGTGCCAACGCTTTTTCTGACAACACTTTATAAAATTTTTGATACTCGGATTCCAGTATTTAGATTGAACTCTTATCCCTTATCCATTCATCTCGGATTCCAGTATTTAGATTGAGTACTTCTTCTTATGGGTTAGAACACTCACCTTTTGTCGGAGTGCTCCCGGGTGGACGAACCACTGCCGGAGTCTCATCTTTCTGTGATAGGTTGTTCGGGCCCAATCTATTTTGACGGTATTCTCCAGCTGAGTACCTGTTTGACAGTATGGTCAGAAAACAGTGCACACATATAGTATTACCATTTAATGAGCAATTTCCGTTTTGAGTTAGCAAGAAATAAAATTGTGCATGAAAGACAAACTCCAGCAGAACAAACGTCTTGTTTGGTGCAGTGAAAACCTCGCCATATGATAAAAAAAATTAGTTAGGTGAGGGGATATGAAAATTCTATTTTTACTCTTCTTTATAAATTATACTCACGATGCTTCTAATTTGTTTCTTCCATTAAATATGTCCTGAGTAAATTTAATTTAATTTAATTTATTTTCTTAATTTATCTCACTGTGTCAATTTAATGCAATTAATAACATGAGTTAAGAAATTTCACAAAAATTAAGGATGAAATGATTTTTTTAAAAGGGAACAAATGCAATTGAATGTCAAATTCTCAATCACTTTGAGAAGAATGAATTAAATCATTTGAGTAATGATTCATCCCCCCTTTTCCCCCCACCTCCTTTGACCCCCTCTCTCTCTCATTGGTCACATTTTCTTTTTCTTTTTTTTCCTGCTCCTCCAATCACCACCCGCCACGTGGCAAAGGGGGGGTGAGGGGGTGACCCCCACAAGGGGGTCCCAAGCATTATTCAAATCATTTTGCTCCTTAATTCAGTCAATTTTTAAAAGAGTATCATCAATTAGACTAGACTGATACCATACAAAAAATTCAAAAGTAAAGTTAATGCAATTAAAACTACAATAATTAAATTGACATAAGAATTAATTACAAGAAATATGAGTGTAATTTACTCTATTCTTTAATTACTTAGAAGTCATGCAATCTAACTGCTATTAAGAATTTATGTGAATAAACTGTGTTAACTAGAGCATTTGGTTTAGTGATTATATAACACTTCGAGTTTAACTTCTATAAGAATAAGTTAATATCATTTGTGTAATATCTATTTCTTAGGCTTAGGCTTAGTGGGCATAAGTTTTGTTTAAAAACATGAATTACTCCAAACTTTTGCATTGTTACTGAGGGCTTAAAGACATAAAATTAAAATCAATCTCTAGATTGTTGACAAGAAGTTAGAAGGACATCGTCCTTGATATTGTTTCCTTTAATTTCATTCAGTTAGTACTTTGTCTTTCCTTATCAGTGAATAGTGTCAACATTAGAATTTGACAGGGCATGCTAATTTGACAAAACCAATTATGTGCCATTTATTTATTAGGTTGTCTGTCATTGTCTTGAGAATTTTATTGTTTAGGGACACAGTCTATGATATGGGTACGGCTAAAATAAAAAGGAGAATTACATATCAGTGGATGTGTACAAAATTAATTATATATTAATGATAAATTTTATTAATATTAATTACTAAAATTATAAGTTTTTCAATGTGCATGTAATTATTTTTCTAAAAGTATCCTGAATGGTATTTTTCCCTAAAATAAATAATTTCGACCTCATTAGACAATCTTTTATGAGTTTGTTTCATCCAAATTTAAAGTTGAACTGATAGTCATGTTTGGGATTATGGAACTCACCATATTTTCTCGTTTCGATAATCTGAATTATTTATTTTGTAAAACCCTCATCATAGGTCTCGTTTTGATAATTCAAATTGTTCATTTTATAAGACACTCTATATATATCGTTAATACAAAAAAATTAAATTAATCTGACAATCTTAACATATTTTAATTTATTTCGGCTGTTTTAGAAAAAATAAATGACAAGTGTGATTTTAAAATAATTATCAATTGCTTTAGAGATAAATACAATCTAATAAAAAGATTATGATTATCAAATCAACTTAATTTTTTAATAAATGATATAAATAAAAGGTCCTATAAAATAAAAGAACCGAATTATCAAAACAAAATTTATTACTCCATCCGTCTCAAAATATTAGTCCCTTATTCTATTTTTCATTGTCCCAAAATATTAGTCCATATTCAAAAATCAAGTACAAAAATAATATAAATTTTCTATTTTGTCCTTCTTTTAAATTCATAAACAATATAAAAAGTACAATTATGACATTGATATTCCCCAAAAAAATATACTATCAAAGGGTAATTTTGAAAAATTAACTTTTTTTAAAGTACAATAATTGTACTACTAAAAAAAATTAAATTCTGTAAAAGAAATTATTATTTTAGAACGGATGGAGTATTATTTTTATAAATTTGTATTTGGACTTGGCAGAAATTGAAGTATGATTAGTTGATGACAGAGGTGCTGTTTGGTGTAGCTGTTAAAACAGATTATAGCTTATAGCTTAACAGATTATAGATTATGACTTTAATCAGAAGCTGTTAATCTGTTTGGTATAGCTGTTGGATTATAGATTTAAGTTGCTGAGTAGTGTTTGTTAAATAAGCTGTGAAGTAGCTTTTTCAATTAATTATTATTTTTTATTATTCACTATTTATCTACATTTTTCATAAAAAGTAATAATAATATTTTATAATCCATTTGGGTCTTTTTCTATTTTTAAAAAAATAAAAAATAAAAAAATCTAAGAGTATAACCGTAAATTAACATGTCCACAGCAGAAGCTGATAATCAGAAGCAGGGGGTGAGCAGCTTCTCAGAATCAGCTTTTTTGACTTAAAATAAGCTGTTAGAATCAGAAGCTGTTTGAAATAAGTTTAACCAAATAGTCCAAAATAACTTTTTAAAAGCCAGAAGCCATAAGCTGGCTCAAAAAAGCTGCGCCAAACACCCCCAGAAAATAACCATGGTCCTATGTTCAAGCGCCCATTCCAACACCGAATATAGACAACAGAACATGTAAATGAGAGAAAGAGAGAGAGAGTCTTTCTAGGACAGAATCAGAACATTCAGCTAGTACTAGTCTCAGTCAACAGAAGCACATGTGAAATCTCAATTTCACTTTAGGGTCTTGCTACATTCCTTTAAAAAAATTCTCCCTAATCCCCCTAATTTCTATATCAAGTAAAAAAAAAAAAAACAAGGAAACAGTTGTCTAAAATGAAAATTAGGGGGATTGGGGAGGACAGTTTTAGGGCTCCAAATCATTTTCCTTCACTTTATTCTATTCAGTTTTCAGCACAGAATGTTACAATGCTTCTTATTCTTTAGCATTTAAAGCGTTGTTTGCTTAGAGTATCTCTACCAGATTACTCATATTTATCTTAAAATATTATTAAAAAAATTATTTTTTCATCTACTTTTTTTAAAAGACTCCTTATTTTTTTTTTCTATTTTATTAACAAATTCTATATTTTTTTCTATTCTATTAAAATATAATTTTTCATAATAAATTAAAAAAAATAAAAATCATAAATGTGTACTACAGTCCTTAAACAAAGCAAAGCAAAATAATAATAATAATAATAATAATAAAATAAAATAAAATAAAATATAAGGGTGCTACAGTGAGTCCATACAAACAGGAGGCACTGTAACAATTTTTATTTTAGGGGAGTATTTAAAGGAGCTACTGGAAGTGTATAGAGAGCATCAAATCCTTTAAAATAGGTAAGGAGGAGATATAAGTGTTCCATTAGAGATGCTATTAAAGCATCAGTAGCAGACACCCTAAACCTTTTTCTTATCTATTTTAAAGGGTTGATCGCTTTTTATATACATCCAGTAGCACTTTTAAACATTTTTTTAAAATAAAAATTGCTACAATGCTGAGTTATTGTAGCACCCTTATATTTTTTTGGGCCCAGCTTGTCTCATGTTGAGATCAAGATTGGACCGTCTAGTTTGGCTCGCGGGCCCATTTTTTGACCTTATTTCAATAATCCGAATCGTTCAATGTGTAGAAATCGTTGCGTACTATATTCCTGCAAAAAATCACGTTGATCAGATATCGATAGCTATTTGATCGGATCAGAATTTTGTCAACCGTTTATTTTTTCACCGTTCATTTTTTTAAGGAGTACTTTCCAATTAGTCCGATTAACTAGACTTATTTACCTACAGGTCCTAACTGATAAATTTATCACTATAAAAATAAGAGACTGATAAATTTATCACTATAATTTATTCATAAAAACAAAGAAATTAATAAATTTATCACTATAAATTTATTCATAAAAACAAGATACTGATAAATTTATCAATAGGACTTAATGGGTAATAAGTCTCAAAAGTAGGACTTATTGGTAATTTCCCCTTTTTTGAAATACAAATCTGATCTGAATTGTGTCAACTGTTTATTTTTTCACTGTTCATTTTTTTTAATACAAATCTGATTCGATCAAATAGCTATCGATATCCGATCAACGTGATTTTTCACAGGCATATAGTACTTGACGAGTTCTACATATTGATCAGTTCGGATTATCAAAATGGGGGCTTAAAAATGGGCCCATGGGCTGGACTGGGCGAGTCCAATCTTGATCTCAACATGAGACAAGTTGTAGTACACATTTATGATTTTTATTTTTTTTAAATTTATAATTAAAAATTATATTTTAATAGAATAGAGAAAAAATAGAGAATTTGTTAATAAAATAGAGAAAGAATAAGGCACCTCTTGAGAGAAGTAGATGAAAAAGTTTTTCCTAAAATAAGAAATGAATTTTTCAATAATATTTTAAGATAAAATATAAGTAATCTGCTAAGGATGCTCTTAAAAAAGAAAAAAAAATTTCAACGAAAGGACTCTCCAACCCGTATGTGGTATCTGGTTCACAAGGCATACCAAAGATAGGACCAACTTTCCCTAACTTTCTATTATCAGTAAACAAATTATAATTAAAGGGTAGCTTCATTCATCAATAAGGCTTGTAAGGCTTCTTGTTTTTGTTCTTGGTGGGATGGGTTCAATTTATGAAAATAATCTCTAAAAACAACATAATAAAACTATGAACATTTTGCCCTTCTCTTCCCCAACTGTAATGAAAATCTTCTGCACTAAATCGTCTTTTTAATAATAAATTGTAATTACAGTACATATTGAAATGTAATGTAACTCATAGCAAAGGGCTTTCCTTTTTGGAGGCAGATGGCCCTCAGGTCTACAATTTGGATTGCATGGCACTATTTTGACTCGTAAGGCTTATCATAGATTCCGTCGTAATGATTCGATTTGTTCATTTTATTGGGTACTTCATCTATTTTATTTACACAAAAAATTAGGTTAATCTAATAATAATAACTTATTCAATTTACTGCATTTTCACTAAAAAAGTGGACAACAATTGTGTTTTTAAAAATAAACTATATATTTTTTTTGATAACAAACGTAATAAATTTAATAAGTTGCAATTATAATATTGATCTAATTTTTTATGTGAATGAAATATACAAAGTGTTTGATAAAATGAAGAGTTCAAATCATCAAAATAGAATGAAGAGTTCAAATCATCAAAATAGACCTGTAGTGAACCCCACGGCGCAAATAACAATCCAGTCAACGTTTTGGAGTACAAGGGATATTCCCCTTTTTTTTCTTTTTTCTTTTTTGGGTTACTTGACTGGAAGACTATTATATTTTCCTGGTCATTTGCCTAAAAGGAGAATTGAAAATAAGATAAAAGAGATTGGAAGATTTTGTACACACTACACACCTAAAAAAAAAGTGTCAGATGCTTCTACCTTCCCTCCACCTAGATAGCAGTCATGTTTGTTTCCTTGAACTTATTCCAAACTAAAAATTGATAATTTATGTAAGCAAAATTTTTTAAAAAATACTATTCCTTCAATTTCAGTACAATAAGTTTTATTTATTTATTTATTTATTTATTTTTAAAGTTATTTTCACCATATAAATTATAAACAGAAGCTACTGCAAATTGTTTGACAAAGAATCCCAAAATCCCATTTAAAGCTGCAAAACTGGAATTGCCTCACTTCCCACTACATTACAAGCTGCAAAATTGATGATGGTTGCTTGTAAAAATGGAGAAATTACAAATTGGAGCGCATGACTAAAAAAATTATAAACACATGAAAGGTGCAACTCTTTTTGTGTAAAAAAAGCAACTGCAAAAGTTGCACTCCAAGAAGATTATAAAAAAATTATAAATAATTATCTCACTTCCCATTAAATAGTAATTTTCCCTATAAAAATTGGGGTAGGCCAATGGTTGTGGCTGGTGAAAATAGTTGCGCTGTGTGTGTTTGGGATGGTTTGATCGTGGTGGAGGAAAAATAATTTCCCAACAAAAGGTAAAGTTAGCACTTAGAAGTATATATATATTAAATTAGTAATTTTTGTTAAGTCAATAAATGGTGTGAAAAATCTAGAAACCACCTAGATATTGATTTGTGATTATGTACCAATTTTAAGCAAAATATAACAATCCCAATCAAACAATCAAGAGAAAGAGACACAAAGATTTTACGTGGAAAAACCACAATTGGACGCCTTCCAATTGTGATCAAAAAACCACGGGCAACAGCCACAAGAACAATCCACTAAGAAGATATAAAGGAATTACACAGGTATCACTCTCAATTATCTAGCCATAGCGCTTAATTGAACCAACCTCTATGTGCATCTTCCAACCCCATCTTCAGCACGGAATTGTCTTTCTGATGAGCCACTCCGGATTCCCTCCAAAGCTTCAGGCTCGAATTCTTCAGAATTCACAACTGAAGAACAACTCTCTCTTTTGTAGAACAAACAAACAAACCTTTGATGTATACTCTTTAAACCATGAGTTGAATACTCAATAAGACATCAAAGAAAATAATAAAATATCCCCAGATATAAACCTTTAAGAACCAAAAAGAAGATCTGGAGGACTTCAATCAATAAATTACTTAGTTTTGGGAGAAAACCAAGTATTTATAGAGAACCAAAAGTAATCCTAGTTGGGACAGAAAACCAACTCCTTGTAGAATCTCCAAAGTAATCCTGGTCTTGGAAAAATACCAACTTCTTATAATTCCCTAAAATCTAGGAGAAGAAATCCCAAAGTCATCCCAAAAAATAACTTAAACAGATATAAACAATCATCCAATATCCGCGATCTCCGCTCGAGCGCCCAACAGCCCGCTCGAGCGGCTTCAGCCAAAAATGCGCTTGAAAACACAGCGGTCCGCTCGAGCGCTTCAGACCCCGCTCGAGCGCACAATTACATGCTCCAGTATTTTTTCAGTCGAGACAAAATACTGAGACCATCTGTTCTCCGCTCGAGCGCACATGTCCCCGCTCGAGCGGGAAGACAAAAATTCCAAATTTTTTCCCAACTTTTGCAACACAAAATCTGTATGCGGATTTGACAGAAACGGAGCACTATCAACACAATCTTCTCTGCAAGACTTGATTCGGTTGGATTTGCAACTAATAAACTCATATCCTTACAAAAATAAAAACTGTGAATAAAATTACAACTCAAAAGAGTTTTGTCAAACGGGGTTGCCAACAATAAATACCTAACATGGTGGACTCATGGAAGGACCTATATTTAATATAAGGGAGGTTTAGTGATATTTTGAAAAATAAAAGAGGTACTATAATTTGTAATATTGATTTATGGGTGGTTTGAATTCCAAAATAATACACTTAATTGGGTGGTTTAAAAGTAATTTAAGAATTGAAACAACCATTATATAATTATTATTATACCAACAATTAATTACCGAAATTCTAAGTCATTTTAAATTGGCTTCACTTTCTCGTCAACCACCCATTGATGTATGAACTGGCTTCGCAAGCCCACACACCCCTTGGAGGATATGGCTCCTTCAACCTTTTGTTCATATGAAATCAAATTAGAAATGAAAAATGATAATCTTACTTAATAATTATACAAAGTTTGTTACTAGAATAATGTGATTATAATATTTTAAAAATAAAAATAATTCACAAAAAGCCTTATGGAGAGAGAAAACACATCTAAAATAATGTGTCAATTGCTTTTTTCAAAGAGTATTTTTATTCACGTCTAAAAATTAGACTTACTTTTCAAGTTTAATGATGTGATAATTAATTAGAATATCTAAGTCAACGTTTTCTTTTATATCTTTTCTAATTATCAACCAATTATATCACTTACACATCATTAGGTTTAGAAAATGAGTTTTAAAAATAGATTTGCATATTATTTTCCTTTTTAATTATAAAGACATAATGAATATTTTAATTGAAAATGAAACGATTACAATAAGTTACATAATTTTGTATAAATTTAATATATACTCAAAAGTATAAACCAACGTTATAGACTTTTTGTAATAAAATTTATTACGTGATTCTATATTATTTTTTATATTCATATAACACTACACATTAAAAATTCATGTTGGCGATGTATGTAAGGTCTCATTGTCTTGCGTATTGTTATTTGTTTATAACTAGTCATAAAATTGAGTCACCTAAGACACCCACAACCCCACACACTCCCACACCGAGGTGGGCCATTCAAACAAACTGATGTGGGCCTTTCAACTGGGCTTCTACAACACACACACACACACACACAAGATAATCCTCTAAAGTTGTTCACACACATACACATTGATATGATGCGTGTCTTTCAAATTGGCTTAACCTTGAAAAAAAAAAAAAAAAAAAAAAAAAACACTGGGCTTACACACCCACACCCACGCTCACAATCAAGCCAAAGAAAAGTAAAAAATATATATATATATTACATATGAATTTTCTACCTGCAAATATCCCCTTGTTTCCCTCTTGAGAATTACCACAATAAACACAACACACAATTTAGAGAGTTGAGAAAGATGTCAGACAAGGGGAAGAAGAGTCAACCAGCTAGTGTAATTTTGGCACCGAAGACGACAGTGAAGGAGAAGATGGCGCAATCTGCACTTTTTGCAATTAAAAAGACTAAAGATAAGATCAAATAAAATTACTAGTTCAAATTATGTAATCCAATATATAGAATAACACTAACAACTACACATACCAGTTGCTGCTTGGTTAGTATATTTGTGCGTCTACATTATGTATTTTTTTTTTTAATTTTTAATTTTTTATGCGTGAAAGTCAGTTGTTATGTTAATTGTTACATTATGTATCTATGTTTTGTTTCATATATTTGATAAATAAATGAAGTCATGAAGTCTCTCCTATGCTTCTGTAAGGTTCAGTTTGTATATCTAAATGTATATATACATATAATAATACTTCAACGAGCAAGCAGTTCGAACACTACCAAATTTATCTAGTGCAAAAAAAACTCATAAATGAGCCTCAGTGCCCACATCTGTCTCTTTGGAGCCATGTAAATTCATAATCTTTAACTCTGAGAGTTGTTGCGGGATTGGTGGGTATGAATGTAAAAAAATCAAAAAAAAAATGATCAAATTGATTGAACTGAATTGAAATATATATATATATTTGATCTGTTTTTAATAAAAATCGGTCTGTGTGATTTTTTAATTTGATTTTTTTCGATTTTTGGTTTGGTATCGATTCAAGCACCTTGCAGTGGCATAACCAGGAATTTCCTTTAGCGGGGTGAGAGGGTAATTTATATGAAAATTGGGCCGAGCTGGATAATGGGCCGTTATGGGCCGCTATGCGAAGTGCTGAGTAATATGGCCGTAAAGTTAGACCGGTCCCTGTAAGTCTTATTGTTACCTCGGTCCTGCGGAGCAATACAGATAGTTCGGTTGGTAAGATCGTTTCACTCCGAGTTAGACCGGTCCCAAAGAACTATTGTTACCTCGGTTTAGAAGAGAACTGCGGATACCTCGGCCCAGAAGAGTTAGTCCGGTCACGGCGTAACACAGTTAGCTCGGTCAAGCCTAGCTGTTGTTTTAAGAACCGAAGTAAGAGCAGTAAAAGGCAGAACCAAACTAAGTATAGTTCGGTCTGATCGGTAGCCTAGCGTAGCCATACTTACTTCGGTCGTATAGAAGTTTGGCCATGATAAAACCATCTCACTTGGTTTAAGCAGTGAGGAGGGTGTAGAAGGATAAACATTATCTTTCAAAAATATGAATCCTAGGAGGACTCTACATGGAGGAGAAATAGTCCTACTTGGATTATGCCACGCGAAACCTATAAAAGCTCACAAACATCACCTATGGAGAGGTAACGCAACTTTGATTCCCGAATACACAGAGCTTTTGTCTATTTGTCCAGTTTGCTGACTTAGGCATCGGAGAGGTTTCCGGCACACACCCGCCGGCCAGCTCACGTTTGTATTTTCAGGTAGTAGAACGACGTCGTACGGAGGAGCGCAGACTTGATCAACAGGATTATATGAGAAGGTTTATTTCTTTCCCGTACAATTGGCGCCGTCTGTGGGAACTCAGGCAAGAACAAAACCTCTTGATCAAGCTTTTCCTCTCTAGAATCAATGGCACACAACGAAGATTTGCCACAGTCTGCCATCGACGGACAAACACCAGAAGGGGGTGCGAGGCGCGAAGGTCTACCTTTTATCCCTCCTATGACGGACTTGGAGCCACAACGACAGAATCCCATGAGGGATACAAGGGGAAGGAGGTGGACTAACAGCCCCTATCACTCTCGTTCGCAAAGTCCAGAGAGACAAAGGCGGAGGATTGACCCTCAAACTTTGGAGGATCGCGTCAAGGAGCAGGACGAATTGATACGACGGATGTCGGTAGACATGGAGTCCATGAAACGCCAGATAAAGGGTAAAGGAATGGCGACAGGAGAGGGGCACAAAGGCAAGACGCCCCCTCGCCACTCAGAAGATCATAGTAGACGTACCACACCATCTCAAGCAGGGAATAGAAACCTCAGGACAGGCGATACACAATCCAGGTCTTCCAGAACTCGTCACTACAGGACTGAGAAGACGAGATCTGAGAGGTCGTACACTAAAAGAAGCACCTATTGGCCCTCACATATACACCAAACAAGATCCAGACAGACGGAGTTGCCCAGATCATCCGACTTACGAACCGTGCTCGAGGAAAAGGCACGATGGAAGGAGGATGCCAGGGCACGCGACCCGCATAGAGTTTTTGCCTTGCAGCGGTTGGCTCCTCGGACGCATGGAAGCGTCGAGGTTGGAATGCCAATTCCGCGCCCCGCCTACGAACCGACTGACAAAGCATTAGCGAGGCTGCAGACCTCGCCGTTCGTTCCTGCGATCGAGAACGGGCCCCTATCTACTGGCTTCCTTCAGCCCAAATTCACTACATATGAGGAAAGGACGGACCCCTACTCACACTTGAGCCACTTTCGCCAGGTCATGGCTGTATACCGGCGAAACGAGGCTTTGATGTGCATCCTCTTCCCATCTAGCCTTGGCGACCTAGGCTTGACTTGGTTCGAAAAACTTCTAGAAGGCAGCATAGCCTCCTGGGCGCAATTGGCGGAGGTGTTCGTAACAAGATTCAGAACAAACACTAAAACCTCGGTGGAGATCGACCAGCTACTCTCTATCGACATGGGCGACAAGGAGACCCTAAAATCCTACAATAGCCGCTATTGGGAGACCTTCAACCAGATTGGGGACTGTCCCACCAATCTCGCCATTGCACAGTACAAAAGAGGCATTCCAGTCGGGAATAGACTAAAGGACTCAATCACCATGACACTGCCCCTCACCATGGAAGCCTTGATGGAAAGAGTGCATTAGCACATCAGGGTGGAGGAGGATGGCGCACGTGCCAAAATAAAATCTGGCACGACCACAGTACCAAAAAAAAAGGCCTCAGCAAAGGTCAATGCGGTAGATCGTCCGAGCAGAAACGGACGTGGTAGACGAGACAACGGAGAGGACCAGGATAAAAGATGGTTGAGAGTCTGCACTGCCATAACCACGGTATTCAAAAAATCGATCTACCGAATTCTAAGTGAAATACGAGATGAGCCTTTCGTCAGATGGCCAGCCAAGCTAGGGGAAGCTCAGAAGGACTATGACGAAAGATCACGGTGCACCTTCCACAAAGAAAAGGGGCACTGCACTGAAAATTGCACGCCATTGAGACAGCACCTGGAGGGGTTGGTGGCAGCAGGTCACCTGGATAAATACATTGAGGGAGGGACGCAACCAGCCCCCCAAGACCATAATAACCCCAACGGAATGCCAGTCGACGCCCCACCTCAAGGCATTATCAATGTGATACATGGAGTTTACGAACCTGAGCGTGTATACGAGCTCAGAGGATCAATCAAAAAGGCTGAGCATTTAAGAGAGGTATTAAGTGCCCAACCTGCCATCAAGAAGGGGAAGACAGAGGCCGCGAACGTCATGTCTTTTTCAGATAAAGACCTGGCAAGGATATATTGCCCTCACAATGATGCCCTGGTAGTCACTCTTCGAGTCAAGGATTTTGATGTCAAGCGAATTTTGATCGACCAGGGTAGTTCATGTGAAATAATGTACTACGAAACATTTAAACAGTTGAAGTTACAAGATAAAGACTTAGCACTTGCCGTATCTCCCCTGAATGGATTCAACTCCATGCCAGAATGGCCCGTCGACAAAATAATCCTCCCAGTCAAAGTAGGTAGCGTTAAGTAACAAGTGGAGTTTTGGGTATTAAAAGTCCCATCCACCTATAACATCATCTTGGACAGAACATGGCTGCATGCCATGCGATCGGTGGCATCATCCTACCACCAAGTAATGCGGTTCCCGAACGACATCGGGGTAATTGAAGAGGTCTATGGAGATCAGATTATGTCTAAGCAATGCTTTGTCACGGTGAATGGCAGCCGCGCTGCCAAGGGATATGTTCATTCGGTGGAAGAACCTGAGAGTAATGAACTATTCGCGGATGTCGGCAAAGCAGCTAATCAAAAAGCGGTGGAAGACTTGGTAGAGGTAAGAATAGATGAAAAGAACCCGGATAAGTTCTTTTTGCTCGGTTCGTCGTTATCCAGAACTGAGAGATTAGAGATCTTGGAATTTTTGACCTCTAACATCGAAGTGTTCGCCTGGACGGCATACGACATGCCAGGCATTGACCCAAACTTCATATGTCACCAACTCAATGTCCACCCATCCGCCAGACCAATTATTCAACGCACTCGCAGATTGACACTCCACCACGCCGAGATAGTGGCAAAAGAAGTAGGAAACCTGCTGGAAGCAGGGGCAATCAGAGAAGTGCACTACCCAAGATGGATCTCCAACACAGTCGTAGTCCCCAAAAAGAATGGCAAGTGGCGTGTTTGCATTGACAACAAAATAGTCAAAAAGGCATGCCCAAAAGACAGCTTTCCTCTACCACAGATAGATCAACTGGTAGACCTAACGGCGGGGCACAACCGACTTAGCTTTCTGGATGCCTACAGAGGCTACCATCAAATCGCCATGCACGAACCAGATCAGGAAGTGACGTCCTTCACAACTCCAAGAGGACTATACTGTTACAAGGTCATGCCCTTTGGCCTAAAGAACGCAGGGGCAACATTCTAGAGAATGGTCACCAAGATGTTTGAGCCATTGTTAGGCAGAACAATGGAGGCTTACATCGACGACATGGTGGTCAAAAGCAAAGATGAGAATGACCACCTAAGGGACCTAGGTGAGATGTTCTAGATCCTGAAGAAACACAAGTTGCGCCTTAATGCATCCAAGTACGCGTTCGGTGTAGGATTTGGCAAATTCCTGGGCTTCCTGGTGACCAACCGGGGTATAGAGGCAGACCCCTCCCAGATCAAAGCTATTCAGGAGCTAGAAAGGCCAAACTCAGTGAAAGAAGTGCAGCACCTCACTGGCATGGCAGTTGTGCTCAATCGGTTCATAAGCCGGTCGTCAGACAGACTACGACCATTCTTCCACGCTCTAAAAGCCAAGTTTGAGTGGGATGAAGAATGCGACCGCACTCTGGAAAGCCTGAAAGAATACATGTCTTCTCCGCCATTGCTTGTCACCCCAATACCTGGAGAAGAACTCTTCCTATACCTGGCAGTCTCTCAGCATGCAATTAGCGCAGTATTGGTCCGTGCGGAAGGAATCCAACATCTGCCCATCTTTTATGTTAGTAAGACATTACTGGGCGTCGAAACAAGGTACTTGCTACTAGAAAAACTAGCCTTGGCCTTAATGATGGCCTCAAGGAAGTTGACGCACTACTTTCATGCCCACACCATAGTCGTCCTCACGGCTTTCCCATTAAAAGCTTTGTTTGAAAGGGCGAACTTTTCTGGGCGAATCTTGAAGTGGGCAGTAGAATTAGGACAATACGACATCAAGTTTCAACCCAGGACCGCAATAAAGGCTCAAGCTTTGGCAGATTTTGTCGCAGAATTCACACCAGGAAGTCATCATATCTGCCCTGTCGACCTGACTGAAACAGCCGAACTAAGGATGGAAGTTGACGCCAGAATAGCGCAACCCCTGGTACAGGATACTCAGTCAGACCCCATGACAGACCAAAGTAAAGCAAGGAAGGAAGAAGCAAACCATGCTACACCAAGTCAAGACTCACCAACAAATAAAGACTTGGTACAATCAGAAAGCGAGGGGTAGACAGCAAGCATGGACCTTGAAGAAAACACCAGCAACATGGAAGACCCCAAGGCGTCATCTGATCCCTCCACTTGCTGGAAGTTGTTCGTTGGGGAGATGTGGAAGCTCTTTGTGGATGGAGCATCCAACCGGCATGGAGCAGGGCTTGGCATAGTCCTCATCTCTCCAGACGGCCTAGTAGTGGAGCAAGCAGTCAACCTTGGCTTCCCAGCATCAAACAACGAAGCGGAGTATGAAGCGCTTCTTGCAGGACTCAAATCAGCATTCTACATGAAGGCCACCGAGCTAATGGTTTACAGCGACTCACAATTAGTGGTAAACCAAATATCTGGTAACTACGAAGCAAATGATGACAGGATGGCCAAGTACCAAGAGCTAGTCAGAACAGAGATCAAGAAATTTGAAGTAGTCAAGATAGAACAAATCGGCAGGGAGGAAAACAGCAGAGCGGATGAACTAGCAGGCTTTGCCTTAATGGCAGATACTTCCATCCCTCATCCATTGTTGATCGGCTACCTACCTAGACCAAGCATTGAAGACCCCGAAGCAGAAGAAGTATGTTGCGCGGAGCTAGGCCCTTCTTGGATGGATCCCATCATACTGTTCCTGAAAGATGGCACCTTACCAGAAGAAAAAAAAGAGGCCAACAGAATAAGAGCGAAGTCGTAGCGATTTTGGCGCTCCCCATCATTGGCATTATACAAAAAATCATTCTCAGGACCCTATCTAAAGTGTGTTCATCCCAACAAAGTAGAAGCATTCTTATTCGAGATACACGAGGGTGTATGCGGAAGCCATCAAGGAGGAAGATCATTAGCATACAAGGCAATCCCGCAAGGATATTTGTGGCCATACATGCAAGCAGATTTAGAGAAGTATGTCAAAAAGTGCGAAAAATGTCAAAAATTTGCACACCAAATACACCAACCTGCCAGAGAACTTCTACCTCTAACTAGCCCATGGCCCTTCGCAATGTGGGGGTTGGACATAGTTGGGCCACTTCCAACAGCACCCGGCAACAGGAAGTTTTTTCTCGCAGCAACAGACTACTTCACAAAATGGGTGGAGGCAGAAGCATTGGCATCAATCAAGGAAAAAGACGTAAAAAAGTTTGTCTGGCAGAATATCATCACTCGATTTGGCATACCAAAGGCACTAATATTAGACAACGGCACTCAATTCGACGGCAGAATCTTTAGAGGCTTTTGTGAAGAATACAAGATAGAGTTCTACAATTCTACACCGGCATTTCCCCAAGCGAATGGTCAAGCAGAGGCATCAAATAAAGTCGTCTTGGATAGATTGAAGAAAAGGTTAGAGAAAGCAAAAGGCAAGTGGGCGGACAAACTCCCTCATGTTTTATAGGCTTACCGCACCACACCTCGGCGATCGACAGGAGAAACACCATTCTCCCTAGCTTATGGCATGGAGGCAGTAATCCCACTGGAAGTTGGCCTCCCCACAATTCGAAGCGAAAACTTTGATCCAGGCTTAAATGGCGAAGCCATAGCATTGGAGCTTGACCTTGCGGAAGAAAGAAGAGACAGAGCATTGGTTCACATCGCCTCCTATCAACAAGAATTGTCCAGAAAGTATAATAAAACGGTGCATCCAAGGCAATTCAAGATTGGCGATTGGGTGCTGCGCAAAGTGATGGGAAACACCTTGGTTTCGGGAGATGGCAAGTTAGGGCCTAATTGGGAAGGTCCATATAAAGTGGTAGGATTAGCAGGCAAAGGGGCATACCACTTAGAAGACGAGGACGACAAGGCAATTCCCAGGCCTTGGAACACTGCCAATCTAAAGTTATTTTATTTTTAGCCTTTTTTCTTTAAAGTATGTGTAATTTTTCCATTTCTCAATAAAACAAGTAGTTTTCTTTTCAGTATAAACATTTTTTTCTGTAAAAGTTTGTTTTAGTGAATTAGCGAGTTAGGGGCAAAAAAATAAAAAATAAAAAAATAAGTTGGGCCGGAATAACCAACTGTGAACCCTCCTAAGCCCAAGATAAGAATCCATGCTGCAGGACGTTTGGTCGAAATAACCAAACATTTTATTCTAAATTGGCCGGAAAAACCAACTTAGAAGTTGGCTGGATTAAACCAACACCCCTCCTAAACCCAGGATAAGGATTCAGGCTGCAGGACGTTTGGTCGGAACAACCAAACATTTTATTCTAAATTGGCTGGAAAAACCAACTTAGAAGTTGGCTGGATTAAACCAACACCCCTCCTAAACCCAGGATAAGGATCCAGGCTGCAGGACGTTTGGTCGGAATAACCAAACAGTTTATTCTAAGTTGGCTGGAAAAACCAACTTAGAAGTTGGCTGGATTAAACCAACACCCCTCCTAAGCCCAGGATAAGGATCCAGGCTGCAGGACGTTTGGTCGGAATAACCAAACAGTTTATTCTAAGTTGGCTGGAAAAACTAACTTAGAGGTTGGCTGGATTAAACCAACACCCCTCCTAAGCCCAGGATAAGGATCCAAGCTGTAGGACGTTTGGTCGAAATAACCAAACATTTTATTCTAGGTTGGCTGGAAAAACCAACTTAGAGGTTGGCTGGATTAAACCAACTCTTATTACTCTTCAGCCAAAGTAAGGGCATGGGCTGAAGAGTGGTTTGGCTGCATTAAACCAACTCTTTGAACTCTTCAGCCAAGGTAAGGACATAGGCTGAAGAGTGGTTGGCTGGATTAAACCAACTCTTTGAACTCTTCAGCCGAAGTAAGGACATAGGCTGAAGAGTGGTTGGCTGGATTAAACAGACTTATTACTCTTCAGCCGGAGTAAGTATATCGGCTAAAGAGTGGTTGGCAAGTAAGCTTAGTCAGATTGATTAGCTAGGACCGGAATAAAGTATCTTGGCCAAACTGCAGTTAGAAAGCAAGCTCAAACAGACATATAAACCGAGATAACAGTTAGAGCAAAAAAATCATGGAAAAGTCATTACAAGCATACAGATCAAACCGAAATAAGTGTTGAGCAGAAAAGATGATTTTCATTGATCACGTTCAAAACAAATACAAAGGAGGGGCCACAACCCAGTTACACAAGCAACAAAGAAAAGAAAACGCAAAATCAGCTAAACAGATCGTCTATTTCGGCATCAAGATTTGCATCCATATCAACACGAAGCCCGGTCTCAGACGGGAGCGCAGTCTCGGCCTGGAGCTCGGTTTCAGCTGGTTGCTCAATGGTCAGATCTTCTATCGTAAGCTCCGCCCGAGCTAATTGGTTAACTGGAACATCGTCAACCGGGGTATCAGTTAGCTCGTTTTCTTTATCAGCATCTGAATCTTCAAGGAATTGTTTTTGAAGGCTCGCAGCGTACTCCGCTAGTGAGGCCGGTATAAAGTACTATGGAGGATTGTGGACCTCGGTCTCGGGCCCACAACCGAGCTGCTCCACAGCACCTCTCCAGCCGCACTTGAAGAACAGGTCTTTCGCTGCCTCACACTGCTGGATGTAAGCTGCTTCGCCTTCTTTAAAACCTTTTTGCTCGGCGTCATCAACCTTCTTTTTCAGCTCGGCAATCTCAAAGTTCTTCTTGCCTTCAAGTTTGGCAAGCTCACGCAAGTATTTGTCCTTCATCATGGTTAATGCTTTCTGTTTGTCAGCATTGGTCGAGGTAACCAGTCCGGTTAGACGGGTTACCTCGGCCTCTAGCTCGGCGTTCTTCTGTTGAGCGTCTTTCAGTTCGGTTGTTTTTTCTTCAACTTCAGCCATGGCCTGCCTTGCTGTCTTCCTGAGCTCCAACACCTTTTTGTGCGCAACTTGGCTCTTTTGCATGACCTGCAAAATAATGGAAAGAAACCAATGACAAAACCGAATAGAAAGTTCAAAAAAATTGAGAGGCAAGTAGGGCCACTTACCAGGATCATGGACTTCGTCGCTGACCGGATGGCCTTGAGCTCGGTCAGGTGTTTGTGGTGCTCCATGTTGGTAGGCAGACACACACTCTTAGCCAGATTGAAGGCTAGCATGTGGTCTTTGTCTGCCACCGCGGATTCGGTGTCACAGATAGCACGGTTTTGGAAAGTCAATTTTGGACTCCATTTAGAAGAGCTAGCTCGGTCGGCAGGCTCCGGTTGAGGGCTCGGTGGACGGCTGGGTGGAAGAGTTGTTTCACCCTCATCAACAAGACGCTGCTCGGTTGGGGTAGTCCGGGCGCACTTGCTTGGGCGGGATGAAGAGGGTTGTTGAGATGGGAGGGCCACCACGGTTTCCTGGTTCTGGTTCGGTGGTGGTACCTCGGCTCTGTTCGTTTCGGTGAACAAGACCCGAACTTTGTTCCTTTTTGCCATTTCTTGTTCAGTCGTCAGGGGGACAAGATTGATTTGGGGTAAAGTAGGGTCCGGTTCAGGGGCGTCCTCTAGTAAAAAATCGGTTACTCTGGCCTTGCGTCGACTGCTATATCTGTAGGTCGGCTCAAAGTTCAGTAGCTTGGCCCAACTTCTCTCTTCGAATCGTAGTGCGGCTCAGAGTGTGTCTAGGTTGGGATAACTGTACAGTGACTTGAGATGAGCTGAATCTGCAAAAGAAGACAACTGTTAGTTCGGTTCTGAAGGAGCAAACCGAAATAAAGTGAAGCATGCAATAAAGTCGAAGTAATTATACCGGGGATGCCTTTATTCCAGTTTATACTACGGCCAGGGATCTGGGCTTGGTGATCTTCAAAATTCCCAGATACCCAGAAGAAGTCATCATCGTTTAGGTCTTTGTCCGGTGTATCCTTTATTATTTTCTCTCGGTGGTGGCGTATTCTTAAGTAATAGACCCAGTCGTCTTCTTTTGATCCTATGGAGTATTGGTGGAATATTTCGGCTAAACCGAGGTTAATTCCAGCTCGGCGGTTTAGCTCGGCTATACCCATTATTATGCGGTATGAGTTGGTGGAAAGCTGGGTTGGGCATATTCTAGTCTGCCTAAGGAATTCACAAAGTAATGGTTGAACTGGAAATCTTAGTCCGGTTTCTATTATTGACAGAAGGGTAAATGGTACAAAACCTTCATTTCCCCATGGAGTAACGTCTTTCTTGGCCAAGGTTAGGTGGACATCGTCAGGGATGTTGTATTCCCTTCGGAATTCGGCTAGACCACCAGGTGTCTCTACTAAGAATCTATACTTCCCCATTTATTTTTTAAGTTATGAATAAATTAGATCGGTCGAAGATTTGTGCTCAGTAGCTCGACTGAGCGTTCAAAGGAGTGCCTGGGCAACCTAAGTCTGCAAAGTGGAAAACAAAGGTGTTAAGCACAGCTCGTTGGACCGTGCTACAAAGTAAAAGCAAGATAAAAGAAGTCCTACTTCGGCTATGTGAGATGTTACACGTCCTATCTCAGTTTCAACAAGGTGCTTGAAAGCTCGGGTTGAGCAAGGGCTTTGTTAGCTTGGTCTCGGCGAGCGAGTCGGTATTTCGGTTAAAGAGAAGGTTCTGTTAGATCGGTTAAGCTTCTAGGGGCAGCTTTCTGAGTTCGGTCTAAAAAACTAAGAAAGCTGGTTTAGCCCTGAAGTCCTGGCTCGGTCAGAATTGAGGTTTCTTAGTACACTAAGTGCAGACTTAGTTCGGTTCGTTTATCTCGGCTAAGGTAAATCAAAAGATGGTGACTTATTGAAACTACTGGTATATATACACGAGTACTGGTTCGGTTATAATCTGGCTAAGACCTGCGCCTTGTATAAACAGTATCCTAGTTCGGTTGCGTCGTGATTTTGGATTGAATACAGTGTTTTACTGGTTGTTTCATCAAATTCGAAGAATTCTTATAAATTTTTTCTAAAAGATGCAAGGCAAAGTAGAAAATGTGTTTTTCAAAAACACACGAAACAAACTGCAGAGGATTGAACAAAGTGCAGAAACATAGATAAATAAAGACAGATTTATGATGCTTACCAAGAAAAGAGGAAAAACTTGAAGATGGAAGCGACGGCAGCTGCAAAACACAAGCTTCAAAAGTTACAGAGTTGAAAAGCAATGGAGGTTCAGGGAGAGAAGATGTTGAATAGTGAGAGAAACGATTTGAAATCAGAAAGGGTTTTGTTTTGGTGAAAAGACCTAAAGGCGGGAACTGTTCAAAATTTGCGGTGTACGAGGGCGGCGTGATAGCTACAGTTGACCAATGCCAGCATGCCACGTGTCATGGGAAGGAGAAGCGATTCAGTTGCTGTGATTGAATGGACGTTTTGACCGGACAAGCACAGCTCGGTTTGAGTTTAGCTCGGCTGGAAAGGCTAAAGGGTTTTTAGCTCGGCTGGAAAGGCTTAAGAACTCTAGCTCGGCTGATAGACAGGTAATCCCTATCATGCTACGCAGACGGAATTAAGGGGCAATTGAGAGGGTAATTTATATGAAAATTGGACCGAGCTGGATAATGGGCCGTTATGGGCCGCTATGCGAAGTGCTGAGTAATATGGCCGTAAAGTTAGACCGGTCCCTGTAAGTCTTATTGTTACCTCGGTCCTGCGGAGCAATACAGATAGTTCGGTTGGTAAGATCGTTTCATTCCGAGTTAGACCGGTCCCAAAGAACTATTGTTACCTCGGTTTAGAAGAGAATTGCGGATACCTCGGCCCAGAAGAGTTAGTCCGGTCACGGCGTAACACAGTTAGCTCGGTCAAGCCTAGCTGTTGTTTTAAGAACCGAAGTAAGAGCAGTAAAAGACAGAACCAAACTAAGTATAGTTCGGTCTGATCGGTAGCCTAGCGTAGCCATACTTACTTCGGTCGTATAGAAGTTTGGCCATGATAAAACCATCTCACTTGGTTTAACAGTGAGGAGGGTGTAGAAGGATAAGCATTATCTTTCAGAAGTATGAATCCTAGGAGGACTCTACATGGAGGAGTAAGAGTCCTACTTGGATTATGCCACGCGGAACCTATAAAAGCTCACAAACATCACCTATGGAGAGGTAACGCAACTTTGATTCCCGAATACACAGAGCTTTTGTCTATTTGTCTAGTTTGCTGACTTAGGCATCGGAGAGGTTTCCGGCACACACCCGCCGGCCAGCTCACGTTTGTATTTTCAGGTAGTAGAACGACGTCGTACGGAGGAACGCAGACTTGATCAACAGGATTATACGAGAAGGTTTATTTCTTTCCCGTACACGGGGCCATTTAACAAAGCATCATTAATGTCATATATCATATTTTTAATTCTACACAATCTGTCAACATTAACATTCACATAATACTCTGTAAATTTCATATATTCTCAAATCACATTGACAAAAGTAACCCAAACTAGTGAAATTACAAGTAAAAATAAAATATTGGGATATTAACGCCACTACTTCAACAAAAATAAATAAATATCTACACTACTACTGGGGTCAATTTGTAAAATTTTAAAAATTAATTTATTTTATTTAAGCCCACTAGGTTTAATTTGTAAATATTCATAATTTTTTACATATATTCTATCAAAAATTTGAACAAAGCATAGCTCCGCCCCTGGCACCTTGTGTATTGAACTAAATCGAAACCAACCGTTTCAATATATATTGTAATTATAATCTAATAATATAATGATATTAATAAGTATAATAAATTATTAACCTTATCATCTCCATAATTTAAGTTAGTAAACTCTTATTATATATAATTTTAATTCTAACTCATTATGAAGCTTTAGTATTTATTATTATTTTTTTGTTTGTATTTTTATTAATCTAGTAATTGAAAAGTATTTATTAAATGGATGGATTGAATATGTTTAAAGTGGTGGACAAATAATTAATTCAATGTTTTTACATAGATTTGAGACTATACTAAAAAGTGACTCAAGTTTGAAAGGTTTAGACTGATTAAACCGTATCGAACCGAATCATTTTTAATTAGTTCGGTTTAGTGCGATTTGATGGAAGAAACGGTTTGTATCGGTGTTCAAAATAATAATATCGACATTATCAATTTGGTGAAAACTTTTATCTAAATACTGACCATATCGAGCAGATTATATCCCTATTGGTGGGTGTGCTCCCAACCCAATTGCTCAAGGTTCAGTTATTAGACTAGGCGACGGAAAATTTTATTCGATAAAAGCGCTATTAATATTTAATTAACATATTTTTTAACAAATACATTTTATTCAATGTCTTTTTAAAAGTGAAAATTTTCAATTATTAAAATGAGTTTCAAAATACTCACAATAAACTACACAACAGTTACGGGTGCGCCCCAAATTCAATAAGGAAACTCACAACTTTTCATTTAAATAATAATTAATAATTATATTTAAAAGGCAAGTCAATTTGTATAGAAACAGATCTGTTGATGGTTAACACTGTTATCGCCTTTTTAGTTAAAAACAAAAACACTTTGGTGTGTCTCACCCATGATAAGTATTTAGTGTGTTGGGTTTCTTTGGTTCAAACAGTGTTCTCCAGTTTAAATCATGGATGGGAGGGGATCTAACTCCTGTTGCAAGGATGAGTATTGGGTCTTGTGAACCTGTTATGAAATTTGTTTTGATAATTCAAATCATTTATTTTAGAGATTTTTATTGATAAATTTCATTTAGAAGTGTTTTAATCTAAAAAGTCCATGAAGGAATTTTTTAACCCATTTAGTCCCATGTATGTATAGTTTTATTCCATAAAATCATTTTCTTGATTTACACTATTTTCTTGGATACTTATACCCTTATATTTAATTTTGATACCTTTATAAATATTTTTTGAACGGTTAACAATTTTATGATGTGAATATTCATATTTTAAAATTCACATTGATAGGAATGTAAAATTGGCCCGTGAACGGCCCGAAACCCGCCCGCGAGCCGAGACGGGCCCGACCCATTGACAATGTGAATATTTACATTGACATGTTAACATTCACATTAATAGGAGTGTAAAATTGGTCTGCGTCTCGCGGCGGTGCGAAACCTGCCCGCGGCCCATGGGTGGCCCGGGCGCGGGCCCGGCTCGGCTCGTTGACAATGTGGATATTCACATTGATATGTTAACATTCACATTGATAGGAGTATAAAATTAGCCCGTGCCCCGTGGCTGCCCGAAACCCGCCCACGGCCCGGGGCGGGCTCGGCCTAGCCTGTTGACAATGTGAATATTCACATTGACATGTTAACATTCACATTGATAAGAATATAAAATTGGTCAGCAACCCATGGGCGGCCCGAAACCCGACCGCAGCCCGAGGCAAGCTTGACCCGACTCGTGACAATGTGAATATTCACATTGACATGTTAACATTAACATTGATAGCGGCCCAGGGCGGGCCTGGTCCGGTCCGTTGACAATGTGAATATTCACATTGACATGTTAACATTCACATTCATAAGAGTATAAAATTGGCCCGCAGCCTATTGGGCGGCCAAAAGCCCGCCCGCGGCCCGGAGCGGGCCCGGCGCGGCCCATTGACAATGTGAATATTCACATTCACATGTTAACATTCACATTAATAGGAGTGTAAAATTAGCCCGCGCCCCGTGGTTGCTCGAAACTCGCCCACGGCCCGTGGCGCGGCCCGGGGTGGGCCTGGCCCGGCCTATTGACAATATGAATATTCACATTGACATATTAACATTCAAATTGATAAGAGTATAAAATTGGCCAGCGGCCTGTGGGCGGCCCAAAGCTCGACCGCAGCCCGAGGCGGGCTTGGCTCGACCCGTGACAATGTGAATATTCACATTGACATGTTAACATTCACATTGACATGTTAATATTCACATTGATAAGAGTACAAAATTGGCCCGCGGTCCATGGGCCGCCAAAAGCCCGCCCGCGGCCCGGGGCCGGCCCGTTAACAATATGAATATTCACATTGACATGTTAATATTCACATTGATAGGAGTGTAAAATTAGCCCGCGCCCCGTGGCTGCCCGAAACCGGCCCACGCCCCGTGGCGCGGCCCTGGACGGGCCTGGCCCGGCCTGTTGACAATGTGAATATTCACATTGACATGTTAACATTCACATTAATAAAAGTATAAAATTGGCCAGCGGCTCGTGGGCGGCCCGAAGCTCGACCGCAGCTCGAGGCGGGCTTGGCCCGACCCGTGACAATGTGAATATTCACGTTGACATGTTAACATTAACATTGATAGGAGTGTAAAATTTTCCTGCTGCCCGAAGCTCGCCCGCGGCCCAGGGTAGGCCTGGCCCGGCCCGTTGACAATGTGAATATTCACATTGACATGTTAACATGCACATTGATAGAAATGTAGAATTGGCCCGTGGTCCGTGGGCTGCCCAAAGCCCGCCCACGGCCCGAGGCAAGCTTGTTTGGGTTCGGACTCGGCCCGGCCCATCGGCCCGCTTAAGGCCCATTCAAGGCTCGGTCCGAGGCCCAGCCTACCAGAGGCGCAATGTCTTTTTTTGTGGAAAGTAATAAAATTTTGGTAGAAAAAATTAAAAAGAACTAAAAAAAAATGGCCAGACCCGCCCAAGCCCGACCTAAGCTCGAGCCTAGGCCCAGGCCCACCGGCCCGACCCAAGGCTGTCGTTTACGGGCCCGGCCGGGCACTCCCCGGGCAGCGGGCGGGCTTCGGGCCGCCCACGGGCCGCGGGCCAATTTTACACTCCTATCAATGTGAATGTTAACATGTCAATGTGAATATTCACATTGTCACGGACCGGGTCGGGCTCGCCCTCGGCCGCCCACGGGCTTTGGGCCACCCATGAGACACGAATCAATTTTACACTCTTATCAATATGAATGTTAACAAGTGAATGTGAATATTCACATTATCAACGGGCCGGGCCCACCCGGGACAGCCCACGGGCAGCGGGCGGGTTTCGGGCCGCCCACAGGCCGCGGGTCAATTTTACACTCCTATCAATGTGAATGTTAACATGTTAATGTGAATATTCACATTGTCACGGGCCGGACCGGACTCACCCCGGGCCGCCCAGGGGCTTCGGGCCGCCCATGAGACGCGAGTCAATTTTACATTCTTATTAATGTGAATGTTAACATGTCAATATGAATATTCACATTGTCAACAGGCCGGACCCGTCCCGGCCCGGGCAGCCCACGAGCCACGGGTGGGTTTCGGGCCGCCTACAAGCCGCGGGCTAATTTTACACTCCTATCAATGTGAATGTTAACATGTCAATGTGAATATTCACATTGTACATGGGCCGGGCCCCTACACATTGACGATATGAATATTCATATTGACGGTGTGAACATTCACATTAGGGGTATTTTGGTAATTATGTCACCCATATTAGTTATTGAAATATAAGAAAATAATGTGAACTAAATGGAACATAAGTAGACGAAAAGGGTATTTTGGTCTTCTTATCTCAAATAGGACTTAATGGAATAGTAAAAAAGAATATGGGTTGGATAGAATAAAGTTCTTAGAAAGTGGATTTATCAAAAAAGCTCCCTTCATTTTATCGAGTTTTATATGTAAATTATTCATAAAAAAATTAAATTTATCCGATAATTATAATTATAAAATTTATATTATGTTTGTTTTCAAAAATAAAAATAAAAAGTTTATTTTTAAAATCATAGTTATCATTCATTATTTTTTGAAAATAAATATAATAAAATTATATAACTATGATTATTAGATCAATTTGAATTTTTTTTAAAAATTATCTACACAAAATATAAAAAAATAAACAGTTCAAAATTTTAAAATAAATCCATGATAAACCCCACAAAACTCAATAATTCCCTACGGTGTGAACTGAATACAAACCTAACCCATGAAGGAAAACCAATGAAACCGCAAGATAAAAATTGGCTTCACAAACCCCCCACACACCCACACATAAACATTGATGTTGGTGTATTAACTTGGCTTGGCTTCACAAACCCACACAAGACCACACCCCACACATACACATTGATGTAGTAGTAGGTCTGTTAACTTTATTTATTTTATCACTGCATGTCGAGGTAGGTCTGTCAACTTTTTTTTTTTGATCACTGCATGTCGAGGTGAGATTGTGTGCATCTTGACTAAGTTTAGATTCTTAAAATTAACAATTAAACAAACTTTTAGTAACTTATTAGAATGACTCAAACTTGACTCTATAATGTTGTGTTTAATTAGGAGATTTGAGAAGGAATTAAAAAAAGAAAAGAAAAAAAAGGTATGTGAACTAGGTAAAATACAGATATATTTTATTCATATTTTATCTATCTTTTCTGTTTTCCTTTCCAAATTTATTCCTAAATCCCTCAACTAAACACAGTGTAAATCTTATTTTCAAATCTTTATTGATCGATCAACCCATAGGAAGTCTGTTAACTTGGCTTTACAAACCCACACCCCCACACATGCACACACAAACGCTCGGATTCATTAAAATTTGTGTTCACACGCAATCAAACCAAAGAAATGTAGAAAGCATTATTAGTTTTCGGTCTATAAATATCCTCCTATATGTTGAGAAGCACACGCATCACAACACACCAAATACACAATTCAGAGAGAGATAGAGAGAGAGAGAGATGGAAGATAAGGGCAAGGGGAAGATTGGAGAGGTTTCTGGAACTAAGAAAGGACCAGCTACCGTGATTCCGCCACCAAAGACGACGGTGAAGAAGATGATGTTCAAAACTGCAGTTTCCTTCATGAAGAACAACAATGATAAGAAGAAGGAAAAGAAGATAAGTCCTGTTGTTGGTCATGCAGCTGACTCTGCATGATCCAACAATACCCCTTTATACTGTCATTGTGTGATATGGATGAGTAAAAATTATGTAGCCAATCACTCTCTTGATAAGAGATATCTAATGTCAGTATCAGTGGTTGGTTGGTTGGTTGGTTTATTTGTCTCTACTACCTTATGTATCTTTGTTTCCTATATATGATATAGATCAATGAAAATTCTAATGGTTTTCTAAATCATTCAGTTTGTATCTAAAGCAGTGGTGATGGGCAATTACAAGGTTGTGTTACCATGTGCCGAGCAAGCACCACCTTGTTCACTTATACCCATCTCCATCACCATTTCTCTCTCACCAAGCCTTGTCGGAAAACTTACTCTCGTCCTTGGTCCATGTTAAGAGTTGTCACACACGGTTTCACTAAGCCATCCAAATTTAATTAATATACTGCAAAAGTCCCTCCACGAATTGATAATTAGTCTTGAATTTGATATTTTAACACTTTGTTGGAGAGTCTTGGGTCGTGTTGCATATACCCCAATGTCATATGGTCTTTATAACTCACTCAAATTTGATATTTTAGTAACTCCAAATTACTAGACTGCTTGAGCTTGATTAATATATTTTAAATACCCTTTGAAACTGCCTGATTTCCCATATCTTTACCTACAAGAGGTGGGATATTATCGTCCTATTTTGAATGAATCATAGTTATTAAATCGTATGAAAATAAATTTCTATGCAATATGAAAATTCTGTTTTTATTATTTAATTACTTGAAGTTTTTAGTTATTGTTAAGTTATTATGTTAATAAACTATGGTGTCATTGTCTTGAAAATTCATTGTTGATTAGGGACAATTTATTGGATTTAATTCAGTCACCAATCTAACATATCTTATGATATGGGTACATTGTGGGGGAGGCTTGAATGTGCATTTTTAAAGGGTGCATATAATATATTAATAATTTTTTTTAACATAAAATTTTATAATATAAATTACCAAATTTTATAATTTTTTTCAACACAAAAGTCTTTGAACTTTTCTTACCTCAAAATGTTATACTATAACAATAATCAGAAAGTATCATAATTTCACCACTCGAAACTTTAGGCTACACATAATGAATTTACTATTCATAACTTTACCACAACATAATATAACACTTCACAAACATTTATAATTTTAATCACCAAAAATCGTAATTTTCTTACAATTTATACCTTTTTAGGGATGCATGCTATAAATTTCCCAGTAAATTATTCATGGTATGTCAAATGATTTGGATCTAATTAAACATGATTTTTGGATAAGATTGTTAATTGTTGAGAGAAAACAATCATTTTTTTCTCAGCAAAAAAAAAAATTTATTTTTTATTTTTTGTCAGCAAAAAGAAACCGTTATTGAATAAGAATCAAGGTAGAACCTTATATCGAACATCAATAAAAAGGAAATAAAAGGAATCATGCTATGAGCATCAAGATAGAAATCAAATATCTCAATTAAGTTGGCACCAATAATACTGAAAAATCATCTGCGACACAATTTCAATGGTTAAAGAGAATTCAACCAAGCCAAAGAACAACTGTAGCACAATTCCAATCAGTCAAAAAGCACCTAAACAGGACACACTGACCACATGACAGCACAAGGGATTGCTTTCCACATCTTCTCATGGACTTGCTTGAACTTAAAACCGTACAAAAAAACTATTATGGATAACCAGTACAAAAAAAAAACCCATTATGGATACATCAATAATAGGCGGGATTAAAGTAAAAATGGCATCATCCCTAGATAACGCATTCCAATTCACACCCCATATTTAGTTAATCATGTGTACGGATTTGGGTACACCAAGAGAAAACAACCAATGCAAGAGCTTAATTAATCCAATACCCAATATGGATGACAGAATGTGAATGTAAAGTGAGAGAGAGGGACAGAGAGAGAGAGAGTCTATCTAGAGACAGAATTACAACATTCAGATAATACTCAGTCCACAAGCACTCATGTAAACTGAATTTCACTTTGTTCTGTTCAGTCCACGGCACAGAAGGTTACAATGCTTTTCATTCTTTAGCATTGATTGGTAAATCTGAAGAAAACATACGTCAAAGAAAGGACTCACACACCTATATGTGGTATCTGGTTCAAAAAGCATTTCAAAATCAAAAATAGGATAGGACCAACTTTCCCTAAACTTTTCCTTAAAGGGCTACTTTCACTGCCATTAGCATTTCTAGTCGCACAAACTCAAGTCACATAAATTGTGTTTCTGAAAATTAGGTAAGACTATTACATTTTATCTGTCTAAAACTCAATTTGAACATAAATCTTGTGTATAGATTGAAAATATAATGTAACTCATATTGATGTGCTTTTTTTTTTTGGCATTTTTGTCCTTTTGTGCATAAAAAATGTGAGGGGCAATGTAACTCAAAATGGGTTAAAAGCTAAAAGCTAGCTTCCCAAATTGCCCCTATCTTTGCCTAAATGATAGTAGCCATGTTTCTTTGTTAGAGTTTATTTTAAATTAAAAATTTATAATTTATAGTTCTTATAGTTTGACCCTAGTATTATTTTGATATCTATAATTTTAATTGATTTGATTTTGACTTTGAATTTTTTTACTTTGCTTTAATTTGATCCGATTGATTAAAATTTATGATTATTTTGTGGAAAATGCACACATGAATGCCATGTGCTATGTTTTTAGGGACAAAAATGTAAACTTGATCAATTTAGTGAGTTAACCGTAATCAATTCATTGATAATTTTTCGTAAAAAACCGTAATGGGGTGCCAATCAAACTAAAATTTAAAATTAAGGGTCAACATTGAGTCAATTGAAAGTATAAGAACTAAAATAATACGAGGGACAAAAAATAAGGACTATTAGTATAATTTTCCATAAATAAAATCTTAATACACTCTTTTGTCAATTTTAGGATAATTATTCATTGTGTTTGTTTTCAGTTTTCTGAATTTAGTTTTTTGAAAATTGAATTTTTTGTTTTTCTTATTTTTTTGTTTTTAGTGAATATTTTTAAAATTTTAAGCATTTTTTTTAAAACTTTTTTAGATGCATTAGATGCATCTTACTTAGATGCATCTAAAAAGTAAAATATTTATGAAAAATATTTTAAAAAATTAATAAATATACAAAAATAAGGAAAATATATTGTATTTTCGTTTTTTTTGTATTTTTGGTATTTAATGAATTTTTTAAAGATTTTTTTACGAAAAATTATATTTTTTTAAGTGTATTTATGTTAGGTGTGTCTAAAATTTTTTTAAAAAAAATCTTAAAATATGAAAAAAATTCAGTCCAAATAAAAAAAAAATGAAAATCAAGAAAATAGAATTTTCTGAAAAGTGTTTTGAAAAAGCTAGAAACAAACATTATTTTTTATTCAACTTATTAATTTTTTTTTGTCACGTCAATTTAAATTAGAAGCTATTGCAAATTGTTTGGTATAGATTTTTAAATAATTGAAAAAATATACTATAAGTCTATTTTTTAAAATAATTATCTACTTTTTTGAGACAAATATATAAAATAAAAATGTTATTATTATCAGATTAATTTAATATTTTTGTATAAATTATATACATTAAAGATTTTATAAAATAAACGATTTAGATAATTGAAATAGAACCACGGTCGGCCTGGGCCCTCAATGTCTCTCAATACAAAATTATTACATAAAAGTTTATTGTAAGAAAATATGAGTTCCCATTTAAATAGGCTTCACGGTCTGAGGTGGGCTTTTTAACTCAGCTTCAAAAATCCATAAACCCAAACACCCACATGGAATATGGCTCTTTGGGCTTTGTTTTCACACGCAACGCAATCAATTTGATGGAATACATATTTTTTTAAACTAAAATAATGTAATTATAATAGTTTAAAAGGAAAAATAATTTATAAATAAAAATTTATAAAATAAACATATCCAAAATAATATGTTAGTGACATTTTTTAAATTATAATGATAATAGATGACTTTTTGATTGGAAATGAAACTACCACAAGAAGTCCTATAATTTTGTATAAATTTTTTTTACAATTATTTATTTATTTTTGTATATTATTACTCTTTTGAAAATGTAAGCCAACATAATAGACATTGTATTTTAAAGTGGTAAAATTAAAATTTATTATATTATTTTGAATATTATTTAACTACTGGTGGAAAATTCATATTGACCAGGTAAGTAAGGAGTCATTTTCTTTAGAAAATAAAAATAATAATAATGATAATTATTGTTATTTTTGATTGGTCATTATATAAAATTGAGTCACCCACAACTCAGATGGATCTTTTAAATGGGTTTCTATCTCATCACACACTAGGCTTCTCAAACACACAAGGTAGGCCACATTGACTAAGGTCGGTTAACTCTCGGCTTCACAAATCCACACCCCCACACACTATCACACATCATATGGACATCTACTTTTTAAAGTGAACACATTTCAAAATTTTACATGATTTTGTATTAATTTTTCTGTTAATCTTTCTTTTTTTTTTTTTTTTGCTCACCAAAAAAAAGTTTTATTTAAAAAAAAGAAAAAGAAAAAAAAGACAGCAAGGATACATAGTATCAATTTAGAGGGATATAACCCACTCTAATATTAAAAAAAAAAAAAGTATTACTATTCATTAAAAATTCATGTTGGCAAGGCATCTTTCTTGAGTTTTGTTATTTCTTTGTTGTCAAGTAATGGAGTCACCTAAGACACCCACACCCACACCGAGGTGGGTCTTTCAACTAGCTCTCTCATAAAATTTTAAAAAAAAAAAAAAGATTAATGATAAATTTTATAAATGTTAATAATTAAAATCTTAAATTTTTTCATTAATCTGATATTATTTTATAAAAATATGACTGAATCCAAACCACCACCACCACCCCCCCCCAAAAAATGTTTTCTCAAAAACACACACTGATACAATAGATCGACCTATTAACTTGGTCAAACACATACACATTGACATAGTTCTTTCAGCTTGGTTTAGCAAACACACACCCACACCCACACCCACACCCACAATCAAGCCAATGAAAAGTTTAAAAGAAAAAAGAAGAAGAAGAATTTCACGCCTATAAATATCCCCATCATTCCATCTTCAGAGGCACCACAGCAAAACGCAACATATAATTCAAAGAGAGAGAGAGAGTTGAGAAAAATGTCTGACAAGGGTAAAGTTAGTGTGATTCCGGCACCGAAAACGACAGTGAAGGAGAAGATGGCGCAATCTGTACTTTCTGCCATTCAAAAGACCAAAGATAAGAAGAAATAAAGTTATTAATTCAAATTATGTAACCCAATAGAAATAGCTCTAGGAATTACACGTACCAGTTTGGTTGGTATATTTGTGTCTACATCATGTATCTTTTCTTTCTTTCTTTTTTCTTTTTTTTTTTTAAATTTTTTTAGGGATGAAAGTGAGTTGTTATGTTAATTATTGTTACATTATGTATTTATGTTTATTTCATATATTTGATAAATAAATGAAGTCACGAAGTCCCCTTCAACAAGCAAGCAGCTCTAATTTTACTAAATTTATCTTGTGCAAAAATATGTAACTCATAAATGAACCTTTCAGTGCCCAAATCCCTCTCTTTGGAGCCATGTAAATTCATAATCTTAGCTATTGAGAGGGCAAAACACTAGCATAAAATTATTGAAATACTATAATAACTCCATACTCCATATATACAAGCTATTTGACAGTTCAATAGATCTACTATATTTATAGATCTTTATTCGACCCTCACATAGCTTAAATGACTAAATTTTCAAAACTCGAGCCATCATTTGATTTTAAAGCAAAAAATTTCATGATAACACCATAGGTAAGAGACTAGACCACCATTATTAATGAACATAACAAATTGGGAAGTTGTTAGACACATACTTTGTCTGACACAAGATTAGTCTCCACTCAATTTGATTCATTATTTTAAAATTATTAAGTGAGATATATGTATAAAGACAATTTATACAATAATAATGAGATAATTTGAACAAAAAAATGGAAAAAAATATCATCCAAAGAGGAAACCTTGCCCAAAACAATAGTTTATTTTATGAAAAGTGATTATTTCAGTTTTTTAAAGAGAAAAGTCCAAATTTTCTGGATAATTGAAAAGAGTTTAATTTCAAGATAATTGAAAGGAGTTTAATTTTAAGATCTTAAAACTCTTTTTTGGATCTTATTTTCATTGGCATATCTCATTGTTTACTGCAATGTATTAAAAACATAAAAAGAAAGAAGGAAGCATCCATGATAGAAAATAGGACAATGTTATTCTAATTCAAAAATTAGATTTATTTTTTAAATTTAATAATATAACAATGAATTAGAATATATAAGATAAGTTTCTCTCTCATATTTTTTTTTAATTATTAACCAATCATATTTCTTAGATATTATGCTCATCGTAAACATTTTCAATAGACCTTTTAAGAAAAACTTGTTACCTATTATAACTAGTCTCGTCATATTTTACTCCTTTCAATAGACTAGTTATACTACAAGCTATTTTAACCAAAAAAAAAAAACTAACCCTTTAAACAGTTTGTGTATAAATAAATAAAGTAAAAAAGCCAATAATGTTTCGTAGCTCGAAACAATTCGGTCCGAATGGCTCGAATCTACCCAAAATGACGTCGTTTTGGGTAGGGTTTTTATTTTTGTCTCTCTCTCTCTCTCTCTCTCTCTCTCTCTCTTTTCTTTTTCTCTTCTTCAATGTTTTGTCTCTGAATAGATAGGAGGAGGAGAAGATAGAAGGAGGAGGAAGACAGAAGAAGAGAAGGAGAAGACAAAGAGAAGGGCAAGACAGAGGAGGGTGATTTGTTAGCTTTCCCATATTTTTTATTTGGGTTTGATTTGGCTCTCTCTCTCTCTTTCTCTCTCTCTCTTCTCTACTCCAAAAGCCTCATCCTTCTCCTTCTCCGACACCCACAATCCGGATCACCGTCAGAGTCTGCGACGAGGTAAGGTGAGCTCCTTCTCTTCCCCTTCTATTTTGGGTTTGATTGATTTTGTATGATTTGGTCTGTGGCTTATTGGTTTTGATTTTGATTTTTGGGTTTGACTGATTTGGGTTTGATTTCTTTTCTCAGATTTTTGGGTTTGGTTTGTTAGCTTTTCCAGATTTGGGTTTGAATTGGTTTTGGTTTGATTTGTTAGCTTTCCCAGATTTTTAATTTAGTTTTGATTTGTTAGTGTGTGAGTGAGTTTCCGATCACACTGCCCTCTTTAGTGATTCAGCTGTAGAACACAGGCAGAATAGATGGCACCCTGTAACCTGCACAGAAAGGAAAGGCTCCGGCGGTGGTTCTTCCACCCGGGGGCACTCCGACGATCAAGTCAGTATCTCTCAAAGATAATTCAAGTGCTTAAATTACTGCTCAAGGCTTAAAATTGCGTACCTTAGACCCGCCGGGGGTGCCTTCTTTTATAGTTTAACTTCCTCCCAGTCCCACTAGAAGTCTGACTTCTATGGACTCTAATTCCGGATTTACCTTGGACTCTTCAAGAGATAAGGATAGACTCCCTAAGAGTATTACCTATATCCATCTTGCAGTCTTTCTTCATTCTAGGACTCCTGTCCCTTATCCGCTTATCCCGGATTCCTGTATTCTCGCGGATAACCTCGGCCTAGCCGAGATCATTCTGGTATCTTGACCAGGACACGTGACATCTCGGCTGACACTTCGGTGTCACCTCGGCCACGTGTTGGTATTCAGAAAATACATCCCCACAACTGCCCCCTAGGTTCTATTACCTCGGCATCTGAGGTGATGGAACCTACATTGGTACTCTTGCTGAACATCGGCTCGAGAACTTCCCAGCCGAGATCATTTACTTTTAGCCTGACATGTTCTCTTCGGAGAACAAGAACTCTAGTGAACTCTTTCACGCGCATGAGCTGTCATGCATCACTTTCTAGTCAATTCATTTACGCGTTCTGTCTCCATTGGCTCGTGCTTGTGACGCGCTCGTAAGCCGCCTTTTATCTGTTTACGCCGTCTGACGTCTGCGTTACCCCAGGCGCATTAAATGCTTCTGTTTTGCCGCCGTTTCAAATTTTGACAAAACTTTTTGCCTCTATCTTTTGGCTCTTCACTTTTGCATTTGGCTTTCTCGCTTTCTCTCTCTCTAAACTTTCCTTTCCGAAACCGTCATTGCTTCAAGCTCGAAGCTCTGCGACTGTCTTCCCTTCTCCTCTCTTTAAACTTTCGTTATTGTTTCATCCGTCGTCTGTCCTCAGCAAATTTCATTCCGGCGTCACTTTTCCTGGTAAGCAACTGTTCTTTCTTTTCCAGTTCTTGATTATCCCTGGAATTGCCTGCTTTTACTGTTTTACTTAAGCGTTTATTTGCGCGAATCATTCTCCTGAATGCGTCTCATTTCAAGTGTTTACACATTGACACTATTTCATCACTGTTTCTGATTTTCCACCTTTTGTGTTCTTGAATTTGAAACTTCGTCTTTGCTTTCTGCTCTTGTTGTATCTTTTCCAGATCCGAGCCTCCAATCTTTGTTTTCGTAGAGTTAGGTTTGGGGTTTGCTTATAGAACCTATTAATTCATAGGAAAACTGAAAACTGAAGCCGAGATTACCATAACCCTTAAAAAACCTCTTTTTCACACTAATTAGATACCCTTATGCCGATATCATGGGTATGTGGAGGAATAGGGTAAATTCTTCAACCAAACTAGAATATTTCAGGCAGGAGTTTTCCATTCCCGCCGACGTTCATCTAAGATTAGCCGGGGATGATGATTCTATTATGCCCACAAAGGATACAATGCCCTTCCCCATTGTTGCTTTCACCGAGTGTGGACTTCGGCTCCCACTAAATCCCCTTTTCCGCGAAGTTCTCCACTTCTACAGACTGAACCCCATGCAGCTTACCGTCAACTCCTATAGGGTGATTAATGGAGTCATAGCCTTAGCCCGGCAAGAGAAGGTTAGGATCACCCTGGCCGATCTTCAATACTGTTATACAATGTGCCCCCTTAATTTGAAGGAAAAGGGCTTCGTATATTACCTTAAGCCGAGGTCCACCCAATTCAAAATTATAGCCGATCTCTCAGACTCCAACAAGGGGGCCGGGGACGACTATCTTATTGCTTCGGGAAATTGGGAGTTCGGCCCGGATGAAGATGTCCATATTTTTCCTCTGCCTCGAACAGTTAAAGAGGGCAAGGGTAAGAGCCCTGTGTTACTGCTTAGTTGTTTTCTCTTCAAGTCTTCCATACTTAGCCCGTTTCTAATGTCTGTTTTGTTTGTCTTGCAGACCTCCATCAGCCACCAAAAAGCTTCCGTCAAACCTACTTTCCAGGTAAAGACCTGAAGAAGCTTCTTGATCTTCCTATCCACAAACGCAAAGCTCCACTGGTACTGAACTTCGTCCCAACGTATAAGTCAACTCTGCCTGACGTTCCAAGAGCGAAGAAAAAGAGCCCATCTACTGCCACAACTCAAACCGCATCTACATCCCGAACAGATCAAGGTTCTACTTCTGACCCAGCCGATCTTCCATCCACTTCGGCCCAATACCTGATCCCTGTACCTGAAAGGAGACGTCGGAGAAGACTCGTTAAGACTGCCGAAATGGGTCGTCCGAAGCCCGTTGCCCAAGATCTCCTGGCCGACCTTCCAACAGATGTGGATGCTCAACCAACCCAGATTATGCCCCCACCAAAACCAAAAAGAGTCAAGAAGGCCCAGCCAAAGGCCAAAGCCACTGGGGATGAGGCTGAGGATGCATTGCCCATCTCACTGCTGGCTGAAAGCAAGAAGACTGCAACTGCTTCAAAAAGGTCCGCTGAGGCCCCGCCTTCGGAATCCACTCAATCCAAGAAGCCGAGGTCATCGTTTGCGACGACCTCGGGCTCCAAGAAGCCCGACGTTCCATGGGCCCCCGAATTTACTCTAGAAGACAGGCCAATTATGGCCAGCGAAAGTGCCGATGATATCAACGTCGCCGTTGCCCTCAGCACGGTGCTGCTTCTTCCGGGTGATTTGGAGCGGAATGCCACGTATAGTGAATATGAGAACTATGCTTTAATGCTCCAACATTCCGACCAAGTAAGTGTTCCTGCTTGGTACCTTTTCCTTTCTTTTAGCTTTATACTTAAGTTATTTTCTAACACTCTGTGACAATTTCTGCTTTGTGCTCTTTTCAGACCATTCAACACGCCCACTCTTTGTCCATGCAAGCCTTCGAAAATAGGACAAAGTTGACCGACATGAGGAGGGAAATTGCTGCCCTAAAAAAGGAGAGCAAGTCTCTTCAATCAAAAATGAAAAAATTGGAAGACTAAGCTGAGGCTGCTACCGAAGCCCAAACTCTGGTCGAGGAGAAGGCCGAATCAGCTGAAGCCATTAAGAAGGTCGCTGAGGCCGAGAAGAGGGAGGCCGAGGCAAAACGGGCCCAGGTCGAAAAAGAGCTTGAGGAGGCCCTGGCCACAAAAAAGGCCGAAATTGCTGCGGCGGATGAAAAGGCCTATGCGCAGGGAATGGCCGATGTTTCTAAGGATTACAAGCTTCAGGTCAGGCAGGCATGCAACAGGGGCTTCTCCCTTGGTTGGATGACCCTTGCCAAGAAGCTTAACCTCCCAGACGACTCCCCACTACGCAAGGCTGGTGACATTCCTCTGCCATTTCCCCCTCCTCCTCCTCCAGGTCAAGCAGAAGAAGAATCTGGCTCTGAGGCTGAGGATGAAGATAATAATGATAACGAGGCCTTGGTGAGGAAATCCAAGGATACTGCTGAGGCGAAGTCCCCTCCTCCAACTGAGCAAGTCGTGGACTTAACTCCGGATGAGAAGGGTGATGAGGTTGAGGGGGCGTCCAAGGAAGCTGTTACCGAGCATTTATCATCCGACCTTCTCTTGGCTGAAAGAAGTCTTGACAATACGCTTGCGGAAATCGACGCTGAGCTGGCTGCAGAGAAGGCTGCCGAAGTGGTTTCGCAAGAAACTTCTGAGGTCCAGACCCAAACTGCTCCTGAAGCTCAGGAGTCACAACTTTGATGTCTGTTTTTCTTTACTTTGTATTTTGTTTCAATATCTGGAAAATGTAAGCTCCATCTTATGGCCGATGTGCCTTTTTCCATTCTGATGCTAAATACAACTTTCTGCTACTGAGTGTTTGTATTTTTGTATTCTCATGACTGCTTCTGCATGATTTTATACTTAGAATATTTTGCAAGTCTCTCCTCCTTTGTAAAATCTCCTCGGGGAAAAATACCTCGGGTGTGTTTACCCGAAGATTTATCTCGGCAAGAACTTCACCTGTAAATTTTCCATAAATATCAACAAGTATGTAGCATACACAATTTTAACTGGCAAATTTTTCTCAAGTTTTAACAAGAGTCTGAATCAATAAACTTAATTTAACTTCATCTTGTAAATTGCTACAAATTTCAACAAGTGAAGATAAACAATTATCTCGGCTTAACTTTAACTTGTAAATTGCTACAAATTTCAACAAGTAAAGATAAGGAATTCATCTCAGCTTAACTTTAACTTGTAAATTGCTACAAATTTCAACAAGTAAAGATAAGGAATTTATCTCAGCTTAACTTTAACTTGTAAATTGCTACAAATTTCAACAAGTAAAGATAAGGAATTTATCTCAGCTTAACTTTAACTTGTAAATTGCTACAAATTTCAACAAGTAAAGATAAGGAATTTATCTCGGCTTAACTTCGGTTAAGCATAATTTCTGTTTAACTCCGGTTAAACTTTATCTTAGATTAACCACGGTTAAACATCTCGGCTTAACTTCGGCTAGGCATTACTGTCTTCTATCTGCCCCCAATGTGAACCTAAGTTCCACTTGGGTTCTCATTATTCAAAAAACAACATTATGCATAGTTTCATATGTTCTGGGAAATTCTACTAAGATTTCATTGATCATATCGGCAAAAAATCAAACAACATCTAATGATAAAAAAAACTTTAAATTACAAGTGTTCCATGGTCTAGGCAATGCTTTGCCTTCGCTATCTTCGAGCCGGTATGCCCCATTTCCTAACACCGAGGTGATTCTGTAGGGCCCTTCCCAGTTTGGGCCAAGCTTGCCCTCTCTGGGATCCTTCTTATTGCCGACGACTTTTCTCAAGACTAGGTCGTTGACCTGAAAATCCCTTGGATTGACCTTCTTGTTGTAAGCTTTGGCAAGCTGTTGTTGGTATGCTGCAAGCTGGATTGCAGCTTTCTCTCTTCTTTCTTCTAGTAGATCCAGATCTCGGGCTAAGAGCACATCGTTAGTCCCGTTCCCAACTCCCTGGGTTCTGATCCCTGGGATGCCGATCTCCAATGGAATGACTGCTTCTGTGCCATAAGCCATAGCGAAGGGGGATTCCCCTGTTGATCTTCTCGGCGTAGTGCGATACGCCCAGAGCACATTGGGCAATTCGTCTACACACTTTCCTTTTGCTGCCTGCAGCCTCTTTTTTATCCCGTCCAGAATTACTTTGTTGGATGCTTCTGCTTGCCCATTACTTTGGGGAAAACTTGGTGTTGAAAAATAATTCTTTATTTTGAATTTTGCACAAAAATTCTTGATGAGTTTGTTGTCAAACTGTGTTCCGTTGTCGGCAACTATTGCTCTTGGAATCCCAAATCTGGTGATGATGTTTCTCCAGATGAAGTTCTTCACATCCACATCTCGGATTTTGGCAAGAGGCTCTGCTTCTATCCACTTTGTGAAGTAGTCTGTTGCTACCAGTAGGTACTTCCGCTGCCCAGTTGCTTGGGGCAATTGTCCAACGAGATCCATGCCCCATTGGGCAAATGGCCAAGGGCTGGAAACCGGGTTCAGGTCGGCAGCTGGCTGATGTATCAAAGGTGCAAACCTTTGGCATTGTTCACACTTCTTCACATAGGCCTCTGCATCTTTTTGCATATAGGGCCACCAATACCCCTGGGTAATGGCCCTGTGAGCTAATGATCTTCCCCCTGCGTGGCTTTCACAAACTCCTTCATGAATTTCATATAAGAAGTCTTCGACCTGAAGAGGGTGTACACACCTTAAAAGAGGCCCAGTGAAGGATCTTTTGTAGAGATGTCCTTCTGCTGTCAGGATGAATCTTGCCGACTTCAATCTGACCTTGTGTGCTTCCTTTCGTTCTTCTGGCAGCTTTCCCTCTTTCAGGAATGCAACAATTGCATCCATCCAGCTTGGTCCCATGTCCACACATAATGCTTCTTGCATTGTGTTTGGCAGCTCTATGCTCGGGCCCGATAGGTAATCGATCATTATTGTCTTTGTCTTTCCGGTTTGCATTGAACTTGCTAAATTGGCCAACGCGTCGGCGTGGCTGTTATCATCTCGGCTAACCTGAAGAAGCCGGCAGTTTTGAAACATGGCTGCCAGCTTGATGACTTCCTTTGCGTATGCCGACATCCTTTCATCTCGGGCTGCAAACTCTCCTGTAGTTTGATTTACTATAAGTTGTGAATCACAAAAAATTATTACCTCGTCTGCCTCTGCTGCTACTGCTAGCCTAAGTCCAGCAATCAATGCTTCATACTCTGCCTCATTGTTCGAGGCTTTGAACCCCAGTCGAATGGACTGTTCCAATATCTCTCCATCGGGGGATATTAACACTACTCCTGCCCCTGCCCCCTGCCGATTTGAGCTCCCATCAACAAAAAGTTGAAAGGAGTTGCCGATGTAAATGCTGCAGGGTCTGAGTTTTTCCTTCCTTGGTTCTTTAGTCTTTGACTGGGCTTCTCCTTCCTTGTTTGGACATCGTTCACCTCGGCTCAACAGAGCTCGATGTTCGATGTATTCTGGCGAGAACTCGGCCACGAAGTCGGCCAAGACTTGGCCCTTTATTGCTGTTCTCGGCCTGAACTCCAGGTCGTATTGGCCCAAAACTACGGCCCATCTTGCTATCCTTCCAGTTAAGTCTCCTTGTTGTAATAGGGATTTCAGTGGGTGTTCTATTAGTACCACTATCTTGTGAGCCTGAAAGTAATGGTTTAGCTTTTTTGAAGCCATTACCAAGGCCAGCATTAATTTCTCCAGTGGTAAATACCTTGTTTCTGCATCGGCCAAGGTTTTACTTACATAGTAAACAGCCTTCTGCTCTCCCTTCTCTTCTCGGATTATCACAGCACTTACTGCGTGCTCTGAAACTGCTAAGTATAAAAACAGTTCCTCCCCAGGTTGGGGTGTTGAGAGGACTGGAGCCCTGGTAAGATATTTCTTCAGGTCGGCCAAAGCGGCCTCGCATTCCTCTGTCCATAAAAAATCCGTGGCCTTTTTCACCAGGTTGAAAATAGGTTTACATTTGTCCGAACTTCGGCTTATAAACCTGTTTAGCGCTGCGGCCCTTCCAGTAAGCATTTGAACCTGTTTAGCCGATGTCGGACTCTGTAATTCCAGGATGGCTTTGATCTGATCTGGGCTGGCTTCAATGCCCCTTCTAGTCACTAGGTATCCCAAGAACTTACCAGATCCGACTCCAAACGCGCACTTCGAGGCGTTGAGTCGGAGCCGATATGTTTTGAGTATGTCAAAGACCTCTTTTAGGTCAGCGAGATGATCTTTTGGTTCCTTGGTCTTCACGACCATGTCATCAATGTAGACTTCTATTGTTCGGCCAATCAAGTGTTTGAACATCTTGGTTACCAGCCTTTGGTAAGTTGCTCCTGCGTTTTTCAACCCAAAAGGCATAACTCTGTAACAATACAGACCTTTTGGGGTGATAAACGCTGTATTCTCCTCGTCTGGGGGGTACATGGCTATCTGGTGATACCCCCTATAAGCATCCAAGAAGCTCATCCTTCCATGTCCAGATGTGGCGTCTACCAACTGGTCGATCTTTGGTAGAGGGAAGCTGTCTTTGGGACAAGCTTTGTTCAAGTTTGTAAAATCTACGCAGACCCTCCACTTGCCATTCTTCTTCTTTACTACCACTGTGTTTGACAACCATGTCGGGTAATTGGCCTCTCTGATGGCCCTGGCCTCCAGTAGTCTGTCTACTTCCTTCTCCACCGCTTCGACGTGCATCAACGTCGGTCTTCTGGCCCGTTGTATTACTGGTTTGGCCGACCTGTCAACGTTGAGTCTGTGACATGTGACCTCGGGGTCAATGCCAGGCATCTCATAAGGTGTCCAGGCGAACACCTCAATATTTTTTCTCAGAAAGGCTTCCAGCTCCCTTTCATCTTCTTCGGCTAATTCTGTGCCGAGAAGAAAGAAGCGTTCTTCATCGCCCTCCTGGACGAAGATTTTCTTCAGTGCTTCTTCACTTTTCTCGGTTGGCTCCTTGCCGACATCGTCTAGGACCTTCATGTCCTCTTTTTCAATTTCTGCCTTCTCTGGTTCCCGAATGCTGCAGGTTAATTTCATTGCTGCCATGGAGCTATTTTTTGCCTGCAACTGATCTCCTCTGACTTCCTCAATCCCATGTTCTGTTGGGAACCGTAGCAGTTGATGCAATGTTGAGGGAACCGCCCCCATTGCATGCAACCACGGTCTCCCCAAGATAATGTTGTAAGGCGAGGGCGTGTCAATCACAATGAATTCTGTCTTGATCTTCTTCGTGCCAGCCTGTACCTCCAAGCTTGTTGCGCCTAATGGCCATGTCGGCGTTCCATTGAAGCCGACCATCGGGCCGTTTGATTGCTCCATGTCATCAGGGTGAAGGCCTAACTCCTTGTAACATCTGACATACATGATGTCGCAGGAGCTGCCTTGATCAATCAGGATGCGTTTCACCTGGCACTCCCCAACCTGGAGGGATACTACCAAGGCATCATTGTGCGGGTGTTGGACCATATCTAGGTCGGCTTCTGTGAAGGCTATCATCGGTCCTTGGCACTCTTCATGCCGAGGTCTTTTCAGTCCGATCTAGTTGACGTGCTGCAGGTGTTTTACCCTTTGTGTCTCCCCCCGTATGTCATTTTCATTCACTTTTGAGTGGATCACATTAACCACCCGAGGTCCGCCTGCCTGTGGTTGCTGCGCTGGGGGAGGCGGGGCTGCTGGTGCCTGAGGCAATCGTGCCTGTTCTTCCCTTTTTTTGGCCTCATCTACAAGGTCTCTCAGATGGCCTTGCCTCACCAAGTCTTCTAAGTGTGCTTTAAGGGTTCTGCAGCCTTGAGTTGGGTGCCCCTCCTCGTTGTGGTTGTCTCCTTCAGTGTCAAGGTTGATAGGCCTGTTGTTCCCTGCGGGAGCGTCGTCCCCAACCTTTTCTTGTTGTGCGTTACTGGCCATCTATTCGTCTTTCGTTCCCACAGACGGCGCCAAATTGTGTGAGTGAGTTTCCGATCACACTGCCCTCCTTAGTGATTCAGCTATAGAACACAGGCAGAATAGATGGCACCCTGTAACCTGCACAGAAAGGAAAGGCTCCGGCGGTGGTTCTTCCACCCGGGGGCACTCCGATGATCAAGTCAGTATCTCTCAAAGATAATTCAAGTGCTTAAATTACTGCTCAAGGCTTAAAATTGCGTACCTTAGACCCGCCAGGGGTGCCCTTCTTTTATAGTTTAACTTCCTCCCAGTCCCACTAGAAGTCTGACTTCTATGGACTCTAATTCTGGATTTACCTTGGACTCTTCAAGAGATAAGGATAGACTCCCTAAGAGTATTACCTATATCCATCTTGCAGTCTTTCTTCATTCTAGGACTCCTGTCTCTTATCCGCTTATCCCGGATTCCTGTATTCTCGCGGATAACCTCGGCCTAGCCGAGATCATTCTGGTATCTTGACCAGGACACGTGACATCTCGGCTGACACTTCGGTGTCACCTCGGCCACGTGTTGGTATTCAGAAAATACATCCCCACAGTTAGCACTCCAATTGATTAATCGTAAACTAATCTTCAATGTTTTTTGCCAATCTGGGAGATGAACAACAATTTTGATTTGTTCAGAGAGTTAGGAGAGAGATGAAAATATATTGACTAGATTAGCTCTCTTTCAATGGAGAGAGATGAACAAATCTGTTGATCAACAGTTCTTTCAATAGAGACATGAACAAATCAATGGAGAGATGAACAACTAAAATATAGTGCCAATCTGGGAAAGCTCTCCAATTATCATCATAAATTGTTGAAGGAGAAAAAGAGATGAACAGTAGAAGAAGAAGAGAAGAAACAGAGCAAGGAGACAAACAGAGAAAGGTTGAAAGTGAAAAGTCAGGCCACTCGAGCCACGCAAAAATCGAGCTACGAAACATTATTGTAAAAAAACATTGTTGGAGAATGTAAATAAAATGAGGGATTTGGTCAAACTTCCCTCATAATAAAACTTTAATGTATTAAGGACAAGTACAAAAAAAATTCTTGAAAAATCCAATACACACCACTATTGCAAAAAGATCCTTGGTGACTAATTTAATATTTTAAATTTTAAAATAATATAACTTTTGATCTAGATGTCGATTTTTAATAAAATAATTAGTATTTTTAGAATCTTCTCATCAAGATCTATCAAATAAGATCACGGTTGACTATGAATTTAAAAAAAAAAAAAAAATACCGTCAAAATTGATGTAAACAGTAACATGTTACTTTTTTTCACAGTAAAGTATTACTTTGATTGACAGTAACATTTTACTGTCTGTTCTAAATAGGGCATCAACTATAAAAATAGAGTACGACTCTTCCTACATATGAACTCACACTACTATTAGAAATTAAAACCCATACACGTAGGATACTCAATCACAGAGAAAATGGATCGACTTGTTTCTCGTCAAAAGAGTTCGGATTGTTGTGGCTATTTATGGTTGATTCTTCTTCACTCCCCCAACAATTTTGCAGAAAAACCTTTCGCAGAGAGTGGTGAGTTTTAGAGAGAGAGAGAGAGAGAGAGAGAGAGAAGCACTCTCCACAGTGCTACACTTTGCTATCTCTGCTTGTCTACAACTCACATGTCATACTCTCAATTTTTTGAACTTTCTATTTGCAATTGCGTAAACCCTCTCTCCACAGTGCTACACTTTGCTATCTCTGCTTGTTTACAACTCACATATGTTATACTCTCAATTTTTTGAACTTTCTATTTGCAATTGCGTAAACCTCCCCTCTCTCTCTCTCTCTCTCATACTTTTCTCTTTGTGAAACGAAGTCACCAAAAAAAAAAAAAAAAAAAAGGAACAGAATGTTCAGAGTAATGCTCCAAATCAGAGCTTCTCAATGGAAATCTAAAGCTTTGTCTAAATCGACAGAACTCATTGGTTGCTTGACACACAAACACCTTCGCCGTTAGTAACTTCCTCTCTCTCTCTCTCTCTCTCTCTCTCTCTCTTTCTCTCTCATACACACACACACACATGGAAATGCAAGATTGTCCAAAAGGAAATAGAAAAATATTTTTGTATCCTTCATCACGTATGAGACTCCAAGTGAAGGAGCTTATGGAGGAAAAATTTATGGATTGCCATTTTCACCAAAGAAGAGTCTAATGAAGGAGTTTTTGCCAAATTTTCCAAATAAAAAAATAGTTAAGTAAAATAAAAAATACTATTTTTTGTAATTCTAATAAAAAAATAAGGAGTAGCATTGTAGTTCCTCTAAATAACTAAAGCAACTTATCAATCCAAAACCTCCAAATTACATATTTTAGAGATGAGTTATGCTAGGGACTCTAAATATTCTATCAAACCTCTCACATGGGTGTGGGACCCACACACATATGGATTTGTGTGAGTCCCACCTTATGTGAGAGGTTTGATAGAATATTTGAGATACATAACAATGCTCTTTAGAGATTTTGTTCATTGAAAATGAGCAACCTAACTAATGCTACCCTATAACTGGTATTTGGAAAATGAAGAAAAACACAAAAGAAAAGGACAAATTAATTTCATTGGTATATTAATTATCTCCAATTTAAATTAACAATATTTATTATTATCATTTTTAAGATCGTTAAAAATGAAGAATAAGATGAAGGATAATCATATCCAAAGGTTAAAATCTTTCTTCTTCTCTTTTTTTTTTTTTTTATTATTATTTTTTATTTTTAAATTATACTTTATTCTTGCGTTTATTTTTCATGCTAATCAAACGAAGAAACAATGTCCTTCACATTTTCCAAACAAAAGGCCTGAAAGGTAAGTTTCATGATGTTTCATCCTATTTTTCATGTTAGTTACGATGAACGTGCAATAACCTAAAATAAGAAAGAAACAAAATAATGAAAAAATCATTAACCAATGTGTCACGGTTTCAACTTAAAAAATATTAATTATAATTAAAAAAACCTTTGATGGGATCAATTATAAATTTATGTTGGCTTTTTATTGAGTTTGATTATTTGTTTGTGGCGAGTCAAACTCAAGTACGATATAAACAAAAAAATTGTATTAAAAAAATTAAGAGAAATTATAATAAAAAAAAACTATAGGGTTTGACCAATGTAACAAAATAAACTCTAATTTTTTAATTTCATCAATTTAAAAATTTAAATCTTTTGATTTATTTTCAATACAAATTATTTATTTATTTTCATCAAGTAAAACTGATAAAAAAATAGTATTTAAACCATTAAACTCAATGAGAATTATATATCTAAAATACTATCTTTCATTGAATTTAATGGCCAAATTATATATTTTTTTCCGTCAGTTTTACTTAATGAAAATAAACAAATGATTTAGATTTAAAACGAATAAAAAAAATTAAAATTTAAGTTGACAAAATTAAAAACTTAAAATTTATTTTGTTATAAGAATCAAATCTTGAAAGTTTTTTTTTATAATTTCACCAAAAAATTAATGCTGAGTGACTAAAAAGATTAAAAACAAAATACTCATTAAAATGACTTATATTTTAAAAAATGACACAACCATATTATTCTAATTAAAATTCAGTATAAAATATTTATAAGAATAATATTTTTAATATATAAAATAATTTACTTCAGGACACGGGCACGGGCACGGGCACCCGCACCCACACCCAAACCCAAACACAATTAGATGGGCCTTTCAACTGAGTTTTTTAATCTCACACACACAATCACGCACTACCTTTTAACTTGGGTACACATATATACATTGATCTATTTTTTATTTGACTTCACAAACCCGCACAAATGCACACACACAACCCCTCGAGATATGGCTCTTTCAACTGTGTTTTCCCACAATCGACTAAAAAAAAAAAAAATTGATATTTTTGTATAATTTTTAGTTGAACAGTGACATTTTTAAAAACACTAATATTACAAATTTAGACTTAACTATTTAGAAATTATCTAAAACTATTATATTGTGGTTTAGATTTATTCTACACATAAATCTCACACTACACAAATTTAATCTCAAACACACAACTCTCATTTGGAATAAATTCGAGGTACTTAAGTGGGGTTTATAACATTTTTCTTTTAAAAATATAAGTTGAAATGACAGCCGTTTTAATTTGAAGTGATAAAATTAAAACTTATTGCATCATTTTGCATTAAATTTTTTATATGATTTTTGTATTTTTATAGTACTACTTAATAAAAATTCATATAAGCAATATACTATAGTTCCCATTTTCTTGAGTTTAGCTATTTTGGTGAGTCATTACACAAAATTGACCTAACACACCTAGGGCTGCAAACGAGCCGAGCCGAGCCGAGCCGAGCCGAGCTTTAGTATGTTTGGGCTTGTTTATTAAGATTTTAACAAGCTCGAGCTCGAGCTCGAGCCCGAGCTGAATAAAAATTTAACGAACCGAGCTCGAGCCGAGTTGGCTTAGGCTCGACTCAAGCTCGAGCCTGTTCACGAATCTTAACGAGCTAAAAAATTTATAAATTCATACTTGCATGTGAGACTAAAGTTACAATTAAAACTTTGATTATACAATTATATATACAATATATATAAACATACTAAAAAAAAGTCCATATTTTACTAAAATAATAATATCTACTACCACTATTATATAAATATACTATCTATAGTTAAGTATTATTTACATTTATATTTTTTAAATATATAAATAGCATATTTATCTTATTTTTTATACATAATTTTATATTATTTAATATATAAATAATAAATATTAAATGAGCCAGCTAACGAGCCGAACTTTAGACTGTTTGGGCTTGTTTATTAAAAATTTAACGAGCTCGAGCTCGAGCTCGAACGGCCAAAAAAATTAACGAACCAAGTTCGAACGAGCTCTTATTGAGCCGAGCTCGAGCTTGTTCATGAACGACTCTGTTCATTTGCAGTCCTAAACACACCCACACCCACACCCACACCCACACCCAGGATCTGCCTTTCAATTGGGCTTCTCAAACAAACACAAAAGATAATTCTCTAAACTTGGTCAGAGACGTACACATTAATATGTCGTTCAACTTGGCTTCACAATCCCACAACACACACACATTTGTAAATTGTATGGCTTTTTCAGCATTGTGTTAACATGCAAACAATCCAAAGAAAAAAAAAAAAAAGGAAGAAGAAGAAGAAGAAGAAGAAGAAGAAGAAGAAGAAGAAGAAGAAGAAGAAGAAGAAGAAGAAGAAGAAGAAGAAGAAGAAACCTTCCATGTTTATAAATACATGCCCATGTTTCCCTCTAGAGAAGCACCAAAACAACACAACACACACATACACACACACACACAGAGTTAAAAGCCAACCAGCTAGCGTGAAACCTCCACCGAAGACGTCGGTGAAGGAACAGATGGTGAAAACAGTAGTTTCAGCTATTAAAAGAGCAATGACAAGAGGAAGGTAAATCCGAATTAGAAATTGACGCTATGAAAAAGATAAAGTTCATCATGATGTAATGAATTAAATAGTTGTTTCACATTATGTAACACAGTATAGCTCTAGCAAATTATAGATAAATATATTTGTGATTAGTTGTTATATTTCTGTGTCTATATTATTATGTATCAAATATCAATGTTTGTTTCATTTAGTTGATAAATAAATGAAGTCTTGTTCTATGGTTTTTTTATGTGGATGGGTTTGAATTTACATAAATATCCATTTTATTATATAAGATGCACATTTCATTTGGTGTGAATACTTTTTATCCAAATAATGTCATCCTCATTTAATAACTGTCACATTCAATAAGTACTAAATACCAATAATGTATGTAAAATGGCAAACACATTGCATTTCCATCCACAACTAGTGCACACACACATATATATATAGTTCCTTTTTATACGTTTGTCTTACATCAATAAATTTATTTTTTGTTGAAAAAAAATTATTATAATAACCTAACGAGCATGCGACTTTAACCCATATGGATTTAAGGATTTGATGAAAAAAGATAATAAAATGGAAAGAAAAAGATTTCCAGTTACTTGTTTGTAAAGTTTAAAAGATGATCAGTAGTGAAAAATGAACGAAAATTGTAAAGAAGAGAAATGCTTTAGAACTCAAATTTTATTTCTCATAAAAAATAGTGAAATCAAGAAATCAAAAATTATTCTTTATAAATAATTTATAAAATCTAAATTATCCCCTTGAATATGAAATAAATAAAATAAAATGACACGCGTCCTTTCTATTTATTATTTATTTTTGAAAAACTATAATAACTTTTTTCTTCTCTCAACTGATGTCTCGTTTGATAGGTACTTGTTTTAATTTAAAAATTAAAAAGTTATTAAAAAATTAAAAAGCTAATAATCTATATTAAAAAGTCGAAGATTCTATTTCTCTATACTTTTTGCATATCTTTTTATAAAAAATTAAAAAATCATTTCAAACATACTAATATTTTTTATCTCATATTTCAATCAAAAAATTAAAATATTACTAAAATAGTCTGTTTTAAATGAGACCATAATCACAATCCAAACACAACAAAGTTGGTGTCCCTCCTTAATTGGATGGGCCACACCAATGACTCATTTGTGGCAAAGTTTCTTTCTCTTATTTTATTATTATATAAATCAGAAAGCTTCTCTCGGTAGTTTTTTGGTGTGCCTGAAAGACAAAAGAACAAATTAAATAGAAATGACAAAATAATTTTGATAAATAAATAAATAAATAAAATGGAGAGAAAAAGGTGTTGGTATTTTTCTATAATAATACAAAAAAATATATATAAAATAAATTAAATAGAAATGACCAAATAATTTTTTTTTTATTAAAGGATGAAATACAAAATAAATGACACAACTAAATACATAATTAAATTCGATTACATTATTAAAATAACAAATTATTAATATGGATAACTAATTATTAGAACTCATCGAGATAAACTAAATTCTAAAAAATTAAAGAATAAATAGTAAGAAAAGAAACAAACTGAAACTTGTGTGATATCACAGTTTCCTTAAAATAGATTTACTGCCTCTCGATGGGTGCTGGAGATATGCCGAAGTCTACCTCCCAAGATACGACAGTCGAAACCAGCTAATGTAAAAACACCTTTTGAATAGTTTTGACGAACTTGATAATGGCTGCACTTTCTTTAACAAGAACCAAAGAAAATGATAACAAAAAAAAGATAGGAAAAAAATTCTTTGGTGTAAAAAATCATCTCCAACTTTTTAGTTCAAAACATCATCTCATTTTCCATCACAAAACCTCTCAAAAACAATCTACTAAATTAGAGGAGAAATGCCTCTATTTATACTAACAGGGGAGAGCCTTAACCATGAAGACTAACATCAATGGGGTCATCAAATACCATAAACTCTAGTCATTGGGGCTAAAGTTAAAAGGTTCAAAACTCCAAAACCATTATATAAATAATAATGTGCACATAATGTATAAGTTTTGAGAATTAAACTAGATGGATTGCAAAATGAATACAGGTGTTGGGTCACAACCCGATCCAGTCCCAATTTGAAACACATGTACAAACTAAGCCTAACTCAACTTAACCCAAAACTCAAGACTAGATCCAAGTCCAAGTCTAAAGACCAAATCTAGCACATGTACGAGTACAAGTACAAGTCTAGACCTAGTCCAAACCAAGATTAAGTCCAAATCTAAACCCAACTTTATTGATGTCCACTTTGTGAGACAATTCTCATTCATAACTTAATGGTTTTGGCTCATTATTTTTGTATTGCAATTTTCTCACTTAAGATAATAAAAAATCACTCAGATCCACTTCAACCGACGGTTAGGTCCCACTTTAATTTTGAATTAAAGTTGTCGAAAAACCATTATTTTCCAACAATCTCCCACATGAATAAAATTGGTCAAATAAAGAAAAACGAACAGCGCTTAACAACAAAGACTCAGAGAAAGAGCATACAGAATAACCTTGCATCAAAAAAGATAGCTGTTGGCCTTGAACCTTTCGCAGTGAAAGCCTATTGAATTTACTGATTAACCAGTGAACATAATGTCTTGAACTGTTCTGCTGTTTGTGTAAATCGGGACAATAGACCTTACACAAGAGTTACTCCAACCATTATTTTTGTTCTCACTAGTGTGTCCGGTTTGGCCTTGGAACACTAGTCTGGTTCAGTGAGTGTTTTAAAAGAATTCAGTCTCGTCAATTCTTTAAAAAACAGCCCCACTTCGCACTCAAATAGGTGACCTACATAAGGTATCTCGTTATACTACGATTGACTATTCACAGCACTTAAGCCCCATTTGTTTTTAGAGGTAGAATGGATGAGATTAATAGTGAGAGAATGGTTAGTGAGGGGATTAAGTAAAATTGTGTTTGTTTTGATGATAGTTGTTAGTGTAGGGAATGTTAAATTATTTTTATATAAAATAATAAAACAAATAAAAAATACAAAAACATTAAACATTAATGTTCAAAAAAAAAAAAAAAAAAAAAAAAAAGCCCAACATGTAAAAGATTAAAAAAAATAAAACATTGATTTTTACTTAACAAAAAATACAAAAAAACATTAATGTTCAAAAAAAAAAAAAATGCCCGACATGTAAAAATAAATAAATAAAATAAAGAATTTCTAGTCCTTGGGACTATTTTTCTAATACCATCTTCACCTCTTCCATCCCAATTCTCCTTCCAAGGCCTATCCTAATACCAAGGGATTAAGAGTTCCCTTCCCATCTCTTAAAACAAACACTCCATATAGTGGGTCCCAACTCACTATTAATCACAATCCCCTCCCTATAACCTCAAACAAACGAGGCCTTAGGTCATGAAAAGCATCAGCTTAACCTTCCACCCCATAAGGTATCATTGTATAAAGGAATGGGTAGGAGGATTTACCTCCACAGTGACTCATCCGTTACACACAATTAGGTTGTCCCTTTGAACATAGATCTTGGGATCTCTAGTCAACTAGGTTAGGTTTTCCATTCCGATAACATTCGTTAAAAGCCTTAACCCCATTCCTCTTGACGACTTCCTACTAACTCTCGATTTAATCCTTAGGTTAACGAATCTGTAATATCATCCTTAGACTGTATATAGCCTATAGTGACAACACACAGGGGTAGTCATCGTATGGAATTATGTTTTCGACGAAAATGTCTAGATCTTCTATCTATGCCCTACCAATACTTGATTAGTTTTCGCAAAGTATACAAAATTGCTAGCACAAGTTTTGATCAACATGGAATATCCTCAAGGAAACAGCAAAGCTATTCAGTTACTTTAGTAGCTTTATCTAAAGCACTGAATTCTGATTCCATCATTGATCTCATGATACACTTTTGCTTGGAAGATCTCCAAGACACGGTTGCAGCTCCAATTTAGAGAAAACATATCCACTAATGGATTCGTAGTCTTTGTATCAGATATCCAAAAGGCTCCTTTGTACCCTTCTGGTACAACTAGATATCAAGTGTTATGCAATCCATAGTCCGGGTGTAATGTAAATACCTTAGTACCCACACAAATGCCCTCTAAAGATAGGCGTTGGGATTACTCGTATATCTACTTAGCCTGCTGCCTAAATAGGCTAGACCTGGCCTTATACCACTCATCAGATACTTTAAACTTCCAATGACCCGAGAATATACTAGTTGAAATACACTTTTACTATTATTCTTGACCAAATGTAGACATAAGTCTAACAGTGTCCTCGACACACTTGTATTTGATTTACTAAATTTCTCAAGTATTTTATCAACATAATGAGACTAAGAAATAACAATACTACCAGATGTTCTAGTAATCTTAATAACCAGAATCACATCTGTAAGGTCCATATCTTTCGTATCAAACTTAGAATACAACATCCACGTTGTAGTATTGAATATCTTCTCAAGTATTCAAACCTTAAAGATTTATTCAACTAAATCTTCATATAGGAAAGCTATCTAAACATCCATTTTGATGTATTTTCGGATGTCACACAATTGCGATCACACTCACTATAACTAGTGATCACGTATCAAAGTAACCCAGACCTTCTCTTTGCCGGTATCCTTTGATAACAAGCTTATCTTATCGGCTTTCATTCACTTGCATCCTAAGGCTTACTACCTATACAAGATAAAGCTAAATTTTCTAGAGATAGAAGAACTTTAAAGTCCTAGCATATTAACATTTTCTAGGCTCATCTTGTGATGACCGGTACGTAGTTGCCTTGTTCTCTTGAGTTATGTTGGATTTACTTTCGTTAAATGTCAGGTTTTAAAGTGTGGTTTTGTTAACGGTTGGGCTCGTTACTTTTGAAAACTCCTCCTCAAAATTTTCGTTATTGTTTGTTTCAATTCCGAGTTTTCTCGTGTTTCGGAAGGTGCGAGGTCGGGTCTGGAGTGTCTGGAGTAGAGCTGAAGATTTTCTGGGCTAGAGGACCAGGGCTGCACGTGCGGGGAGAGGGCCGCATGTACGGAAGATTAGGCCTCACATGTGGGGAAATAGGGGAGAGCTGTGTGGTAGACTGCATAAAAGGTAGGTGCGGAAGTAGAGGTGCGGAAGTGACCGCATATGCAGGGGTGAGAGCCGCACGTGTGGAAGAGGGCGCCGCACGTGCGGCCAGACACGCGATCTGTCTCATTTTTCGCGCATTTCAGTTATGTTTTGATCTTTTGCTCCTTTTCATTTCATTTTCTGAATGTGTCTCTCTCTCTATACAATCTTTCTCTCTTTTTCTCTCATCTCTCTCTACCTAACCCTCAAAACTTTACATTTTCTCTTGATTTCAAGAATCCATTGAGGTTTTAGTATTAGTTCCTTATACCAAAATGATGAGCACATCGAGTGCTTCATCTTGACCCGTGGAGATCGAATTCCGGTGAAGTTGATTTTTGGGCTTTCCTCCTCTGCTCTCTTGAGGTAGGGATTTCTTTTATCCTTTTTAATACTTCGTTTATAGATAGACATATGGTAAGTTTTATTGCATAAAAACCATTTTCGTTATGGATTTTTTGAAAAGCATAAAAGGGGATCTAAGATTGGATATTTGGGGTTGAGATTTGGGAAATTGTTTGTTGTTGGGTTAAATTGGGGAGTGACTTAACATGTTCATGTTTAGAGAGAGGTAAAGCCCTAATTTTTTGTAAAAAAAAAATGCATAATGGGTAAAGAGGGGTTGAAGTTGTGAAATCATCATGTTGTGAACTAAGGGATTTAAATGATGACTTGTTGATAAGTTTGAGATTTATCTAGTCTCATGAGTTTTAACATTTATTTTGTGTTGGGTTGTTCATGGTTGAGTATAACAAATCGATAGCTTGCAATTGTTAAAAAGGGAGTTAATCATGAGGTTAGAAAGGTTGGGTAATACCTTTGTTGAGTTGAAATTGAGTGGATTATGACCTTGTTATCTGTGGATTGAGTTTTTGGTTAAATGAAGAAAATGAGTCTCATTTATTTTATATATAACTATATATATATAATTGGTATATTGTGAATTGGGAATTGTGGAGATTGACCTAGAGAAGGTAGAGGTAGTTATAACTCTTTTGAAAATTAAGTAAGAACCTTGGTGAAAGTTGAAAACCTTGGAACATTATTGTGTTGTTGGACTTAATGCCTTATGAAAATCGGATGATTTATTACGGGCATTGAATACTTTTTGTTTAGAGGTTTTGTCCTTGGTCATCGGCGGAGGATGACATTGTGATGTTGAAATGATTATGTGAAGGTAGTGTACTCGAGTTAATTATACTTGTTGTATGAAGTGATGGTTGGAATATGGGTATTGCGTAGAGAATGAGAGGTACCATTACCTTTCAACTAGCGCCTGGAGAATTGGTAAAGGTACCATTACCTTCCAACTGGTATCTGGTAAATTGGCATTTCATTGTGGAAATGTGTATTCTTAGCTTACCGTGCTAAAAGCAGGTAGAACAAAACCTATTTATCATTGTCGTCTTTGTGTATCGGGGTGCATTGTGGGTTATGATGGTTATTATTCTGAAAGGTCGTGTTGCCTAAATTGTTGAAGTAGATAGTTGTTGATTGTTTGTTGTTTTCCTTTTTACCAAAGGCATACTTGTATAGTCATGAATGTGTTGGAAATAGACGTAAGTAGTATGTAGAGATTGTGAAAATATGAAGGGCATTGAATGCTTCTGAACATGTTTTAAAAAGGCAAATTAGGTATGAGTCTGGAGAGTGGGAGAAAACATAATGGGCTTAGTGAAATTGTTTTTCATAAAATTGTTATTGTCATATGAATTTTGGGAAAAAGGGTAACTAGAAAAAAGAAGGGTGAATTGCTTACATTATTGAATGAAATGAATGAGTTTGAGGAAAGCCTTATATATGCATATTTGTGTATAAATTGTCACATTATTTATGTAGTATGAGACTAAGCATTCATGGTCATAGTTATCTGTAAGTTGTTATTGTTTGGGATCATGTTAAGACCTCTACTGGACATTATGTTCATCCCATATTGCTAATCCTTTTTCAGGTGAATATCGAAAAGTGTTACAAGGTCATGGATCTTCCTTACCTGTTGGCTACGAGGCCTTTTATTGTGGGTAGAATGCCATTGATGTAAAAGAGTTAAACCCTCTTTCTACTTTTAAGATGGAAGCCTTCGGGCAATTCATTTAGATACACTCTTGTTGCATTCATTTTATATTCGAATGAGAGAATTTGATTTATTCTTCCTCATGATGTAAGGATGTTCCATATGTTATCTCTGAAATTGATTTAATTTAATGAATTTGGTAATGGATTTCGAGTAACAAAAAAGTGAGGCGTGACACATCTCTTTTCTCATGAAAACACTTCCTCAATTTCATGATCATATTCTTGTGTAAATTTGAATATCAGATTTGTCCACACAAAAAATTGATATGCACCACTATATTGTACATAACCGTTGAATACAAAGTCAATGGATTTTAAGGCTTATTCTAACCATTATGGGTTTAGGTATTGCCACTTTTTGCATGACACTCGCATTTGCCACCTTTTGCATAACAACCCCACATTTGTAAAATTTATATGAAAGCTTTTAGCCTTTCCATAATTCATGCAGGGTCTTTAAACAATTTCTTGTGTCACAATGATTATGAGACTCTCATAATCATATCACAGAAAACACAATCCCAAACTGTCATCAACCGAATTAGGTTTTTTCTGAATTCAAGGCACCAAACAAATTTGGTCCAACCTGTCACTCTGAAGTCAATAGCCTTACTATTAGGAAATACAGATTTAGTGTTCAATAGTCTACTATTCGGAACTTCATAACATGGCCAGTAGTCTTATCACTAAGAATCACTAATTTCTTAGCATGTGGCCAATAGTCTTTCCACTACTAGGAATCACAATGCTTTGGCATGTGAGTAGTAGTCACTCTACTACTAGGAATCACAATGTCTTGACATAGGATCAGTAAACTATTTCATTACTAGGAATCATCATGTCTTGACATATGACCAGTAGACTCTTTTACTATTAGGAACCATCATATCTTAACATGTGATCAGTAATCTATTTACTACTAGGAACTATAATCTCATAACTATGTAGCCAGCGGTCTAACACCTCCTAAGAACCACTAGTTTTCTATCTCTATATTCAGTGATCTTGTACTCACTAGGAGCCACCAATTTAAGAATATATTCAGAATTATAAAAATTCAAAAGATACATTTACCCACTCTAACGAGTTGTCTCATCTTTGCTCTTAAGCAAAGCCACAAAGAAATCATACGTGCTATAATTGACACAAGGATAACATACTAATTGCCTTTGATAAATTCAGAGATATCATCTTGCAATCTTATGAATTCCTTTAATCATATTTGATCTGTCTAGATCTTCCTTTAAGAACCTCACAAGGTTTAAGGTTGTTAGGTAGAACAACATTTCCTGTTGTCACCTTTTGAAACCATTTCTGAAAAATCACAACAAAATTTCATTATTCTGTATTTTCAGAAACTAAACTTAACACTAGAAAATCCCAAAGTCTGAAATTTAATTCAAAACTGATCTCACCACTTACCATAGAATCGAACATGGTTAGGAAAGTTTCCAGGAAGACTGGAGGGGTCACATCGGTCCCACTTAAGATCCAGTTAACCTTAGACAAAACTTTCAAGAGCATGTTGACTCCTAATACATGAGAAACAAATTTAGAATTAAGTTTTTTAGGGGATAAACTAGGTTAAAAGAAAAATTGTTATCAGAATTACACTACTCATAAAAATTAACCGGTACTCCCGGAACTAAGTCCATTATTTCTGAATAAAAATTAGAAATATTTTAGCTAATGCTAAAATTTGGTGTTTTTTTTTCCCAAAACAAAATAGTTTGGAAATAATTAATTTATAACCAAAGACTTTCTCAAAACTTAGTTTCCTACCACTTTAGGAATAAAAAGATTAAACCCAAAGACTTCCTCTAATCACAAAGGTTTGAAACTAAATCCATCTTAGTTTCCATTTCTGAACAAATCAGAAATACTCTTTAGCCAAGGCTAAACTTTGGTTTCCATTATAGAAAACCAAAACACTTTGGGAATAATAAAATTAATCCCAAAGATTTTCTCTAAACCTGAAGGTCTACAATTTCTCTCATTCCTCTTTTCCTTTCACTATGGTGAAACTATTATAAATTAGAAATTAAAACCACTACAAATGGAAATGGAAATGGAAATGCAACTACAACTGTTAAAATTACAAATTGTTTAAATCTACAAAACAAAGTTTATGGTTGCATTTGGAATCGTCGGTTTAGCTAAGAACACACTTCTCCACTTGTAATGCTTATCTTTGTATAAAGCACATTACAAAACTCTATCCTCGTTGTTGCTAAATCTCCATGCTCACTGTTCATATACACACTTGGATACAAAATAAGTTAATGAACCAATAAATTGAGTATTACACAAGTAATTTCAACTATAACTCGCAATGTGTAATTTAAAGGCTATAGATGCATTGCAATTACAAGAATGTCATGAGTTTCATGGCTATGAAATAACACATTTATAAGACTATTATGGTCATAATATTGGCATTCCAACTATCCAACTATAAGCAAATAATCTTATAAACAATAGAGTTACACTCCAACAATACACAATGTTTAGAGTAAATCACTTGATTATACGCATCAAGACATGGAAAAACTCACAACCGAAACAACAATTAATTAATATAATTATAATGCAAAATTATTCCACCATGCACTAATTATCTCTTAGGATCCATCCACTTTATAATACAACATAATCATAAGCAAACTCAAAAATAAGACCATTATATAGAAAAAAAAATCAAAACTGTTTCACTGAATTTTCTTCTAAAACAAACCTGTTTGGAGATTATATTGTTGGAAATCTCTCGACTAGCCAAATCTCTTGACATTCTCAAAATCCAACTCTTTGTTTTTTTTTTTTTAAAAAAAAATTTAATTAATCAAATTAAATCAAAATTATCATCACATTTTCAAAACAACATATGAAATAAATTCGAAATCAAATTGAACTATAAAGTGAATAATTAAATTTACTAAAATTCCGAAGGTCTAATAGTATTCCTTATTCCACGTAACGGTAATCCTGATCAAATAAAAAATTAGTAGTCCAATTTACTAATTCTAATTTATTTTATTTGTTCTATTATATATCATCCTTTCTCGCTTAGGTAAACCTGTAAAGAAAGTTAGCTATAAAAGAAAACAATCAAACAAATCAAATAAAATAGTAAGAATCTTACATAATAAAATTTTTATTTTTATAAACTCCTACCAACTTAAACACTAACAATCAAGTAACTCATGCAATAATAACTAATTAACATAAAATAAATTGCATGAATAAATTATTAGAAATAAACAATTCAAAACAATCCAATAACTCTAGGCAATTAAATTAATTTTAATTTCAAGAGTTACTAGAATAAATTAAAACAAAACTAATTTTTTTTCCCAAAAACTATTTATAAAAACTCTATTTTAAGATTGTTGGTATTTTTCCATAATAATACAAGAAAAATATATAAAATAAATTCAATAGGAATGACAAAATAATTTTTTTATTAAAGGATGAGATACAGAATAAACGACACAACTAAATACAAAAATAAATTAGATTACATTACATTACTAAAAAAAATAAATTATTAACATGGATAACTAAAGATTAGAACACATTGAGGTAAACTAAATTTTGAAAATTTAAAGAATAAATAATAAGAAAAGAAGCAAGCTGAAACTTGTGTGATACCACAGTTTCCTTAAAACAGATTTACTGCCTCTTGATGGGTGCTGAAGATATGCCGACGTTTGCCTCCCAAGATACGACGGTTGAAATTAGCTAATGCAGAAGCACCTTCTGAATAGTTTCAACGAACTTGACAATAACTGCACTTTCTCTAATAAGAACCAAAGAAGATGCTAACAAAAAAAAGATACGAAAAATTTTCTTTAGTGTAAAAAATTATCTTCAACTTTTTAGTTCAAAACATTATCTCATTTTCCATCTCAAAATCTCTCTAAAAACAACCTACTAAGTTAGAGGAGAAAGACCTTTATTTATACTAGTAGGGGAGAGCCTTAGCCATGAAGGCTAACATCAATAGAGTCATCAAATAACATCAACTCTAGCCATTAGGGCTAAAGTTGCAAAGGTTCAAAACTCCAAAATCATTATATAAATAATAATGTGTATATAATGTATAGGTTTTAAGAATTAAACTAGATGGGTTGCAAAATGAATACGAGTGTTGGGTCACAACCCGATCCAAGCCTAATCTCAAACACATGCACAAACTAAGCCGAACTTAACTTAGCCCAAAGCTTAAGACTAGGTCCAAGTCCTAGTCCAAGACCAAATCCAGCACATGCACAAGTACAAGTCTGGGCCCAATCCAAACCAAGACTAAGTCCAAATCTAAACCCAACTTTATTGATTCCTACTTTATGAGACCATTCTCATTCATAACTCAATGGTTTCGGCTCATTATTTTTGTATTGCAATCTTCTCACTTAAGATAATACAAAACCACTTAGATCCACCTCAACCGACGGTTGAGTCTCACTTTAATTTCGAATTAAAGTTGCCAAAAAACCATTATTTTCCAACAAAAAGATCTCCCGTTACTTGTTTGTAAAGTTTAAAAGATAACCAATAATGAAGAATGAAGGGAAATTGTAAAGTAGAGAAATGCTTTTGTGATAACCATGTTCCGTATTATGCTAATTGGTCATTATTATAAATGTGATTATGTGTTGGATATGATTTTGTGTGCCATTATGTGAAAATATGTGGTTTTGAATTTCAATCTGTTCACCGTAGGAATATTTGTTTGACTATCTACTTTGGAAATTAAATTGAAGGCCTTATCGGCCACAAAACCCGAAATCGATTACACCATGGTGATTAGCGTGATTTTTAGAGCCTACGGTGAAATTTAATTGAAAATTGATTCGAATCAAAATAATTAGATTCAAAACGATTAATTAAGTGCTCAATTATTTAATATTGATAAATTGACTTAGTGGGGCTATATAGAGGGCCATATACACTCAATCTCTCTATTTTTGATTCATTTTGGCTGATTTTGGGCTCTTGAGTGTGAGAGAGCCGAATTAGAGAGAGAGAGTGTAGGGAATTAAGGGTTTGCTCAAGAAGCTTGGAAATCTTGAAGATTACTCAAGAATTTGCTATAGATTGGAAGAATTGAACCTCTAGGTAAGCAAGTGAGCATGAATTCAAAAGTATAAGTTTGTAAATTGTGTATTCAAGCTAGTTGGGTAATCAAGAGTAAGAATTGAAATGAAATTGAGTTGATCATGTTGAATTGAAGGTCAATGTATGCATGCATGTGTGTAATTGCTTTGAATTTGCATGTTTGAGCACAAAATGTATGATCCATGTAAGTTTTTAGTTGAAGCTCATGTTTTTGACCACCTCTTTATCATCTAAGTTGAGAATAGAAGTTGTGTTCCACATGCATGTACCATCCATGAGAATATAAGTTTGAAATACATGGAATTGTTATGATAGAAACAAGTTTAGTGTAATTTGGAACATGCATGTAGGTAATTCAAGGAATTGAGCTTCATTGTGTTGTAATTTGGTGTTTGTACCATGTGAGTACATGTATATATGAAGTTTGAACCATAATATGCAAGAAATGTTGGTTGGAATGATGAATTTGTGCTCAAGAACCATTCTGGAAAACCCAGAATCTATGATGTCCGCTCGAGCGGGAAATTCGTGTTTCCAGTATTTTTGCAGACATGGATGTCCACTCGAGCGGGGAAGTTCACACTCGAGCAGGGAGCCATGTAGTGAGGCCTTCCGCTCTAGCGCCAGACTTCGAGCTCGAGCATAAAATTGACATAACCAGTACTTTTGCAGGCCTCATGGGTCCGCTCGAGCGGGGACTCTGTTTCTGAAAATTTTGAAAGTGCATTCTATGTTTCATTTTCCGTTCTCTTTCACTTCTAAGTACTCTTAGGCATGCATTAAGCATTGTAAATGAATTAAAGGGATAACAATAAAGCCTAAAGAGGAATATATGAATTAAGAACGGATTGAATCATTTGTGACCCATATGTGTTATATGATGTGTAGGGTCAAGCTCCAGGGCAAATCAACCAACCGATCACTGTGAGTAATATCTTGACAAAGATATCTGAGATATGTTGTTGTCCAATTGCTTACTTCTATGTAAGTTTATAAGTTTCTTAATTTGATTGGTGGACAATGTTTGCTCAATGTTTGCTATGCCAAATGAATGGGCCAAAGGCCAGTTTGACTTGAAAGACTGAATGGGCCAAATGCCAGTTTGACATGAAAGTATGAATGGGCCAAAGGCCAGTTTGACATGAATGAACGAATGGGCCGAAGGCCAGTCTGACATAAATGAATGAATGGGCCAGAGGCCCATATGATTTGAACGATAGAATGAATGGGCTAGAGGCCAGTACGGTTTGAATGATAGAATGAATAGGCCAGAGGCCAGTATGATCTGAATAATAGAATGAATGGGCCAGAGGCCAGTATGATCTGACTGATAGAATGAATGGGCCAGAGGCCAGTATGATCTGAGTGAAAGAATGAATGGGCCAGAGGCCAGTCTGACATGAATGAAAGACAAATGGGCCAAATGCCAGTTTGACATGAATGAATTGGGCCCGAGGCCATCCGAAGTGTTTGGAATCGAAGTCACTTGATCTATATCTATTTATATACTAGATAGAAATATGAATTGGGCCTAAGGCCGTCCGATGTATATTGTTCCAATGCATCTTCTTCAATTGATATTATTCACTAGGCTTTCGCTCATGCTTATTCATGTGTTTGTAGGTGAGCCAAGAGAGGTCCAGACCTAGCCTCAGTGAAGTCTGTGTGGAACAACCAAGGTTTTGAAGAGTCAGCCCTTGCGTCTCATGTACGAGACTCGTCTTTGCCCTTTTGTTATGTATTTATATTTTGTCATGTTGGCGAAGACTTTGAATCTGTTGTATATAGTTTTCATGGGTTGAGTTAGACTTGAATGATCCTGTTTGTACAGAACTTTATGTTATTGTGTTTTCTGCTGTGAGTTATTAATATGTCTATGTATGGTTTGTTATGATGTGCCATGCAAGCACAGCTCTATGGACAAAGATTTAAATTTTACTTCCGTTTGACCCCTTTACTCTGATGAGTTATGTCCGGTTTGGTTTGAAGCCGTAGGTAATCTCATGATTACTGGCCGATTATGTCCTTAACCCTTGGGGGCGGGTTCGGGCCATGACAGCTTTAGAACTCAAATTTTATTTCTCATAAAAAATAGTGAAATCAAGAAATCAAAATTATTCTTTATAAATAATTTATAAAATCTAAATTATCCCCCTGAAAATGAAATAAATAAAATAAACTGACACACGCCCTTTTTATTTATTATTTATTGTTGAAAAACTACAATAACTTTTTTCTTCTCTCAACTTACTCACAATCCAAACACAACAAAGTTGGTGTCCCTCCTTAATTGAGTGGGTGTAACGCTCCAACCCTTCACGCGTTATTAATATTGTCTACTTTGGGCCACATCCGCACAGATTTGTTCTTTCCAGTGAGTCACCCATTGCAAAACTACTCCAGCCTAAACACGCTTAATTGGGGAGTTCTACTAGGGATCTCACCATCCGGGAAAATGCCTCGATGAGCTGCATATGACCAAACACCATCTCATATTTCTGGACCCAAGTCAGCTGCAATGGGTCTTCCATCTCCAGAGAATTTTGACCTCCCAAAGAACCAAAATCTTTATTTCTCTTTGCAAAGGGAATCTCTATGCTGACCTTGATTATTGTTCTGCACAACCTGAAGTAACTGAGCCATTATTTCCCCCACATTAACCTGCAGAGTATTGTTTGCCCCAGTAGTAACCGCCGTCACCGCCGCATTAGCAGTTGTTTCTTCCCCTATGTCACTAGGCTCAACATTTCTCAAATTATACCTTCCAGCCATCACCTTCAAGTTAAACACACAAAAATGCATTCATAAATACTTAGAATAAATTCAACCACCAAACTAAACCAGCTAATCCATGTTTCCACAATCCGAGGATCACCTAAACTCTCACAAGTCTAGGGTAACCTAAAACTATCACGCCTCAAAATTTGGACAATTAAATATTAAATTAGGACTAAACCCCAATGAATATTCCATCATCCAAATCCTAGGGGTGAAACAAAATCTAAATGTTCTTGTTTTCATAAGGTTTAAGTAAATTTCAATACTCAAAAAAAATACAAGGGATAAAAAAAAATTAACAAACACCAACCAAACCATCCATCATAAATTCATGACTATCCAATACCTCCAACATTAAAGTAGCAACAAATAGTCAAAACAACTTAAATAATGTAAAGTTATAAAATAACCCACAATGCCAAATTGTCAAAATACTAAGGTCAATAAATAAATAAATAAATAAACTAATATCAACCCTAAACTCAAGAAAACAGAAGAAATTCGAGAGACATGTCCTACAACCATAGTTATTTCTCATCACCACCGTAGTCCCAACTAATCCTGCAAAAGGAAGCTCGGCTACGCTCAAACAGAACACACCCCAGATGCCAAGAGACAAAATAGGTCAACATACAAGTATACCGGTATGAATACAAGATTTGACACCCACATGTTCACCAGACACAAATAGAAGTACATTAATTCTTGTAACGGGATAAGACAAGTAATTTGTCACAGCCCAAACCCGCCCCTATGGGTTTAGCATCATAACCGGCCAGTAATCCGTGATTACCGAAGGCTTGCTCAACAGTAAAGACAGTAATACAGAGTACAGGGGCTGGCGGAAGCCAAAACAGTAAATAAAAGATGTCCAATGAGCTGTGACAGTCTGTATGCAAAAGACTTTTCTGCACATATTCACATTCAAAACCAAAACAGTATATACACAAGTCATATACAGACATTTAGGTTAGGGACTAAATCCCTACCATAATAGTATAGTGCAAGTCTTAACAGTTATTACAGAACAGAGGCAAAAAGGGGAAATCTAAAACACCCCAAAACAGCCTTGGCTTGAGACGACTTGGAACCTCGCAGTGAGGCACAATGGTTGGCTTTGACAAAAAAAGGGAGTTAACTCGATGCTCCTAGCTCCGGTCCGGTGCCTGGACACCTACATATATATATATAAACAGTGAGCTAAAGCCCAGTCAATAACAGTTGTGTAAAGAGGTTAAGAATGAATGTCCTTTCAGTCATTAAACAGTCATACCAGTCATTTAGAAACCATAGCAGTTATATGTGGTACATCCAATAGCAAAACAGTACAGTAGGTCTTAACAGACCGAACAGTCAGTTGATGGCCATCATATCAGTAAACAGTAGTGGTTCCAAACATGGGAACCGACAGAGATCTCTGTAACAGTAGCAGTAACAGTAAATTGCTATGGATGCCACGAATATAGTTCACAAATAGGACAAACATTCATTCAGTAAGAAATATCATTTTAGAAAGCAGTACAGTTAATCATTCAGAAAATATTCATGGTTGAACATATCTTTACAACATTGTTACTCACAAAGCACTGGGCTATAAGCGGCTAATGAGCGTCCTCGGATGCCAACCCTACACAGTTACAGAATGAACACATACTAAGTTACACACTTGGAAATCAATGACTTAGTCCCTAACTTGACTCGGTGTGGTTCTACATCAATATCCTCATTAAGATGCCTTAAATTAGGCTTAGGGATGCCTAGGATGAAATAAGGATGCAAAGATAATGAGGATGCAAAGATGTACTTAAAAACACTTTTCAGAATTTTTAGAAAACAGGGGTCTGTAGACGTCCCCGAACGCCCCGGGGAAGGGAGTGCGAGTCCCCCCCGTTCTGGTTCGATATTGGGTCACTACAGTTCGAAGGGCTCAAATGTCACGGTTCTAAATCTCGAACCAAAGAGTCCAAATCTGGCAAATCGTTTTGAGAAAACAGATTTTGAAAGAAGTGCCAAACATGGACTGCTTTGCCAGATACAGAGTCGCCACCTAAATATTTTTAATGGGGAGATTTAGGAAACCTTGACTCGGTGCCAAAGGCCACGTGTCCGTTATCACCAAAGTTGTCTCGGCTCGGGAACTTGGGTACGATTGGGGAAGGTCAGCTATGAGCACCCCCTCTCGCCCGGTCCGAAGACCGGCCTCTACTAACCGTGATATCCATTTTTGAAAACGTCATGCGTTCTTATTCCGGTTATTAGCCTAGATTTACTATGTTATGCGCACAGCAAACAAGTATAGACCAAATCGCCTAGATTGGAACAAAACATTATGGGCTTGTTTTGAAAATGGTTTGCTACTCGTGAGTAGGCTAAAATGCAGGTTTTGCCACCCTCAAGTGGGCTTTTAGAAAAGATGATTTTGCCACTGACTAGTGGGCTTAAAACTCACAGTCTTTTAATGCATTGTCCCTAATTTAAGTAATTTGACCTCCACCCACAGGCATTCAAGCAGTTATATCACATAAGTAGCTAGCCTCATGGTAATCATGCTGTTATGGCAATACTCACACACATGCAAGGATGCTAAAGCATAAAAACTCACCCAGTACTCCAAGCCAAAACAGAAGCTTATTAGAAATCCATGCATGGACCTAAGCATACTGAAATGTCTAATGCAACACATGCAAAGATGTAATCTAGGCAGGCTCGGCTATCCTAGACATGGCATGTGAAATGCTACAACTATCACGTATTCAATTTGGAATTGAAAGTACGATGCAGTTTGTATGATGTGCTAAGCCTGATGTATGTCAACAAATGCATGGATGCATGCATGCATAGCATAAGGTATGCTAAAATAAACGTGCCCTAATCTACCATCGAAGCAGGTAAATAAAAGGGAGAAAGAAGTGGGGGTTGGAAGACATACACACACTCACCCACACTTATTACAAGTATGCCCTCACACGGAGGGACCAAAAGAATAATACAGTCCGAATAATAAATAATACTGAATTACTTATTACAAAAACCTCTAATCGAATTAAATTAAATGCAAAGAAGAGATGGCCACAGCCTCCGCCTCGGGATGCGCGAATGATGTATGCTCGATCCGACTTGCCCGGAAAACCCGTGCCATAGCACTGCTGCCTCTGTTTTCACTGCCCTGCCTCTCCAAAAATTCCCAAAGTTTCAGAATACCTCCCAAATGATCTGAAATACCCCACCGGCTGGGGGAAGAGATCATCGGCTGCTTGTGGTGGTTATCGGCACAAACAAAGTGCCGATCGGCACATTATACTGCCGGTCGGCAGAAAGTTCCTGCAGAGGACAGTTTGACAGCAGCAGCAAAAACAGCAGTACAAGGCATGGTTTTTTGGGCATATGTAAGCATGGCCATGGCCTCCTATCATGCTTGGGGACTCAAGGAGGCATGACTCTTGGTTCTAGGGCCATCAATGATGCATTTGATGCATGATAACCTAAGGAACCAAAATTACATGTTTTAATTGAAATGCATGCAACACAAAAGATGAAATCCAAAACCTTATCATGTGTTAGTCAAAGGTCTTGGTGACTTGAGGATGGAGACAAGTTTCACCACTCAAAGTGTGAACTCCTCTCGATCCTCATGCTTGGCTTGACAATCCCCAAGCCAAACCATGAAATGCAAGTATGCAACATGGTTCAAATGCAATGCAACCTATCATGTTAAGCATGCAAAGAGCTAAAGTATGCAAGGTACAAATGTCATGCAACATGGACCAATTAAGCGTGGAACTAGCATACGCTCAAGGCCTCATTAATCAAACATGCAACAACCGAGATACAAGCATGCAATAATGGACTTAAGCCATAGAGGGCAGCCCTCAAACTCCCCTAAAACAGTGGCAAAACATGCCTCAAAACAAGAGCAAGATGCCACACAAGCATGCAAGCCATAAGGCATAAGGCTAAGGCATAAAGTGGGGCATTGAACCACCACTTAACAAGACCAAACATGGCACATGTTAGGCAACCAAAACAGGTTTTTATCATGCAAAATGGCACCCAAATCCCCTCATGGCACCTCCCAAAATGCATTAAACATGGAAGCATGCACAATGCTCTCTTGAAGACATAAAGGACCAACAAGTCAAAACATGGATAGGATGATAAAACAAAGGTATTTGGACATGGAATGGGGACTGAAATACCACCCACAATGATGCCGAATCATGAGGATGATGCAAGCTACACATGTTAGAGTTCCATACAAGCAAAGTTTACAAGCCAATAGGCAAAACAACCATACTAAGCATGCCAAACATGACCAAAGCAGTGGCTCACAACCCTTCACATGGCAAAGAGATGCTAAAACCTCCATGAAACCAAGCTAAAACATGCAAGAGTCAAAACTTAAAAGCATGGCATGTCTCCAAGCATAAAAGGGCATTTCAAAGCAAGTACAAGATACATTCTAAGGGCCATCAATCCGACCAAAAACAGAGGTTAGATGTGACCTAAAACACCCTAAAAAGTTCTGAAATGAAGGCAAATACAAACATTCATGCATGCTATGCTATGAGCCCAAAACGAAGGCAAGTAAAGGACCAAGGGGAGAGGGGTGTCCCTCCCCTATATGAGACTCAAAAAAAAAATCATTCTCACCACTGAAAACCCACTGGTTTTCAGTGGTGAGAAGGCCAAAGAACACCAAACAAAGAGGGCTTAAGCAAAGGCACCAAAAGTGGCCATATAAGGCCTAATAGGATGGATCTTTGCTCAAACCCAAAAAGGACCTTAATGAAGGTTCAAGAACAAGTAAAAACAAGACTTTTTTTTATCTTAAACACAAACTCAAAAACACAAAGTAAAGAGGGTAGAGAAAGGTTGCAAGAATGGGGAATATAAAGCAAGATTCTTACCCTTGATGATCCCTTGAAAAACAGAGGTCACAGCCGCTCTCTAATGCTCAAAACCAGTCCAAAACCAACACAAACAACCTCCTAAGTCTCTCAATCTCGAGCTAAGGTGTAATGGTGTGTGTAAAGGAGCAAAAATGAGGTAAAACTACACTTTTTGGCCTAAAAACACACACACAAGAGGAGAGAGAGGGAGGTATATATATATATGGATGTATATCAGAGATATATGTATAATGCTCTGGTTTTGGCTCTCAAAAGGCTAACCCTTGAGCCAAGAGGAAGAGCTCTCCTCTTATAGGCAAGGAATGCTTAGCCACTAAGCAAGCCAAGGGCTCATCCCTCCATACACGTGTATGGAGGGGAGCAAAACACTCTACAGCTGTGAGAAAATATCTCAAAAAGCAAGTGTACAGTGCTCGGCCGGCAAAGAGTACCAAATGGCAAAATTTAGTGCCGGTCGGCACAAAATAGTGCCGGTCGGCACAATAAAGTGCCGATGGACAAACTAGCCAGTCGGTGGCCTCCAGCCCCAGCCGGTGGTGTGTAGGGATGCCTCAAAAGGCATTCCCTGCCCTCCCAAGGCAAAACACAAGCATTTGGTGCAAAACCAAACACAAACGGTCGAGTTCGGAGGTCCTGAGGCAAGGCGCGCGCAGTCGAGAACTCCGGGAACTCCAAACGAACACAAACAGGGATAATCACCGAGTGTTCCAACGGTGACGTCCAAGTCTTGAGGACGGTCAAAAATGGGGTGTCTACAGGGTCTCGCTCAAGCGGACATGCAGACAAAGGATCTCCACTCGAGCGTGACTTCCTTCGCTCGAGCGGACTGTAAACTCAAGCAAAAGTACTGGATGCACAAAAATCACGCTCGATAGGCGCTCGATCCACGCTCGAGCGTGAGACATAGGTCCTCGCTCGAGCTTGAACTCCCTCGCTCGAGCGGACTGTAAACACATGAAAAGTACTGGATATACGCATTTCACACTCGAGCCTTACTTCTCCCACTCGAGCGGGATGCATGTACTTAGAGTGTACGCTCGAGTGTGGGTCCAAAATCTGGAATTTCCAGATTGAACCTCCAAGCTCAAATTCAACATTTAAAGCATCAAATTCGATTCTTTTGGGCCCATTTTTTGGAAAACACTTTAAAACTCGTAATATAACATGTTTCAAAGATCAATTTGCAAAATCAAAGCCCAAAGGTAGTTCAATTAAACACAAATCCAAACAAAACTTCAAGAACATAATGTATTTGTAACATGCAAGTGTTCAATTAAAATCAAAGCTTCAAATACTTGATCAAATGAGTCAATTCATTCAAAAACATGATGAATTCATGGACCATAGCTAAAATATAGACATGCATGTGAGGATTTCCATGAAATCAACCTCAAAACTCAACAATGTGTACATGTATGCATGGATTACTACCCAATTCAACATCTTAAATCATATCTTGGCTCTAGACTTCAATATCATCCTAGACCATGCAAGACACAACTTAAACTCATAATCAAGAAGATGAGTTCTTACCTTAGGTCTTGAATGTTAAGGTGTAGGAGCCTAATTTGTAAAACCTCTTCAATTCTTCAAATTTTCCTAGCCAAAACTTGTTGAAATCAAATCTCCTACTCTCCCTCTCTCACTCACTCAGTTTTGGACTTGAGAAAAATGGCTGAAGAGTTGTGATAATGCTAACATATATAAATCAAATAAATGGCTCATGAAAAAGTCCACTAAGTGGCATTTTGGTAAATACTTAAACTAATGAGATTTAGCTTTACTTAATCTAACATAGTCATACCAAATCAAATTCAAATTAAATCTATCATAAAATCACATAAATTCTATTTAGCATAAAACAGTAATCAATTTCTGATTTGGCCGCCGATAAGGCTTTCAATTTACAGTTCAAAACCTAAAACATGAACAGATCATTTAACAGTCAAACAGATAGAAATATATCTAAACAATACACTCATGCAATTAGTTCAGAATTTCAGTTTAATCAGTCACTTATCATGCTTAATCATAAATTAGAACTAAACAGTGGTAAGGGTTGTTACAGTCTCCCCTCCTTACAAAGAGTTTGGTCTTCCAAACTCGAATTACCTTCATTTTGGAAGAATACTGGATCCAGTGGGAACAGTTCAGGATATCTCTTCAACATGTCGTCTTCCTTTCCCAAGTGGCATAAATGCCACCATGGTTTTGCCAATCAACTTTTACCAACGGGATTTCTTTATTTCTCAACTTCTTGATTCGTCGGTTTACAACCTGAATAGGTCGTTCTTCATAAGTGTAGTCATCACTTAGCACTACACAGGTAGGCTCAATAACATGGAAGGGATCCCGAAGATAATCCCTCAACATTGAAATATGGAAGACATTATGCATATGCTCCATTTAAGGAGGAAGCGCTACTTGATACGCCACCGGATTAATCTTTTCAATACTCTCATACGGCCCGACATATCTTGGTGCTAGCTTACCCTTGACTCCAAAACGAGTCTGGCCTTTCATCGGTGTCACTTTAACAAAAACGTGATCACCTACTTCATATTTCCTGTCTCGCCTTCGGACATCCGCATAACTTTTCTGTCGGCTTTGTGCGGTTTTTAGTCTTTGTTGAATCAGTTTCACTTTTTCAGTAGTTTCATGTACAATCTCGGGCCCAAGCAAAGGCCTATCTCCAACTTCTGCCCAGCAAATCGAAGATCGACATTTCCTGCCATATAAAGCCTCGAAAGGCGCCATACCAATACTCGAATGAAAGCTGTTATTGCAGGCAAATTCAGCCAAAGGTAGATGACTTTCCCAATTTCCCTAGAAATCAAGAACACACATCCGCAGTAGATCTTCCAGAGTCTGGATGGTTCTTTCTGACTGGCCATCTGTCTGAAGATGGTATGTACTACTCAGTCTCAGTTCAGTACCCAATGCTGTCTGCAGGCTTTGCCAAAATCTCGATGTGAACTTCGAGTCCCTGTCAGAAACAATAGATACAGGCACTCCATGCAGTCTAACAATCTCGTCAATATAAATTATAGCCAATTTGTCCGCATTATAAATTGTTTTGACAGGTAAGAAGTGAGCAGATTTAGTCAGTCTATCAACAATAACCCAAATTGAGTCCATACCTTTACTAGAGTGAGGTAAACCAACAATGAAATCCATAGTGATATGTTCTCATTTCCACTCCGGTATTGGTAAGGGTTGCAGTAAGCCTGCGGGTCATTGATGTTCAGCTTTAACTTGTTGGCAATGAAGACATTTCGATACAAAGTCAGCAATCTCTTTCTTCATTCCTGGCCACCAGAAATTCAGTTTCAAGTCTTGGTACATTTTTGTATTTCCTGGATGGATAGATAGTTTCGAATTGTGGCCCTCTTGCAGAATTCGTCTTTTTAGTTTAGAATCATTCGGTACACACAACCTTCCCTGGAATTTCAACACATTGTTCTCAAATTTAAAGTCTGGCTTCGGTTTGGACTCCCGTTCATCAATGACTTTTTTCAAAAGGTCATCATGTTGCTGTTTCTCTTTAATCTCCTCAATCAGTGCCGGTTGAGCAGAAATAGTGGCTAAGGTTCCACCTTGTTCATGCAAAACAATCTCAACTTCAAATTTTTCAAGGTCACGTAGCAATTCTTTCTGCCCGGTGAGTAAACAGGCTAAATTTCCAACTGATTTCCAACTCAATGCATCGGCAACGGTGTTAGCTTTCCCCAGATGGTACAAAATTTGCAAGTCATAATCTTTTATCAGTTCTAACCATCTCCGCTGTCTCATGTTCAATTCTTTCTGTGTGAAGAAGTATTTCAAACTCTTGTGGTCTGTATACATCTCACATGTTGCCCCAAAAAGGTAGTGATGCCAGATTTTCAATGCAAATACCACTACGGCAAGTTCTAAGTCATGGGTCGGGTAATTCTTTTCATGCGGTCTCAGTTGTCGGGAAGCATATGCAATAACTTTACCATTCTGCATCAAAACACATCCCAAACCCTTATAAGAAGCATCACTAAATATGGTAAATCCATCCGTACCTGAGGGTAGGGTGAGAATCGGTGCAGTCACAAGTCGAGTTTTCAATTCTTGAAAAGCTAATTCTCTCTGATCAGTCCAGTCAAATGATATCCCCTTTTGAGTCAACTGAGTCAATGGTAAGGCAATTTTGGAGAAGTCCTTCACAAATCTTCTATAGTATTCGGCTAAGCCTAAGAAACTTCGGACTTCAGTAACATTAGTCAGTCTAAGCCAATTCACCACTGCTTTAATTTTCTGTGGGTCAACTGAAATGCCATCTTTACTAATCACATGTCCCAAAAACATCACGTCATCAAGCCAAAATTCACATTTAGTCAGTTTTGCATAGAGTTTCTGTTCTCTTAAGGTCTGTAAGGCAATGTTCAAATGACATTCATGTTCTTCCTTGCTTTTGGAATAAATCAAAATGTCATCTATGAAAACAACTACGAATTCATCAAGGAACGGTTTAAAAATTCTGTTCATAAGGTCCATAAATGCAGCAGGTGCATTAGTAACTCCGAAAGGCGTAACAAGGAATTCGTAATATCCATACCTCGTTCGAAAGACAGTCTTTTCAATGTCCCCTAGTTTGACTTTCAACTGGTGGTATCCAGATCTAAGGTCAATTTTAGAGAAAACCTGGGCACCCTGTAACTGGTCAAACAAATCATCAATTCGAGGCAATGGATATTTGTTTTTCACTGTTACCTTGTTCGGTTCACGGTAGTCAATACAAAGTCTCAGTGAGCCGTCTTTCTTCTTTACAAACAAAACTGGAGCGCGCCACGGTGAAGTACTGGGCCTGATGAACTTCTTATCTAACAACTCTTGTAGCTGAATTTTCAATTCTTTCAGTTCGGTAGGTGCCATTCTGTAAGAAGCTTTGGAAACTGGCTGTGTACTCGGAATCACATCAATGGTGAACTCAATGTCCCTGTCAATCAAATCCCCTGGCAAATTATCTAGAAAAACATCTGGGAATTCTCTGACTATAGGAATACTGTCCACATTAGCTTTAACATCAGTAGGTACAGTCAATATACAACATAGATACCCTTTACATCCCTTCTTAATCAGTTTAAATGCTTTCATGGATGAAATCAGATATGGGGGAGATACTACTCCAACTCTATTAAACACAAATTCAGGCAATCCAGGTGGACGAAAAACAACTTGTTTTGTTACACAGTCTATGGTAGTATGATATTTTGTTAACCAGTCCATTCCCAATATTACATCAAAATGGTCAATGTTCAATGGCAGTAAATCAATATACAAATGCGCATCTCCAACAATAATCTCACATGCAGGGTACATATAAGCACAAGTCATGGATCCCCCAACGGGTGAAGATACAGCTAGCAAATAGTTCACGGGTTCCAGTGGTCTATTCAATTTTAGTGAAAAAGCATGCGAGACATATGAATGTCTAGACCCCGAATCAATCAGAAATAAGCATTTTGAGTACAGATTGAGAGTATACCTGACATAACGGTCTCAGTATTCTGCACATCTCCCGGTACAAGTGCGAACACTCGGCTTTGCCTTATAGGCTCTTTTCTAGTAGCTTTGGGGTTAGGTTTCGGTGGAGCAGTTGATGCTGCTGCGCTTGGTGTAGCTTTACTATTGCCTGTGTAAGTTTGGTTTCAGAGCGGTGTTAGATATACGGGGGGCACATGGAATATATGTGTAGGCCGGAAATGAATGGCCGAAATAGTAGAGTTAAGGTACAAAGAATTAAATATGAACTTATTGGTATAGTTTGAACTGCTTTGATTTGTACATCTTGAAAAATAGTAAATGACCTTGATAAATTATGAAATTTGGGCAGAGGCATTTATACGAAATTCTAGACAACTTTTATATTTTAACTTTTTACTAAAAAGATCGATTAGAGCTTGTGAACGGATGATCTTGGTTACAATAGTTTTTATTCATTTTAGCAATGTAGATTTTAGATATTGTTTTAATTCACGAAACGAGCTCATTTTTATTGATTTTTCATAAACTAAAGTAAAACATTATTCTGAACACTTTTAGCATATACGTACGCGCGCATATTTTTTTCCTTTTCCTTTTTATTTTCTCATTCTATCTTCCATTAATCTCCTCTCATCCACTGCTCTAATCACGGTTGTCATAGCCATCAGCCTCGCCATTGCAACAACTACGCTGCCACCATTACAACCCAGCCCAACCCAACCCAAGTTGAACCTATCCAACCTGGCTCCACTTGAACAAGCATCATTGTCTAGCCCCAATCGAAAGAAATCGATTGTCTAGCCCCAATTGAAAAGAGTTATGATAGAAGTTGGGGATAGAGAAACGACAAATAAGAAGAAATCGATGGCAAAGGTGGGTGATTTGAGGATTTTAGAGGCTTTGGAAGGGGTTAGGATTAAGGTTTAGAGTTAGTCGGAGAGTTCAAAGAAGAGGTTGGAGGTGGTGGTTGTGGTAGTGGAGGAGGAGGAGGAAGAGGAGAGGATTTTGGTGATTTTGCAAATGAGGTCACGGCAGGAGAGAGTGCAGCCTTTGGTGTTGGTTTGGAAGGTGGAGGAGTTGACTTCAATGGCAAAGTAGTGGTCGTTGTTTACTTTGATGACGACTTTGCTGCTAGATTTGGCTTCAAAGTGGTAGCGATGATAGTTGTGATGGTGGCGTCGGCAGTAGAAAGAGAGGCAGAGGAGATGGTGAAGGTGTGACTTCATTGTCGGCTTCTTCTGTGGTTTGATGTATTGAAGTTGCGGGGTTGAGGTGGGTGGTCTTCTTATTTGTGTTTGGTTGGGGGATTTGACAATGGATTTGGAAAGGAAAATGAAAAAGGTGGGTGAAATGTAAATAAAATATACCTACATTTTACTTAATTTCACACATCTTTTTCCTTTTTCACATTTCACACACCTTTTTTCTTTTTCTCTCCAAATCGCTCCTCAGATCCCCCAATCAAACACAGCATTAAGGTTAAGGTTGGGTTTGGTTTAGGGAAGAAGATGATTGTGGTTTGGGGTTTTAGGAAAATAAGATGAAGTTTAGGATAAATTTGTCTTTTTACATCTTATTTTAATTTTTGAATAAAAAGTTTTCCTTAGCAACTCTACTTTGTGGCGCGTGCATCACACATTTAGTTAATTTAGACAGAATTATTAACAGCAAGGAGGTTAAAAAAAAAAAAAAAAAAAAAACCTGAGTGGTAATTGTCTATTTTTAAATGATATGGGAGTAAAGTGCTATTGAACTAAATCACAGAGGGTTAAAAAGGATTTTGCAACCCGCCCAACCCCCCCCCCCCAAAAAAAAAAAAAAAAAAAAAAAAAAAATTCTGACTAGTGGAAGCCAATTGATGTGGCGAATGCAGTGCTGATGAGTAGTGGTGATGGGAACAAATTATATGGAAAAATAATACAAATTATAGGATAAGTTTTTGATTTTATTACTTTAAAGTTGTAGCTAATATTTTTAAAATACCAAAGTTACGTTATTATAGTACAAATATCAATTATGTATAAAAAAATAGTAAGAAATTCATTTTTCTTGTAAAAGAGTAGTGATACATATAAAAAAAAAATGGTCCATTCACAAAACTTCTACATAATGAATGGCTTTTTAGACGTTCACTTTGAAATAAACGGTCCATTAAAATGTTTTTAATTACATAAATAATATTATCATATTATTTATAAAAAAAAAATTCATATAAAAGTTATGGATCTGTTTGGTAATCATTCCGTTTTCAATTTTCAATTTATATTTATAAAAATTTAAAAAACTGTCATAAAAACTTATTTGATAATTTTTTTGGTTTATAAATAATTGTATCAGTTTATAAATTTGAGAAAAAAACATAAACTCAAAAAATGAGTTTACGTTTTCAGTTTTCAATTTTTTTTTCAATTAATTTTTTTTAATCATTTATTTTTTCAATTAATTTTTTTTTCAATCATTTATTTTTTCAATTAATTTTTTTTTCAATTAATTTTTTTTCAATTAATTTTTTTTTCAAATAATTCTTTTTCAAATAATTTTTTTTTCAATTAATTTTTTCCCCCAATTAAATTTTTTTAAATTATTTTTTTAATTAATTTGTTTTCCAATTAATTTTTTTTTCAATTATTTTTTTAATTAATTTTTTTTCAATTATAATGTGTGCGATCCCATTGTCATAAATAATAAAAATAAATATAAATATTTTAAACCTGAACAAACATATTTTTTAGTTTATGTTTTTAAAATTTTTTAAACATTTTGTTCAAACCAAACGCGTTTATAATTTATGTTTTTTTTTTAAAATAAACAAAACCAATTTATAAAATTTTTGTAAACATAAATAAAAAACGTAAACATCACCAAACGCTACCTATGAGACTAACATTATGTTCCAAATAAAATTGAGTAACCCAACCCACCTGGTGAGGTTTTGTTGGAACTTTTTTCGAGCTTATTTTAATAATTCAAATAATTTGTATGGTAAAATTTATTGAGCATATCATTTATAAAAAAAAAAAAGGATTAATCGGATATCTGTAATCTCATTATAAGATTCTAATTGTTTTTAAAAAAAATTATCAAAATCATACTAATTATTTACTTTCCTAAAAACAAGTGTAGTTCTATAATGGATCTACAAAAGTCCAATTAATCTGATTTTTTTCATAAATTATCTATTTGATAAACTCTTTAATATAAATAATTTAAATTATCAAAACAGACTCAAAGACAAACCTACACAGAACTTGCAGCAGCAAACCCTCATTCCTAAAACACAGTTGACTAAGGTTGGCCCAATGGCCTTTTATGTTGGCCCAATGGCCTTTTAGCTGGGCTTTTAAAAGAGTACGTTTATCTCCAGTTCACAAAATAAATTAAATAGTATTTTTGAGCTTGTAGACTTCACCACAGGTCTTATTTTGATGATTCGAATCATTAAATATGTAGAGCTGGTCAAGTATTTCATATCTTGCAAAAAATCACATTAATCAGATATCGTTAGCCTGTTGATCAGATTATATTTTTTTCAATGGTAAATATAATTTAAAAAAATAAATTATTGACAAAAATGTGTTTTGATTAAGGGGCTATCAATATCCGATTAACGTAATTTTTCACAAAAATAAAATACTTGATAAGCTCTATATATTAACAATTTAGATTATCGAAATGAGATTTATAATAAATTTTACAAATCCTTACAAATCCAACAATATCGTCAAATCCACTTTATAAACGGGAGACAAAGCTTCGCCCTTTTTAAACACACACAGGCACATTAGGCAGGCTTATTAACCTGGTCAATGACTTGCACATTGACGTGAGTCCTTTAACTTGCTACACAAAACAACACATTCACCCACACACATTTTGAACTTTGTGTTGACATGCAATCAAGCCCTAAATAATAATAATAATAATAATAAGAAGGAGAAAAATGCTATCAACTATCTTAGGGTATTCAATGTCATGAATGATGCAAAAAATAGTTTAAAAATATGTTAAAAAGATTAAAATTTTGTAATTGATTTGGAGTACTATATATAAGTATTATCACATGATACTTTGAAATTTTTGAATAATTATCATTTAAAATTATAATCATAATCATAAATTAATTAATTAAGATAAATGACGTCACTTAACCAATAAAATATGGCGTTGCAACATATATAAGTTCGACAAAATAATGAAAATCAATCATGGGATCATATTATCATTCAATAAAAAATATCATAATTTGGTAAAAATGATTAAAGATAGAGAGATGGAACTGTTTCCCTTTGTATATTGTCACCTATTTATAAAAAAATAAATTAAAAATGAAAGAGATGATAGAAAATGAATAACAAGAAAGTAAAATCATATTTAAAATCTCACTGATTTTTTTCTTGTAAATTTTTTCTTTCTCTTTATTTTTACAATTCTGTTACGAATATGGAAACTAAATATAGAATGGAATAAAAAAAAATACAAATAAATGAATAAGATTTTACATAATTTTTTGACAAGACTCACTTTTGAAAAAATTTGTCCATCTATTAACATTTTATTCAAGTTTTGTGATAAATTTCTTTATACTTAGACTTATTCAATTTTTCATGGTAGTGAAAGGAAGAAATATCTTCCTTAACTGAAAAATCTAGAAATCCCCTAAATGTTGATTTGTGATTATGTATTAATTTTAAGCAGTAAACAACAATCTCAATCAAACAATCAAGACAAATCGATACAACGATTTTACGTGAAAAAACCACAATTGGAAACCTCCAATTGTGATAAAAAACCACGGGCAACTGTCACAAAACAATCCACTAAGAAGATATAAAGGAATTACACAGGTATACTCTCAATTACCTAGCGAATCCACGCCCGAATTGAACCAACCCCTATGTGCCTCTTCCAACCCCGTCTTCACCTCGGAATTATCTTGACGATGAGCCATTCCAGAATCCACCAAAGCTTCAGGCTCGAATTCTTCGGAATCCACCGAAGAACAACTCTCTTTTGTGTAGAACAAACAAATAATCCTTTGATGTATACTCTTTAAATCATGAGTTGAATACTCAATCAGAAAAACATCAAAGAAAACTAGTAAAATATCCCCAGATATAAACCCTAGAATCCAAGAAGAAGATCTGGAGAAGTAATCCTAGTTTTGGACAAAAACAAATACTTATAGAAATTTGGGACTGCGAAACTCACTTGAGCGAAACTTCTCTCGCTCGAGCGAGGAACCGAAAACGAGTGTTTTCCATAAGTGCCTTTGCTCGAGCCACGAAACCTTCGCTCGAGCAAACAATAACCTCTTTCAGGTTTTTATGCAGACGCAGTCCTTCGCTCGAGCGAGAACTCATAGCATAATCAGCGAAGTGGCAATCTTGAAAATATTAACATCACAAACTTCTCTGCAAGGCACAATTCGGGTTGGATTCGCAACTAATAACTCATAGCTTCACTGAAATAAAAAGTGCAAAAACAAGTACAACTTAAAGGAGTTTTGTCAAACGGGATTACCAAGAATAAAAACTTAACATTAACAATTCCCAAACAAAAGGCATTAAACTAAGTAACCACAATTTTTCTCCTAGTATTTTCCATGTTGGTTACCACGAAGGTTTAACCTAAAATAAAAGAGAAACATTAGTTAATAATTTGAGGTTGAGTCACCTAAGACACCCACACCCACACCCACGATGGAAGCCTTTCTTTGAATTGCTTCTCTCTTATCAAATACACACAGAGGTGGGCATTTCAATTGGGCTTTTCAACCACAGACACACTATCACTACAAGAAAAATCACCTTTGGCGACTAAATTTTTAGTCGCCAAAGGTCCACTTTTAGTCGCTAAAAGTCGAGTTTTTGGTTTCCCCGACAAAAAATTTTAGTCGCTGCTTTTGTCGCCAATAAATGGTCGCGGGAGGTATTGGCGACTAAACCTGTTTTAGTCGCCAAAAATGACGTCTTCGGCGACAAATAATTTAGTCGCCAATAGTGTTTTACACTTTTCAAAATCACACATTCACCGACTAATAGTTTAGTCGCGAATACTCAACCAAACGCCGACTAAACCGTTTAGTCGCCAAAATAAGAACTTTTGGCGACTAAACTTTTAGTCGCCAAAGGTGTTTCGTCAAAAAAAAAAAAATCCCACTTTTTTTTGCTGTTTCTGAGTTTCGAACCGCAGCCCTCCAACATTTCACACCTTTAGCCACACACTCCCTCCACTATGCCACCACACATCACATGAATATATATGAAATATATATTATTTATATAATATATTGTCCGGTATTAATACAAAACAATATTTATAAATAAAATTATTTTTATTAAATATAATTTATGTAAAAAATAAATTATTTATTAAAAAAAATTTTGGCCCATTTTTGGCGACTAAAATTAATTTTTAGTCGCCAATGCTATAAATTTCGGCTACTAATTATTTTTTGTCGCAAAAAAATAAAGTTCCGTCTAAAAATAAATCAGTTTTGGCGACTAAATCTGGTTTTAGTCGCCAAAAACGTCCCCTTTTGGCTACTAAACCTGTTTTAGTCGGCAATTGACAGTTTTTAGCTACTAAATTTTTTTTTTTGTAGCCAAAAACCTGCACATTCAGCGACTAAAATGTGTGTAGTCGGCAAAACAGATATAATCGGCGACTAAAATTATTTTAGTCGCCAAAAACTGTGACTTTTGGCTACTAAACAACATTCAGTCGCTAAAAACCCTACAATTGGCAACTAAACTGCCTTTTAGTCGCTAAAAAGCTTATATTTGGCGACAAAACTATTTTAGTCGGCAAAAGTTCTCAATTTTGGCGACTAATTCCATTTTAGTCGCAAATTGGCCTACTTTCAGCGACGAAAACTTCAATTTTAGTCGCGAAAAGTGATTTCTGTTGTAGTGTATAACGAGTTAATCAAATTGAATTTATACTTTAATCTCAGTTGTAGATTTATTTTAAATTATTAAACTCCATTCATTTTGGACTCAATTGATTAAATTGTGACCCTTTAGTAACCATGTAATATTGTTATGGTTTCATTATTATCATTTAATGACCATAAAAAAGTTATGAATATTTATGATGTGTACCATTAAACGAAATATATTTTGTGGTGAGAAAATATTATATTTACTTTTGTTGTTAAAGATGTTGAAATGTATTTTTAATATATACATATATATATGTGCATATATATAGTTAGATATTTGTTTAATTAGATATTTGTTTAGGAAATATCTATAAAAGTAATCAAAAGGATTTTTTATTCAACTTTTGGGAGCTCTTGGGAGGTCTTGCCATGAGACGAAGAGAAAAAGGGTTTCAATGTTAATTTTTCATGGGTTTGATCTAGTCTAAGTTATTTTTGACCCCTAGTGCTTTGAATCAAAAACGTAAAGGGCAGAAAATGCATCGTTTGGCTCCAAAAAAATTTAATTTTTGTTGCCGAAAAATTTGAAAGCTTTTTGGCTTAAGGTAGGGATTTTTCCTACACTTATTTATATACTTTTACTTGATTATATGGAGCTTAGAGTTGTATATAATTTAATTAGAATTTTTGAAAAATTTGTGATTTATTTGCATAAAAGGGAAATTTTGAGAAAAATAAAGAGTTGATACCCAAATTGCGAAAGTGTAAACTTGAAATATGTTTGTAAGGTTATGAAAGAGTTATGTTTTTAATTTGAACAAAAAGGGGCTTCGACTCGATTGATTTTGAAATTTTTACTGATTTGCGACCAAAAGAGTATTTTTTAAAGAAAATAAAAGAATTATATTTAACTTTTTGGACTTTTGATCAAAATAGGATGTCATAGTTGAATAATGCTTGGAGAATGAGTTTGGAAAGAAAATGATGTTTTCTTGGGCATTAACAGTATTATTTTGCTTAATGTATTTGTTGGAATAAAACTGACACGGTTAGAAATGGACATTGAGAGGTTACCAGATGTGATTGTGATATGAAAAATAGTGTAGTTGTTCATATTTGATGAGATGTGGAATAGATTGTATTTATTGGAATTTTTTTAGAATTTAATTGTTTAAATATTTATTTAGAAATATCTGTTTTGGGCTATCGGTGGAGGATTGTCATGATTGTTGTAGAAAGGCATGAGACTTAGGTAAATCGAACCACATTTCTCATTTCTCATTTGTTGCATTGGACATTGCAAGACATTCATTTTATTGAAAATGTATCTGTTTTTTAGAAATGTTTGGAAATGTATCTGTTTTCGAAAAGATGAATACTTGGTGAATCTTGGTAAGGAGTATAGAATCGCGTGGTTAGGTGTTGAGCCTTCCAAGTTACTGGTAAAAATGACAGTGGTAGTGCATTAGGGCCTACTTGCAGACACTCACCTAGAGATTCACAGAGCCTATATTCATGTAACAGATATGGTTTAAAATGGAAATGGTTTTATATCTGTTGTTGCATCTCAGCATTGCATGGTTTATAAAAAGAGAGATGAACTGTTTTATCATAAGCATGGCATGAGCATACTCCTCTTTAGTCTTGTCATGGTCTATATGTTGTGTAGTATATTTCTACTGGGCTGTGGCTCACCCTATAAGGGAAACCATTTCAGGTACAGGTGATATGCCTTCACCAAGGCACTGACTTGGGAGGACTCGGAGTTGAGGCTTCATTTTTGTTTTATTGTTATTTGTTGAATGTAAGCCTAGGGCTGTACTTACGTTGAGTTGAAACTCCATTTTGTATAACCAAGAATGTTCTTGGATAAATTTGTAAGCCTGTAGGACACTCATTATCTGTTTGGTTTCCATTTCATACTTGTTATAAAATGCATGCTTGGGATTTGAACTGGAGCATTAAGATGTGAACAGTATGCATTTGGCATTTGGGATTAAATGTAAATGGATGTATGGAATAATTAGCTATAAATATATTTTTGTCTATCAAGTAGGTTTGTTGTATAAATAGATTTACCCTACAAAAATTTTTGGAGCGTTACAACTTGGTATCAGAGCATATCGGGTTCGAATACTTTGGATACGTGGGGAGTGGTTACTACCACAGTGGGTTTATCTCACTTGATAGAGATATCTGTATGATGAGGTGCTATGTGATAATATGCTTATGTGATTATATGGGTATGGGGTTTGATTTCTGAGATGTTGATTAGATCTATGAGTTCCTGGAAGTCCAGTCAGAAGAGCACTTGATCACTGCTATTTCTAATTGGAACTCTAGCAACGTCATGGGATAATCATTATCTAGAAAGAAAATCTGAATGTGCTTATGTGACTATGTGCTTATGTGGAATGAATTAACTATTGTTCATTACCTTAGGACTTGAGTGAGTTAGCTTCAGCACAATTGTGACTGTGCCAATCTCGAGTGTTACCTTTATTAGGATGTCAGGACGTGGAAGGGGTAGTGGTAGGCATGGTAGGCCCAAGAGGCACGAGATGCCAATACCAGATGAGATTCCGGCGCAAGAGGAAGGGACAAGGCAAGCAAATGTGGCTGAACTAGTTGGGCAATAGGCCATGAGTGCTTTGGCACGACAGACAGCAGGGGCACTGAACATACTGAGGGTGGTTGAGAATCTAGCATAGGCCCCAGCAGCCCCAATTGCAGAGACAAGACTACTCCTACTAAAAAGGGAGTTCTTCCGGACCAATCTGGATGTTTTTGTGGGAGATCCTAAGGAGCCACTGAAAGCTGATGAGTGGCTAGAGCAGACGGTTAAGACGTTCGAGATGCTAGACATTATGGACAACACTCTGAGAGTGACTTTGGCATCCTTTCAACTGAAGGGAGAAGCGGGTTAGTGGTAGAAATACGCGCGAGGACGTATTGGGGTGACCTAGGAGGCCTTTGTCAACGCCTTTCAAGAGAAGTATCTGCTTGCTATTGTCAAAGAGAGGTTGAGGGAACAGTTCAAGAACCTCAAACAATAACTTGGCACACCAATGGCGGAGTTCGAGGCCACTTTTGCTAGTTTGTCCAAATTTGCTCCTGAGCTTGTGGCGACAGAAGAGCACCGTTGTATTGAGTTTGAGACTCAACTGAGAGATGAGCTTGCCTACTGTGTGGACGGGTCTATGATGAGGGAGTACAACCGTCTTGTTGAGGCAGTGGCACGTATGGAAATCCGATTAGGCGCTGGAGAGAGGGAGATGAGGGGTTTCAGGCAGAGAGGCCAGGAGATGTAAGATGAGGCTCGAGACAACAAGAGGCAGAGGGGTTTTACACCACAGTAGTCTCATGGGGCACAGTCTAGGTCCACTTTTCCAGTGCCGAGTTCAGGGACAGTGAGAGGTGGCCAGGGGGGATTTTCTTGTTTCAACTGTGGCCAGTTGGGTCACAAGTCCTTTTCTTGCCCACATAAGGAGGGGGGGACAGCAATCTGCTTCGTCTTCAATCCGCCCACTGAGCCAGAGTCAAGAGAAGGGGCAGTCTTATTGCTTTCAGTGTGGACATGCAGGACACATGAAGAGGTATTGTCCACAATTGGATGGCACACCTGGTGCATCTGGATCGAGGCAGACTCAGAGTCACCAGTCGGCACAGGCTTCGAGGGCCACTCTGGGAGCCTCTTCGGCTTAGTCTGTACATCCGACTTATGCTCCGAGAGGGGAGCAGGTGGATCAGAGACCTACTGGGCGTGTGTATGCTGTTACCACGCCAGAGTTAGTACCAGCACCTTTGGTTGTGAGAGGTACCTTCTTGTTCTGTAATTCTATTGCCAATATATTGATTTACACAGTTTTTCTTTCGTTAATACCAGTCAGTGTATATAAGTGTGTTTGGATTGTTTTGCTTCGTTTTTCTTTCGTTAAGCCATGATTTTGATTCAGGTCAGTATGGAATCAATGTCCAGTTCATAGTCCAAAATTCAATCATTCTCAAATTTAGTCAAACAAAATTATTTTCAAGCTCAAAGTGTTATGCCAGTTACGCCAGTGATGTGCAAAAAAAAAAAAAAAAAAAAAAAAAACGAAAATTATTTTATTGAAGTCAGGGGATGACATCCCCGATTGCAGAGGCAACATGAAAAGAAAAATAAATAAGAAAATAAAGAGAGGGATCTTGTTTTTGATAACGGCCACACGCCGACTTCACTTACTCGACTCTCCCCGCCTAGCTCTTTCTCTTTTTGTCATCTTGGGAGACCCTTGAAAGCCTTGCCTCAGTGCGTACAGGACCCCCGAGAGAGTTGACTCCTTGCTGGCTGTCAAAGGCAAAGTATGAAGGTGCTCCGAATCGGGCCATAACAGTGGTCTTCCATTTCAACTCTTTATTCTTCACCTTCAGTGTGCAAATCTCTGCTCGCACATCTTTGTACATGCGCTGGAGCAGAGAAAGTTGGGCATTTAATTGATGTACCTCATTGGTCCTATTCTACAGCCGGTGAGACAATTTAGTAACTGCAGTCACTATCTCCATGCAAGATCTCAGTGTGAAGTGGTTGGCTTCAATGTCAGATTGAGTGGCCATGATTTGCTCAACTGACATCATGGGAAAGTTAAGAAGAGTAAGAGTAGGGGCACTCTATTCAGGAAGGTTAAGAAGAGTAGGAGTAGGGGCACTCTGTCCAAGAAGGTTAGGAAGAGTAGGAGTAGGGGCACTTGGTCTAGGAAAGCTTGGATCATTAAGGTCCGGAAAGAGAGTGAGGGGATGAGATGAGACCATGTGTGGTGAGAGGTGCAAAAAGAAAGAAAAGAGAGTAAGAGAAATAGCAGAGAACATACTAAGTTTTGGGGCAGCTTTTCTTCTTCGCTTAGTCTCGATGTTCTGTCTCTCTCAAAGGGGAATGAGAAAGAAGAAGGAGAAGACAGTGATTAATGTAGATGAAAGAAAGTGATGAAGAAGAAGAAGATGAAAGAGAAGAAGACAAAGAGGGAGAGAGAGTTGAGGCGAGCTTACAAATCGAGGAGGTTTTCTTTTGTCGGCCAGTTAACGCAAAAGCAAGGCTGCGTGAGTTTACAAATCGAGGAGGTCTGCTTTTGTCGGCCAGCTGATGCAAAAGCAAGCCCGCATGTCAAACGCGGTTTTCGAAGGAAAAGAGAGAAGCGGGAAAGTTATATACATATATGTATATATATTTGTATATTTATGCATTATATACATTTATTCGACTATTTTTGTCACAAGAGTGACTTGGTTAAATGGTCTGGTTTAGCGTCTAAGGATGGAGAGGCTGAGCCCGAGGTCGAGGGTTCGAAACCCCGTATCCCTACATTCGTGTTTTATTTCCTTTTTGCGTGTTTTGCTTACGCGCGATGACGCCAGGTAACGGAATATTCTGTCGTAGTAACGGCATATGCTTGCTGACGTCCATAGACAAAATATTCCTTGTCAGTAACGGCATATTCCCCAAATGTGTCTGTGTATATGTACGTATCTGTGTATTTTCTCCATATTTCTCTGTATGTGTCTGTGTATCTTTTGTTCGTATTTGTCCCTTGGTGAAAATGTTGTGGAGACACCACGGGGTTGAGGAGGCAACTTGGGAACGTGAGGTTGAAGTTCGCGAGAAGTATCCGGACCTTTTTATCGATGTTTGAGAGTTGTAATAGAAATGTTATTTTGATATTAGGATGTACATTGTATATGTTACGAAATAGGGTGAATCTCTTATGTTTAATTGGGAGGTTATGTTATCATGCCATGATTGCATTTCTACGGTTATAATTGATTTTGATTTAACAAGGTTATCAAGTTTAAATTTCGCGGACCAAATTACTTAAGGGGGGAAGGTTGTAACGAGTTGAATCAAATTGAATTTATACTTTAATCTCAGTTGAGGATTTATTTTAAATTATTAAACTCCATTTATTTTGGACCTAATTGATTAAATTGTGACCTGTTAATAACCATGTAATATTGTTGTGGTTTTGTTATTATTATTTAATTACCATAAAAGAGTTGTGAATATTTATGGTGTGTACCATTAAACGAAATATATTTTGTGGTGAGAAAATATTATATTTACTTTTGTCATTAAAGATGTTGAAATGTATTTTTAATTGATATATATATATATGTATATATAGTTAGATATTTGTTTAGGAAATATCTATAAAAGTAAACAAAAGGATTTTTTATTCAACTTTTGGGAGTTCTTGGGAGGCCTTGCCATGAGAAGAAGAGAAAAAGGGTTCCAATGTTAGTTTTTCATGGGTTTGATCTAGTCTAAGTCATTTTTGACCTTTAGTGCTTTGGATCAAAACGTAGAGGGCGGAAAAGGCGTCGTTTGGCTTCAAAAAAAAATTTAATTTCTGTTGTCGAAAAATTTGAAAGCTTCTTGGCTTGAGGTAGGGATTTTTTCTATACTTCTTTATGTACTTTTACTTGATTATATGGAGATTAGAGTTGTATATAATTTAATTAGAATTTTTAAAAAAATTGTGATTTATTTGCTTAAAAGGGAAATTTTGAGAAAAATAAGAGTTGATGCCCAAATTATGAAAGTGTAAACTTGGAATATGTTTGTAAGGTTATGAAAGAGCTATATTTTAAATTTGAACAAAAACGGACTTCGACTCGATCAGTTTTGAAATTTTTACCAGTTTGCGACCAAAAGAACATTTTTAAAGAAAATAAAGGAATTATATTTAACTTTTGGCGCTTTTGATTAAAATACGATGTCAAAGTTGAATAATGTTTAGAGAATGAGTTTGGAAAGAAAATGATGTTTCTTGAGCATTAAGGGTATTATTTTGCTTAATGTATCTGTTGGAATAAAACCGACACGGTTAGAAATGGACCTTGAGAGGTTACCGGACGTGATTGTAATATGAAAACTTGTGTAGTTGTTCATCTTTAATGAGATGTGGAATAGATTGTATTTATCATAATTTTTTTAAAATTTAATTATTTAAATATCTGTTTACAAATATCTGTTTTGGGCTATCAGTGAAGGATAATCATGATTGTTGTAGAAAGGCATGAAACTTAGGTAAATCGAACCACATTTCTTATTTGTTGCATTGGACATTGCATTACATTCATTTCATTGGAAATGTATCTGTTTTTGAGAAATGTTTGGAAATATATCTGTTTGCGGAAAGATGAATACTTGGCGAATCTTGGTAAGGGGTATAGAACCGCGTGGTTAGGTATTGAGCCTTCTAGTTTACTGGTAAAAATGACAGTGGTAGTGCATTAGGGTCTACTTGCAGACACTCACCTAGAGATTCACAAAGCCTATATTCATGTAACAGATATGGTTTAAATGGAAATGGTTTTATATCTGTTGTTGCATCTCAGCATTGTGTGCTTTATTAAAAGACAGATAAACTGTTTTATCATGAACATGGCATGAGCATACTCCTCTTTAGTTTTGTCATGGTCCATATGTTGTGTAGTATATCTCTACTAGGCTGCAGCTCACCCTATAAGGGAAACCATTTTAGGTACATGTGATATGCCCTCGCCAAGGCACTGACTTGGGAGGATTCGGAGCTGAGACTTCATTTTTGTTTTATTGTTATTTGTTGAATGTAAGCCCAGGGCTGTACTTACGTTGAGTTGAAACTCCATTTTGTGTAACTAAGAATGTTCTTAGATAAATTTGTAAGCCTGTAGGACACTCATTATCTGTTTGGTTTTCATTTCATATTTGTTGTAAAATGCATGTTTGGGATTGGAACTGGAGCATTGAGATGTGAATAGTATGCATTTGGCATTTGGGATTAAATGGAAATAGATGTATGGAATAATTAGCTATAAATATATATTTATCTATCATATAAATTTGTTATATAAATAGATATACCCTGTCAAAATTTTTGGAGCATTTGACACACTCTCACACACTAGGTAGACCTCTTAACTTTGTCACGCACACGCACATTGATAAATCTCTTTTAATGAGATGGTTTCACAAACCCACGCACGCATGCTCTTGAACTTTGTGTTTAACTTTGTCACGCACATATACATTGATATATCTCTTTTAATGACATGGTTTCACAAACCCACACTCATGCACTTGAACTTTGTGTTCACACCCAATTAATTAAAAATTAAAAATGATGTCTTTTCTGAATTTTTGATCAAATAATGAAATAATGATGTTTTTAAAAAAATTATGTTAACATGATACACAATTTACTTTAAAATAATAAAATTAAAATTTCTTACATTGTTCTATAATTTTTCTGTACTAATCAAAAATTCATATAGACAAAAGCATGGAAGGTGTCATTTTCTTGAGGTTTTTTTTTTTTTTTAATTTTTTTTTTTCAGTGAGTCATTTCATAAAATTGACCTAAGACACCTACCGCCACTCTCACCCAAAAGGCTGTCCATTCAAAACATTGAGACTAGAGGTGAGCCTTTCAACTGGGCTTCTCTCTTTTTTACTTGCACACCCGCGCGCACACACACACATTTCTTTAAACTTGGCTTCACGAAACCACAAACCCCCCCTCCCTCCACACACACACACACACACACACACACACACACACACACACACACCGTTCTACTGCTCTTTTAATTACCTTTGTGTTAATAGGTAATCAAGCCCAAGAAAAGTATATACATAATAAATAAATAAAAAATTAAATTTCCCACCTATAAATATTTCAATGCTTCTCTCTTGAATCACCGCAACATAACATAACACAATACACAATTTAAAAAGATAAAGAAAAAGAGAGAAATATGAGTCAACCAGTTAGTGTGATTCCGACACCGAAGACAACGGTAAAAGAAAAAATGGTACCAATTGGTTGTTGGCCGAGTGGTGATTGGAGCTCGGCTTGGAAGGACGGACTACGGTTCGATTCCCCGCAACGCCAATTGGGAGGGGACTTGAGCTTATAAATCCAGAACTGCTCCCCGAATCCGGATTAGTCGGCCAGTGGGTCGGATACCGGGTGGTTGAACCGAAAAAAAAAAAAAAGAAAAAAGAAAAAATGGTACAAATAGTAGCTTCCGTCATTAAGAAGACTAAAGATAAGAAGAAGATAAATCCTAATTAGAGTTTCAAATTAAGAAAATAGTTTAAAATTACAAATATGTAGCCATTCACTATAGGAATTAAGTGATATCAGTGGTTGATAATATGCTATATTTGTGTCTCTCTATATTATTATATGTATATCTATCTTTGCTTTTTATATTTGATCAATAAATAAAATTTATGTTTCTTTATAGTTCAGTTTGTATCTATGTGTTTATCATTTCTATTATATAAAGTGTATATTTTATTTAATGTGAAGATATCATATTATTTTTTCTCTTTTCTTTAAGAATGACTTTCACATTTAATAACTGTCACTTTTAATAATTGCTAAATGCTTTTTTTTTTTTTTTTTCATTTACCAAACCGTCTAAAAATTTAAATTTAAAATTTGCATCCACTTGTTTCCTTTGTATGTGTTTTGTCTTACATCAATAAGCTTATCTTGCTGATCAAACCCAAAAAAAAAAATTAAAAAAAAAAAATACTCAGGCCACCATGCAGCTCTAACCCGTTTTGGCTTAAGAAATTTGGCAAGAAAAGAAAAAAAAAAGGGGATAAAAGAAATCTCTCATCACTCTGTGTGGCTGATTAAAAATGAAGAATGGTAAGAAAAAGAAATATTTAAATATTTGTTGGCTTTTTTGGCTTTCGAAGGTTATTATTGTAATTGCGAGCGTGCCAGTAAGGATTAATCAGTCCTTACAGAGAATTAATTGCTAACTAATTATTAGACGATTGCGTTTTAGTTCTTTCAGTCTCAATGAAGAGGACTTTTACTGGTGGCTTGATTTAGGAGAATTTAAGCAATATAACAATTAAATGAAGAACAGTTGAAGTATCTCATAAAGATGAAAAACTTACAATGATCCAAACTCAGCCTCGTAGAGGTTTACAACAACAATCTAATTGAAACTATTCCTATGAACAAAGTGCAGTACAAGAATTTAAAGTACAGGAAATGTAAGACTAGAAATGTAAAACTGGAAAGGAAAATAAGTATAAAAGACTGGTTTTTTGGATCTGAGTCTGGGGGCTTTTTCTGGGGCCTTCTCTGCTATTTATACTGCTCAAGGATGACCATCGAATTGCATTTCCAACCGTCAAACTGCTCCTCCATGATCGCCGATCGTGTTGCCCCAATATTAGCTCCATTACGCCATTACTCGCAGTTAGGCTTCCCTCATAAATTTGAATTTGAAATGCGAGTAACCGTTGAAGCCACATCACTTTGCATCTCTTTGTTGATCCACTGCCACTTAGATCTCGTAATAACCACTACTAACTGACACGTGTATGATCAGGATCGAAGACTTGAATAGTCTTCCTATATCACCCTTATTTTGCCACGCGTCGAATTATAATTGGCTTGTACAAAATATGTAACCAACATTACCCCCCGCACTAATATACCCAATACTTGGTGATATTAGTGGATCAAGGTCTTTTTCCCACGTCTTAGAACGTGCACGGGTTTTGCATTATCCCAGAAATGCAACTGTCATTCATTATCTGCATTAAACTCTCATTCAATCTTTTGAACACCCCCACCATCTTAGCATTCGAACAGACTGATACATTTTATGGCCGAATCAATTTTCTCCTCCAATGATCGAGCACACGAAGAGTCATATGACGATGTTGTTCCTCCTCGAAAGAACCTCCATGCATTAATTAGTCACTTTTACCCCCCTTTCTATATTCAGGTCATGGATGCCTTTGCAAATTATCAACCCTTGGACTTCGAACATATTGCTCTTAATCTTTCGATTCAGAAACTTACAAATATAGACATGGGAAGTTCTTCTTCTGCTTCACCCTTGGACTACGAACAAACTGCTCTCAATCATTTGATTCAGAAAGTCGCAAATATGGACATGGGAAGCTCTTCTTCACAAACCTCTGCATGTGATAAGGCTGCAGCTTCTTCCTCTTCTGGGGCTTCTGGCTGGATAAATTGGTCAAAGCCTGAGGCCTGTGATTTGAGGAAACGAATCAACCATCATTTTGTCGAGTTTACTGACCCTTTAGAATTCCCTTCCTATGCGCGAAGCTCAGTGGTATATCCCTACGTGCCCACTGACCATTGACGCAATTTGGAGGAGAATCTACTTGTGGCATGGTATACATCCTCCATGCCTATAAAGATAGTGCACATTGCCCGACATCTAGAAGAGGCACAAGGGTACAATCCATCATTCTTAGCCCAGAAGGCAAAGATTTGTTCTTCTGACTGGCTTGATTATATTAATGCCTTTGTTCCTTCTGCGCTTGCTTCATCTCCTGAAATAGAAACACCCACACCTTCTCCTCCGCCCAATCTTTGCTGGACAGAGAGACTGAGGCTTGCCCTTTCCGCGGATAAGGTCTTTCCCCCTTACAAGCCTCCACCTTCCCCTACTACGGCTGAGCGGAAACAAGCTCAACTTCTGCTCACGACTTTCTCCCACTTGCCCTTCAATGTTCTTGAGGATGAAGTCCCTCTTAAGAACCTTCGATGGGCTTGTGATATTCTGACTCGGGATCATATTCTCAATCCCCTCGCCCAAGCAGAGCTTCACATGTTTTTGGACCAACTTCCATTGCTTCTCCACTAGCATCGGGCCTCTATGGCCACCACACAGTCTTTAAACCAACTCTCGTCCCTTCGAGTTCATGCCCAGTATGAAGCAGAAAACTTCATTAAAGAATTCGATGATTTCAAGAATAAAGATTCTGCGTACTGGGATGACTTGGATATAGACGAATTGGAACAAGGATTGAGAGAAACAACTTTCGAAATAAAGGCTGAAGAGCTCTTTTACAAAGTGAAAACACATCAACTTACGCAGCCAATGTTAGAAGAAATAGAGGACAGAATAAAGAAAGAACAGAAATTCATTGATCATAGTTGGACTAAATTTCATGATCTTGTTATTTACTCCATTCCTTATTTTTATGAGCTTGAGTTTGTACCCAAATAGGGTCATTCGATGTAACTGCTTTTACTTTAATACCACTAAGACTTTTTCTTTGTTTGGTATGGTTTGATCTTGTCTCCATTTGTCTTTAAAAGCAACTTCAGAGCTTCGAACTGAACAATCTTATCCTTCGAACCTGGACTCAATCATTTTAAATGAACATCAAACAAAAACCACCATGAACTTTTCCAATTTATAGAATGTAGTTGATAGTTTTTGATGTTTTTTCATTCAGGACCCATGCTTCGAATCTAACAACCTTACTCTTCAAAACTTTTTTCAATCATAACCAACATATGGTCAATGATTTAGTATGACCAATCAGTTTTTAAATTGATCCTTTTGCCTTGAACAACAGTTCATACTTTCAAAAATATGGAAGCTCCTTTTGAGGGCTGCACTGTTTTAGTCTAGAAAGAGAATCTTTCTTAAACATATATAAACCAATTATTGGTTTTAATGTTTCGAACAGCAATTCCCATTCTTACGGGATTTCAAGTTTTGCTTCGAAGGACATTACCTTCATTGAGAAACCCTACAACAGGTCTTTAATCCCTTCGAAATAAACGAATACTTGAGCATTCTTACATCCATAAGTATGAAATGTACTTCGAAGCTGGCTTCTTAGTTTTCGAAGCCGTTTATTATTTGACTTTTGGTGCCAAAATCTGGTTTCGAAGCCAAATACTATACTTCCAAGCTGGCGTCAACACCTGGGATGTGTTTTTTCCCTCCAAAAGTATCAATATTGAAGGAAGCTCATCAATTATTGGTTTTGATGTTTCGAACAGCAATTCCCATCCTTGAGGGATCTTAAGTTTTGCTTCGAAGGACATTACTTTCATTGAGAAACCTAAAACAGGTCTTTAATCCCTTCGAAGTAAATGAATACTTGAGCATTCTTACATCCATAAGTGTGAAATGTACTTCGAAGCTGGCTTCTTAGTTTCGAAGCTGTTTATTATTTGACTTTTGGCGCCAAAATCTAGTTTCGAAGCCAAATACTATACTTCGAAGCTGACTTCAACACGTGGGATCTGTTTTTCCCTCCAAAAGTATCAAGATTGAAGGAAACTCTTCGTATTCGTACTTTTAGTACTTAATGAATTACGCGATATATCTTTCGGATACAAAGGCTTTTAAAACCCTTTTATTTCGTGCTTTGAAATTACTTGCTCACTCAACACACAAACCCTTTATCTCTACCGATCTTCTACTTCTTTCTACTCCCTTTCCTAGCTTCGTCATCTGAGAAAGCGTTCTATCAATGGCTTCCTCTTCATTGAAAGTGCCAGTTGTAGAGCGTATGAGCCCGTCTGTAGCCCTGAAAAGACTCATTGATGTAGAATGTGAAAAGTACAAGGCTGGAGAGAAAAGTGCCATCGACGGACGCATCTTCATTCTTCGTCGTCATGTGCAACGAGACTATGTGCTTGGGCCCATATTCAAAGAGATTCCTATTGAGCTTCCAGCTCTATATCCTCGTCTGGAGGACCACTGTCTTTTTTATGAAGGTGGCCTTGATTGGAGGAACTGGAGGACGAACCACCCCCACCAATGCTGGCCCATGGTGAGACCGAAGTGGCAAGAATGGTATGATCGAGTTGTCCCTAGTAGAACCCTGGACCTTCAAAAACTCTGCCTTCTCGATGCTCTCCGACTATCTAGGTTATCCATCTCAGAAGGCCCTTTCTTAATCCCTGCTACTCTGTGCTTTTGGAATTCTACTTTTAAATTCTTTCAATTTAGATGTGGGATGATGGCCCCTACTGTTCTTGACATTTGCCACCTATTAGGATTATCTCCCATTGGAACCCCCATCGGACCAGATTATCCTGACCTAGCAGTCCCTTTTTCCCTCCCTTCTCTTAACTCATCCTATAGTGACTTTGTCAAGGCTGAGAATAGAAGGGAGGGTCCTGTGACTGATAGGAAGTTCTTCTCTTTCTTATTATATTGGCTTTGCAAGTTCCTTTTCTACACCTCCTCTCAAAGAATTATGCCTGAATTTGCCCCTCTTGCCAAAGCCCTTGTTTTACAGAAGATGGTGGCTTTAGCTCCATACGTTCTAGGTCACGTATATAGAGCCTGCTCTCTTTTCTGTGAGAAGCCCTTAGATGCCAATCAAGGGGGGCCATTTTGGATTCTTCAACTTTGGCTTTTTGTTTGTTTCACTGAGTTACAGTCCAAATGCCTTAAATTTTTTGAGCTAAACCCTCATACTCATTGCATGAGGCTAGCCAATGCTTCACTTTATCCCTCTACTTTTGCTTTTTACTTCTCTTTTTTCCACCAACTTCCAGTTTCTCCTCCTTTCTACTGCTTTCGTCCCTTCGAACCCATGACCATTGGCCCAACTTGGTTGAAGGATTTCCTAAGTGATAGGCCCTGTGCTTCACCTGCTCACAAAGACATATGGGCCTCTATTTTAATCCCCAAAGAGCTATTCATTGGGACCCTGGACCCTGAACCCTAGAGCTTACAATTGCATTGCCGAGCCTTACTGTCCTGCTCAATTTGCTAGACAATTTGGCTTCACACAAGGGGTCCCAATACCCTTCTGTAGTAATACCAATCTAAGCCTTACCACCAGGGATTTGAAAGTTTGACGGTCCAGACTAGAAGAGGCAACTTCTAAGTTTATACAGGACTTGATCGATTTTGGGTATACTCCTTTTCTTCCTCAAGGTAACATGTTGAAGAGGTATCACAACTGGTGGGTGACCAATATGGAAGTACGCCTGGCCATTTCTCCTCAAGACCTATTGATGGTGTTGGATGTCCCTAAGCCCAAAGGAGCCGGAGTTGTTACTTCTTCTAGTGTCCTTACCACTTTAGTTCCTGTACCTGCTAACACACAGTCTGCTCCTGCTGCCTTAACTCCTCCTAGAGTTACCTGGGCAACCTCAAAGAAAGGTATATACCCCTGTCTCTTCTTTTTTTGTCTTCTTGATAATGTTTTTAGCCTTATCTTAGTTCTTCTTTTGTGAAGGTGGTGCGGGTGCCTCACAGGGAGATTCTCCTCAGAAGACCCAAGCTCTAAATCTTCTTAAAAGCAAACAGCAACAAAAGAAAATGAGACTTTTACTTGAGCCTGAAAGGGAAGTTCTTGAGGTTCAAGCAGAAGAAGAAGAAGAAGAAGAAGAAGAAGAAGAAGAAGAAGAAGAAGAAATTCAAGAGCCAGAGTCACCCCTGAAAAGAAAGAAAAAAGTGACCATCCCTTCTTTTGACTTGGTTCAAGATGAGATAACTGTCAGAGAAGTAGAAGATGAGCTCACTCCTAACGAATCTGAATCCCAGATTGAAGAAGTTAAGGAGGAAATTGAGAAGGAGCAGACAATACCAATACAGAGAAAAAAGAAAAGAAAGATGACTGTCTTTCCTTCTGATTTCGTCGAGGATCCTGTATATGAGGCAGCTGCCAAGGCAGTAGAGCAGGAACACTCTAAGGCCATAATCGTTTTCGAGAGAGCTGAGAAGAGACGGCAGCAACAATTTCTTAGAGATGAAGTTGCTGCTACTGATGCATTGCAAAGGGAAACTGCAAGAAGGCAACAAACTGCCAAACATTACTCCTTTCGTAGCTCTCCTATCATTGCCAACACTTCTGAAACAAGTAATTTCTTTTATGCTTCTACTGTTTTTCCTTGTCAAATTTTGGTATTGAAATTTGACATTACTTTACATTTCTTCCTTTTGCAGCAACAACTACTGAGCCTATTCTTCCAACGAGGACTCCCTCAGTTTCGGTTGAAGTTGATCAGCTGCAGAATGTGAGGACTATCCAAATCATCCTTTCACTTCCCAAGCCTGTATTTGATGTACCCTCCTTGAGACCAAGCATTCCTAGATTTCTTTCTTTTGGTTAGACTCCATATCTTCCTTACCTGTCCTTTGATCTATCCCAATTCAATTCTTTTTCGAACCTTGCTCTTCCTCCTTCTTCCAAGGAAATTCCAACTGCTACTCCATCTCTGATGGCAGTTGATTCTCCTATAAAGGGTGCTGGCAGCTCTCCGACCCATGGTTTATCACCTCTGCCATGTTCCAGCCCCTCTTCCCTTGACCTATTGGTGGCTAGGACCATAGAGGCTGCTGAAGATGCTCCACCCGTTTCTCCTATCCCTATGCAGTCTTTTGTACCTTCCACCACAGCTCTCTCTGCGCCCCTCATGTTTACGGATGAGGTTGATATCTTTGAAGCAAGACTAGCCAGTCTCTTCGACATACCCTCTACCTCTCCGATAGCCAATGATGAAGCTGAGCCATTAGTCTTGGCTAACTCCTTGCTAGAAATTCTTGAAAGCTCCTCTTCCTCCAGTAGCAAGCCTTCTGCACCTCTAATGGACTTAGATACTTGCTTGGAACTATTAATCTGTTTTTCGAGGATCCCTTTTAAGGCTTTCCAAAGGCCTATAATAAGAAATGGGTTCCTTCAGTGTTGTAAAGTTGCTGAGCAGTCCGGCATGAACGTCTCGAGTCATCTATCTCAGGCAGCAGCTACCATCGACTTCTACATCAACATTTGCAATGCTGCCAAGGCTGCAGAGGAGAAGTTAGTGAGAGACCAGAGCTTTGTTTCCACAGTACATGCTGAAGTCTCAGGACTAAAGGAACAACATTCCTCTGCCTCCTATTTTCGAACTCAACTACTGGAGAAGAAAGCTCAACTTGAGGAGGAGTTATCTGCAGTGAACCAGGCTTTAATCCGAACTGACACCAAGCTACAAATCACCAACCAAGGATTGGCCGATCGGATGGAAGAAATGAGTGCAGCTATTCAGTTGTTTTCATCACTTAACAATAGGAAATCTGTTGTAAAAGAACAATTAAGACATTGTAATGATTTCTGAGCCAATTTATGGCAGAATGTATTTAACTCTTTATGAAAAAAGAAAAACAAATTCTGCTTTATCATTTGAGTACTCTTGTCTTCTTTGCTTGTCATTTATTCTATTTCTTGTGTTTCCCAAATAGTTGGAAAATAAGGCTTCAAATATCTGCCATTAATCTTTTTGGAATGTATGTATCCATTCAAATTTCTCAAATAGTATGCTCCAAAAGGAAGGACTTTATGGACTTGGTATGGTCCCTCCCAGTTAGGTGACCATTTGCCAAACTTATGGCTTTTAATCCCTATTGGGAGTATGGTTTTCCACACCAAATCTCCTTTATCAAAGCCAATGTGTTTGACTTTCTTATTATAATTTTTGGCTGCTTTTTTCTTTTGCAAAAGAATGCTATTTAGTGCCAGAATTCTATCTTCATCTATGCTTTCTAACTCCAAGCACATACTCTGATGGTACTGTTCAGGATCTAATTGGTCTTGGCATCTTACCCTCAAGGACTTAATATTAATTTCCACAAGTAGTACTGCATCATGCCCATATACTAAGGCATAAGGAGTGACTCCTGTGCTTGACCTTGGAGAAGTTCTATAAGCCCATAACACATCCAACAATAAGTTATGCCAATCCCTAGGATTGTCTTTCACAACCTTTTGTATTCCCTTTTTCAGGGACTTATTGGATGATTCAGCTTGACCATTGGCATGTGCATAATAGGGGATGGAATTAACAAGGCTAATTCCAAATTTTGCTATAAAAGACTTCACCATTTTCCCATCGAACACAGTCCCATTATCAATGGTTATAGTTTGTGGGATGCCAAATCTAGAGATTAAATCCTTAATAAATCCAATAACCTCAGTCTGGTCCACAGCCTTGTATGGCTTAGCTTCGACCCACTTAGTGAAGTAATCAGTGGCCACTAGAATGAAACAATGATGCTTCGAAGAAGGTGGGTGTATTTTTCCCATCATATCCATGGCCCATCCTCTGAATGGCTAAGGCTTCACTACTGCATGTAGATCAGTTTTGGGCACATGCCTTATGGTACCCTGCTTTTGGCATGCCTGGTAACCCTTTGCATATTCTATGCAATCTTTAAGGATAGTTGGCCAATAAAAGGAATGCCTTTGAAGCAACCACCTCATCTTCACACCAGGTTGATGAGCACCACAGATGCCTTCATGAACCTCAGCCATAGCTGTCAATGCTTCTTTTGGGCCTAAACATTCCAGCAATAAACCATCTCCCCCCCCCCTTTTGTAGAGAGCATTACCATATATAATGTATTGCATGGATTGCAATTTAATTTTCCTATTGGCCTTCGAGGATGGGCCAGTCAAGTACTGCATTATTGGATGCCTCTAATCTTGTTCCTGCAAGTCATTATGATTGACTTCTAGGACTACATTCCTTTTATTCAACGGTGGTATTAATTTCTGATATGTTGTTTGGCTTATGTCCCTTTGAACATTATCTCTTCTCTTGAAATTCGAAACTTTCTGAGCCACATCATTAGCTTTATTATTCAAGAATCTTGGGACATGAGTTACATTTGCTATTTGAAATTGAGAGAGCAGATGTAATGCAACAACATAGTATGACAGTATGCTCATACTTTGACATTTGAAAATCCCTTTCACTTGGTTAACCACCAATTGAGAATCTCCAAATATGTCAACTGCATGAACTTGTAATCCAATAAGAATTTCCAGCCCCACTATTAAGACTTCATATTCAGCTTGGTTATTAGAACAAGTAACTTTATCCACTCTGAAACCATGTGCAGTTTCTACCCCTTGTGGTGATTTAATCACAATACCAATTCCAATTAGGCCATTGGCTTTTGATCCATCGAACCACATTTGCCATGGCTCAACACTAGCCATACCAAGTTCCATTATCTCTTGACTTTCTGTTTGAGATGGATGGTCTGCCAAAAAATTGGCTAAAACTTGTCCTTTTACTGCTTTTTGGGGAACTTATTCTAAATAAAATTCTGATAAGGCTAATATCCATTTGCCAATTCTTCCCCTCAACATAGGTCTAGATAACATGTACTTAACCAAATCTGTGGTTGCAATTACCAAGACAGTTGTAGGCAAAAGATAGTATCTTAATTTCATTGCAGCAAAATACAATGCAAGGCACAGCTTTTCTACAGCTGAATATTTACATTCATAAGAATTAGATACTCCGGTTTGCTGCCTTAGCCTGGCAAGTGTCTCTGCCTGTTGGGTTATGACCACGGCCTGTTGCTTGGCGGATTCTGCTTGACGAACAGCGTCTTGCTGCATGGCTTTCATACTATCCTGGAGTTGGCGCACCATCTCTTCCAGGCTCGACATATTGTCCTGATCTAATTGAGCAACCGGTATATCTGTGTCTGTAATAGGCTCGGACATCTTAAACTGACTGCTCAAAGATCACTGATCTGGTAGCTGTTGTACCGGTGGTCTGTGCCTGGCTAGCCTTCTCTGGCCCTGATTACCCTTGAACTGAGTCTCTGACCTGACAAAGTCTACCAACGCAAATCCAATGTACCTGGGAGATAGTGGAGCCTTCTGAAGCTATGGTTCCAAGATTACCTAGCAAAAGGGAAAACAGACAGCATCTCAGCTCAACTTCACCAAAACAGATACGAGCAGAGCTGAACGACTGTATTCTATTCCTGATCACTGTTCCCCTGAAATCACTGCCCCAAATCTGAATCTGATACCCGCAGATATAACTGATTCTCAAAATACTGATACTGGTGCCCGCAGGCCGGATACCCAGTCTTGCAAACTGGTATACGCATTCCTTGTAGAGATACACTCTAAAAGCACATAGCAAGTAAATGAGAGCCAATACACCCCTATGTTGGGGTAGGGTTTCCCTGTCCTATTTTGTCAGGAGCTAGGGTTTCACTACGCACGCAGCGGTTTCAAACAACCTAACATCGGGTAAGCAACCTGTCCTAGTTTGGAATGGTCACTATGGATTCCGACTATGCACTAGGTCGAATGGTCAAAAAGGGTGCCCCGGTAAAACCGGGGTTTGTGTTCCCATACTGGCAGAGCCCGCAACCGGTCAGCCTTATGGACATGCCTTGACAAGACAAGCCTCCGGCAAACCGCTCAGGAATAGCAGATGGCCAACACGGTGTCCTAGGCGCACCAATGCACATGCAATGCAAAGAAACACATAAGTGCAGTCAAAACAGGATATCACGAGTTCGAGTCAAGCTCTCTAAATTCCCCAGCAGAGTCGCCAGAAACTGTAGACGCGCCCTTGGGCCTCTCTCTACAGTTCGGACTCAATTTGTTTGTTGCGGTTCTAAATCTGAACCAAAGAGTCCAAATCCGGCAAATCGTTTGAGAAAACAGATTTTTTGAAAAGAAGTGCCAAACATGGACTGCTTTGCCAGATTACAGAGTCGCCACCTAAATATTTTAAAATGGGGAGATTTAGGAAACCCTGACTCGGTGCCGAAGGCCACGTGTCTGTCATCACCAAAGTGACTTGGCTCGGGAGCTTGGGTACGATCGGGGAAGGTCAGCTATGAGCACCCCCTTTCGCCCGGTCCGAAGACCGGCCTCTACTAACCGTGATATCCGATTTTGAAAACATTACATGCCCTTATTCCAATTATTAACTTAGAATTACTATGTTATGCGCACAGCAAACAAGTATAGACTAGATTGCCTAATTTGGAAATAAACATTGCATATCCGTTGGTTTAGAAAACGCTTTGGAATTTGCTACTCGCAAGTAGGCTAAAACACGGATTTCAACGAGTTTTCCCAACTCAAGCAATCCAACCTCCACCCACAGGCATTCATGCAATTATATCACATAAGCACTTAGCCTCATGGTAAGCATACTGTTATGGCAACATTTACACACATGTGATATGCTAAAGCACGAAAGCTCACCTAGTACTCCAAGCCAAAACAGAAGCTTATTAGAAATCCATGCATGGACCTAAGCATACTGAAATGTCTAATGCAACACATGCAAAGATGTAATCTAGGCAGGCTCGGCTATCCTAAACATGGCATGTGAAATGCTACAAATAACACGTATTCAATTTGGAATTGAAATACAATGCAGTTTGTATGATGTACCGAGCCCGGTGCATGTAAACAAATGCATGGATGCAAACATGCTTTCATACTGTTATGCTAATTTAAATATGCCCTAATCTACCATCATAAGCAGGTAAATAAAAGGGAAGAAAGAAGTGGGGGTTGGAAGACATACACACACCCACGCACACTTATTACAAACATGCCCTCACACGGAGGGACCAAAATAATAATACAGTCCGAATAATGAATAAAATTAATTATTACAAAACTCTAATTACTTAATAAATAAATGCAAAATAAAAGGGGGCCACAGCCCCTGCCTCGGGATGCGCGAATGATGCATGCTCGTTGCGACTTGCCCGGAAAAGCCTACACCGTGCCACTGCTGTCTCTGTTTCTCTGTCCTGCCCCTCCAAAAATTGCCAAAGTCCTGGGACAGATCCCCTAAGTACCTCAGAACATCACCGGCTGGAGAAAACATCCACCGGCTATAGTATGTGTCCATCGGCTGCTTCTGAAGTTATCGGCACAAAAAGATTGCCGGTCGGCACTAAAGAGTGCCGGTCGGCACTAAATTCCTGCAGGAGACAGTTTTGACAGCAAACAGCAAACCAGCAGTGCATAGCATAGAATTTTGAGCATATGTAAGCATGGCTATGCCCCCTATCATGTGTTAGACTCAAGAGAGCATAGCCCTCGACCCTCGGGCCATCAATGATGCATCTTGGTGCATGATGGCCTAAAAGGCCAAGTTTGCAACTTTGATATCAAATGAAATGCATACAAACAAACAAGAGGCCCAACCTCTATCATGGTAATTCAAGAGGCAAGACATGCATGCTAAAATGCAATGCAACCTAGGCATGCGAGCTAAGGATGCAACATGGCATGGCAAGACACTTGTGCAAGCATACAAGCTAACACGAGACAATGCAAAATAATGACAAGATGGACTTAAACATGGATTAGGCAGCTCTAAGTAGGCCTAAAACAGTGGCCATAATGCTCAGTTATGAGGGCCAAACGCATATGCACACATACACATGTTAAGGTACCAACACTTAAGCATAACAAACAACATTCAAGCACACTTGAAATGAGTTAAACATGGACAATTGACATGCACATGGAGCTCTGAAATTCATGCTAAACACGGTGCCAAACCAAGCAACAAAGCAAGCCAAAGCATACAACAAATGGCCCAAGTACTTGAAGCAAGGAAATGAGGCTTTGAAGGATACTTAGCATAACAAACATGGCATGCATTAAACCACTAAAAACAGACTTTTAGCACACAAAACTAAGGCTAAAGGACCACCTAGATGGCATCTAAATGGCTTAAAACCAAAGGCATGCATAATGGCCAACACATGGAGCATGCAACACAACCCTTTTAAGGCAACAAAGGGACAACCGAAGCAAGCATGTGAACATGCATTAGGGACTGAAATGGCATGTAGGAGGGTTCCAAACCCTTGAAATAATGGAAGTAATGCACACTACACAATCACCTACTTGAAGCATGCAAGCTACAACACAAAGGGGCTATATGAGGCATGTCATGGATGGCCTAAACGACCAAAAACAGATCTTATACATGACAAAATAATCACATTTTTAGTGTATGACCAGCCACAAAAACAGAAGCAAGATAGGCTAAGAAAGCATGCAAGATTACGGTAAATCACATGGATTTCAAAGCAAGTAGCACATGGATTATCCAAACAATGTTGAGCCCTTCAACAATGTTGAAGAAGGGCTCAAAATAAGCCTACTCTTAGCTTACATCATGCTCTGAAACAGATCATACACAAGCCAAATATTCTATGCAAGAAACATGGCATACAAGAGGATATTGAGATAGGTGCTAGATGCAGCCACCAAACAGCAAGGGGTCCTCAATCAAACATGAAGAGGACCCCAAAATAAGACTATTTGAAGTTTGGGTCGGAGCCCAAAAGTGCTTGCAAGCAAGGCTTAGATACGAAGCAAGAAATTGCAAGAAAAGGGAAGATGAGGACTTACCCTTGAAGACCAGCAAACCAGCACCTCTTGGATCAAGTTTAGGTGCCCCTAAGCTCTGAAGAACAGCCCCAAGTCGTTGGAAATGGAAGTGGTGGTGTTGTGCTATGGGTTGGTGAAGGAATGGCCAAGAATAATGGACTTTTGGAGGCAAAGGAGTGAGATATAGAGAGAGATAGAGGGTTGTATCTATCTATATCAGATATATATCTATATATCTCTGGTTTTTGTTCCAAACTCCCAACCTTAGACAATGGGAGAGAAGGCTCTCTTATATAGGCCAAGCAAAACAAGACTTAGAGGCTAAGTTTCAAAGGGTCAAAGGGTGCAAGGCTTGTTGGAGAAGCTTAGACAGCTGGTAAGGCTTCTTGAGGAAGCCAAGACAAAGGGGTCAAGGCTTCCTCAAGAAGCCATGAGCAAAGGGGCCAAAAATGGGGTTAAAGGGTGCAAAATAGGCACATGGATGCACGTGGGTCTGGTTCTGTGCATCCCAGCTGGCACAGCTGGCATGCACTATGCTTGGGGGGTGCAAAGGGTTCAGGTCGGCCAGAAGGTTTGATCGTCGGCCAAAATAAAGTGCCGGTCGGCACTCTTTTCTGCCGGTCGGCTAAATAGAGTGCCGATGGATGATTCCTTGGTCAAAACATGGCCGGTGGGTATGCAAATCGAAGCCCCGGAAGTTATCTTTCCAATGGCGCAAACCTTGCATCAAAATTCCTCCTATACAAAAAGTTATACCCTTTTCCGTGAAGTCGCGCATACTCGATCCAACCGGGATGATGCCCAGCTTCAACCAATCATATCTCCTCCACCCGGACTTGGCTTTGGGAGATTCTTGAGTGCAAAGTGAAGCCCCGGAAGTCTTCTTTCCAACGATGGTGGCCTCATAGCTTAACTCCAAGTATGCAATTGAATAAGCCTGATTTAGAGAGGGCTGCTCGATTATCTCCTACCCGGATTCATGGCGAACTTCTCCCAGACCAGTTTTCTCCTCTCCTTTCCTCTTTTCTTCGACTCCAAACCCTTAAACAAAGTGTTTTGAAGGATTTGCCTCTCTCCCTGCCGAAGGAATTGAATCTGTGCCCTGCACATCTCTCAACACCGAGCAAACCATCAGTAAGGCCCAAGTCTTGAGGGCGGTCAAAAATGGGGTGTCTACAGTTGCCCCTCTTTGACAGAACTCGAAAGTCATAACAATGACGGGAGTGAATGTCAAAGCCCAGAGACGACCCATTTTTGATAAGGCCGAAGACTTGGACAAACAAACAAAATAACGATAAGTAAATGGTTGTGCCCGCAGGCTGCCTACGTATCCCTTTGCAAGGAATCAAACCAGCGTAGTTCGGGGGCAAGATGCAAGAATTTGATAATTGGACTTATACGCTACGCGAAGCCGGTTTGTAATTGGACTTATACGCTTTCGCGAAGCCGGTTTGTAATTGGACTTATACGCTTTCGCGAAGCCGGTTTGTAATTGGACTTATACGCTTTCGCGAAGCCGGTTTGTAATTGGACTTATACGCTTTCGCGAAGCCGGTCTGTAATTGGACTTATACGCTTTCGCGAAGCCGGTCTGTAATTGGACTTATACGCTTTCGCGAAGCCGGTTTGTAATTGGACTTATACGCTTTCGCGAAGCCGGTTTGTAATTGGACTTATACGCTTTCGCGCAGCCGGTTTGAAAACTCGGGATGTATGCAAAAAGGAATTGCACCTTTAGAGGATTTAAGGTCTCCTAGACCCGTGAAGAGTGCATAGCAATGCAAGTGAAGTGGGTGCATAACGATGCAAGTAATGAGCATGACAATGCTAGATAGATGTGCATAACAATGCAGGTGTAACGGTGCATAACAATACAATTATGGTGTGTGCATCACAGTGCAAGCATGAGAAGTGCACAACAATGCAATATAGGTACACAAGACGGTGCTATGAGGTGCACGAAAGCGGTGTGATAAAATGCATTTTCTATGCAAGTATGGGGGCATTTAACAGGCACTCTGGTGTCTCTGATTTACCTCTTGGAGGGTTTTGCAACACACTTAGCTCGAAAAGGGGACACCCTGTTTATGTTGGCAAGAGATAACATCTGTTGCTGCTTTAATTGTCGTTCTGTCTTGAAGCAGGCTTACACTTGAAGTAGAGGCGCACTCATACTTCGGAGCATCGGCAAGGCCCTGAAGAGGTACATCCGGAGCACAATCACGGAATTTGCTGAAGTTGAAGCATACTCAGATGCCTCGATTTTCGCTCTTTTGCTTTTGCTTGGCAGTCCGGAACCATATAGCTTCAGATAGGTCCTGGTTTCACTGTTCACACTTATCGGGGTGGGCCCTGCAGTTTTCGAAAGAACAAATTCCCTTTTTGCACAAATGTGGAGAATGGCACGGCACTCTGAGCATAAAACGATTTTATTTTGAAATTGAAATTGAGTTCTCAACTGGGTATTGAGTCTACGACTGGACACAGCGCATTACGACTCAACAAAGGAAAACAAAGGTAAACAACCTAAATACATCGAGTAACACTCGAGACGACTCAAAACAAGAATCGAGACAGACAAAACAAAACACAAGACTCAAATGTGCACAGGGAGCCTGTTTCACCGGGTATTATTTCCCACCATTTCTCATTTGTGATTCTCACATCACTCGGCATTCAATCTCTTGTTTTCTGAAAAAGCCATTTTCTCACTTTTTCTCTCAACGCACATCTCTCTATTCTTTAATCTCTCATTTTTAATCCCTCCCCCGGGTGGTTGATGGATAAGCTGGGAATTGTGGGCTCTTGCCCCTGGTATTCTACCAGATTCTTGTTCACAACAGTGAGTTTCTCCCACAGAGGGGTTGTGCTACAACTAGGTGTGTAGCAAATCTACAGCTAACATCGGTTGATGATGCCCTGCTGGGGAGTTTGGACATGGTTAGATCTGTCCAGATGAGGGAGTGGAATATCTTGATCCATTCTGGTTTGTGCTTCGCACTTGACTTGATACCTCGTTGCTTGGAGGGTGAGAGAGCTTTCAGCCCTTTGCTGTTGACTTCAGTTGTGCCCTCTTCTGGCAGGCAGAGTACCCTTCTTGGCAAGTATGGTGCCCTTTCTGGCAAGTATGTTGATAAAAGGGAAAAGACAGAGAACCTGACTCAACTGTGCCCCTAGTTCATCATTTTGACCATTTTTCTTGGTTTTGAAACAATTTTGATCAACACGAAAGTTAGATTAACATGCTTATTCAACTTTTTGATTTTGAAAATCATGCAAGTTAGGTTGTGAGCACTGAAAATTTTCCTTTTTCGGGTCCAAGAAATGGTCCAGTTTTGGAAAAGATGGAACAATTTTCGAGAGAATTAGTCAACCTCAGTAAAAATTCTCAAAAACTATTTTTGCAAACGGCCAATGCTCAACAAGCACGGAACCTACTCTTGAGATGCGCAACCTCGGATCCATAAGCAATGGAAAATTGCCCCTTGTCTGAAGGACACTGCATGGCAACGGAAAGTTGCCCCTTGTTTGAATGGCACCGCACCGCATTGAATGGCAACGGAAAGTTGCCCCTTGTTTGGATAGCACCGCGGCACATTGTAGTTAGTCCTCAGGGCGACGAACACAACTAGACTCTCGGATACAGAGATGGCAAAGATGATCAAAGCCATTTTATGGACACAATCAATTTGGAAGTGTTTATGGCTGGACTTCAGAATGAAGTTGCCTACGTATCCCAAACATGGGAATCAAGCCTTACGTAGTTCGGGGTTAAGGTACACTCGGGTATTTAACCTCTCCTTTTTATGCTCTAACTTTTGCCAAGGCGCCTGTTGCAGGTTTTCGACCTTGCGAGCTTTGTTCTTCTTTCTTTCTTTTCAATTCTTTTCATTTCTTTTCATTCTTTTTTTTTTTTTTAGGCTCTAACTTTTGCCAAGGCGCCCGATGCGGGTTTTCGACCTTGCGAGCTTCTTTTTCTTTTCTTTTTTCTTTTTCTTTTCTTTTTTTCTGTATACTTTTGCTCCTTTTGTATGTATTTTTTGCTTGCTCTAACTTTTGCCTGGGTCGCCCTTCCGAGTTTTCGGCCCAGCGAGCCTCTCAAAGGGTAAAAGTGTAACAAGTCCATGCCAAATGGTTTTAGGGTTTTGATGCCATCCGTATCCAGGAGAGTGGCTGTTGATTCGCAAGAGAACTCATCTTCGGCTCTTCGGGCACATCTGACATCTTTGCCCCTAGTTTGAGGGGGGGCTTCTGATCTAACTTTGCAAGCTTCTTCTGATCTTCTGATCTTCTTGATCTGACTTTTCTGGCCTCTAATTCATGGGCTACTTCAAATCTGGCCACACAGGCCTCACATCATGATTGACCGTTGAACGTTCTGAACGCAAGTTCAAGGTTTGAAAGCAAATGAGTTGAGTCTCGAGGCCGAGAGCGATCCTAAGCTGCACAATCTCAAGAGCGATTCTACACATGTCTTCGCAGGACCGCGCAAAATAATTTTTGAAAGTTTTTTAAGAAAGCGACGAGTCGCTCGCGCTGAAGACAGTGTAGGACCAATTTGGATCAAAGCTAGGATCCTTCCCAGTACTCACACTAACAAGCATGATTTCATTTATTAAGGGCTTAGCACGCCTCTCGTTCTCTCATTTGATCAAAGTTTTGCAAATCCCGAGGAATTCCTTCCTCTTCGTTTTCACTGCAGTGTTTGAAAAAGTTTTGAAAAACTTAGGTCAATGCGATGACTTCAAGGCACAAGAGAGCAGGTGGAATGCACTGCCATTTCTTTCAAATCCTGGCACAACTAGCACACGGCAGAAGCAAACACAAGAGTGTGAAAATCACTGATCTTCCATTCCAAATCTGTTGGCATAACTGACTCCCTGGCAGAAACAGACTCAAAACAAAATGCAAAGACAAACGCAAAACAAGCAAGTGATGTCCGAGGTAACACCCCTCCCCCCGGAATCACCCGACGCCTATACAATAGGACTGACTCGATACAACAAGACAGACCTTACTGACACAGTATGAAAAGACTGACTCAAAACAACGAGACAGACTTTTAAGCAAATAAAAAGACTGACTCAAAATAAAGAGACAGACTCAAAACAGCACTGACTCAATACCCAAGCCAGAACATACAAAAACCAGCATTCGCAAATGCTCAAAACTGCGCGTGCCAAACACCACATCTGAAATACACCAAGTGCCACCCACAGGTGGACCCATCCCTGATCACATACTTGCAGTAACCCCTACTTTCACTGATCTAGTGACGATGGACTGTGCCGAGCAGGTGCGGTGATGACCTTATTGTCGATCAAATTTTGTATCTCGTGGCGAAGACGAACACAACTGTTAGTGTCATGACCTGTTTGTTGATGGAAAGCACAGTACTTAGCCGGGTCATGCTTTGGAGGGAGAGGATCGGGTAGAGGCTGTTGTTCTAATAGTTTCAAATGTCCTTTCCTGAGTAGGCCCCCTAGAGCTTTTGACAAAGGCATATAAAGTGGGGTAAAAACCCTCTTGACTTGAGGTGGATATTTGGCTGCTCGCGAGCTACTCCCGGACGCACCAGTGAATGAGGTAGCTGTTCTTGACGTGGTGGTTGCGACCATGCCCACTTCAGAAGGTCTTGCAACTGCATCACCGCTGGTGGTCGCATTTGAACTGCGGTTGAGTGCCCCCTTGGGCTGTTCCTTTTCCTGGTCAATGAGGCCCTGTTTCATAGCGTCCTCAATCTGTACCCCCATCTCGTGTAAGTCCGCAAAGGTAGGAAAGGGTAAGACTATCATTTTTTGCATCAGTTTGGGTTGGAGGTTGCGCACAACCATCCTTATCTGGTCTTTGTCAGAAGGCCTTGTAGTCATCATTGAGGCCTTTGCTCTCCATCTCATCACGAACTCTGAGAAACTCTCATTTGGTTCTTGGCGGGTGGCTTCGAGATCACGAGTTGTGACCTCGATCTGTGTGTTGTAGGAGTATTGGGCAATAAAGGCCTCAGCCAGCTCTTCCCAGTTCTGTTTCACGGAGTCCTTCAATTTTGCATGCCAGATTGCGGCTACCCCAGACATGGTTCGGCCAAAGAGAGATAGCTTCTGAGCCGTGGTCAAACCCATTGGCTTCAAGATATCGGAAAACAGGTGGAGGTGCACCCTTGGGTCTCCAGAGCCGTCAAAGCGATCGATATGCGGCATTTTAAACCGCTCCGGCAAGGTAACTGCAGGTTCAATATACCCGTCCTCTAAATCCGGGATGAGGTTCACTCCATGTGCTTGTCTGAACAACTCCTCGAGTTTATTGACCTTAAGTGCAGTTGGGTCAAACTCAAATTCAAAGGGCGTGTCCACTGGGTTAGCCGGTGCTTTGGACAACTGAGGTGGGATTGGCAGTGGGACCGGCCCTGTCGGAACATCTGTACTTTCCTGGAGATGAGCTGCCTCTCTGGGTATTGGAACCACAGGTGGGGGTGGAGCTGGGTGCGAAGTAGATACTCCGGTTTGCTGCCTTAGCCTGGCAAGTGTCTCTGCCTGTTGGGTTATGACCACGGCCTGTTGCTTGGCGGATTCTGCTTGACGAACAGCGTCTTGCTGCATGGCTTTCATACTATCCTGGAGTTGGCGCACCATCTCTTCCAGGCTCGACATATTGTCCTGATCTAATTGAGCAACCGGTATATCTGTGTCTGTAATAGGCTCGGACATCTTAAACTGACTGCTCAAAGATCACTGATCTGGTAGCTGTTGTACCGGTGGTCTGTGCCTGGCTAGCCTTCTCTGGCCCTGATTACCCTTGAACTGAGTCTCTGACCTGACAAAGTCTACCAACGCAAATCCAATGTACCCGGGAGATAGTGGAGCCTTCTGAAGCTATGGTTCCAAGATTACCTAGCAAAAGGGAAAACAGACAGCATCTCAGCTCAACTTCACCAAAACAGATACGAGCAGAGCTGAACGACTGTATTCTATTCCTGATCATTGTTCCCCTGAAATCACTGCCCCAAATCTGAATCTGATACCCGCAGATATAACTGATTCTCAAAATACTGATACTGGTGCCCGCAGGCCGGATACCCAGTCTTGCAAACTGGTATACGCATTCCTTGTAGAGATACACTCTAAAAGCACATAGCAAGTAAATGAGAGCCAATACACCCCTATGTTGGGGTAGGGTTTCCCTGTCCTATTTTGTCAGGAGCTAGGGTTTCACTACGCACGCAGCGGTTTCAAACAACCTAACATCGGGTAAGCAACCTATCCTAGTTTGGAATGGTCACTATGGATTCCGACTATGCACTAGGTCGAATGGTCAAAAAGGGTGCCCCGGTAAAACCGGGGTTTGTGTTCCCATACTGGCAGAGCCCGCAACCGGTCAGCCTTATGGACATGCCTTGACAAGACAAGCCTCCGGCAAACCGCTCAGGAATAGCAGATGGCCAACACGGTGTCCTAGGCGCACCAATGCACATGCAATGCAAAGAAACACATAAGTGCAGTCAAAACAGGATATCACGAGTTCGAGTCAAGCTCTCTAAATTCCCCAGCAGAGTCGCCAGAAACTGTAGACGCGCCCTTGGGCCTCTCTCTACAGTTCGGACTCAATTTGTTTGTTGCGGTTCTAAATCTGAACCAAAGAGTCCAAATCCGGCAAATCGTTTGAGAAAACAGATTTTTTGAAAAGAAGTGCCAAACATGGACTGCTTTGCCAGATTACAGAGTCGCCACCTAAATATTTTAAAATGGGGAGATTTAGGAAACCCTGACTCGGTGCCGAAGGCCACGTGTCCGTCATCACCAAAGTGACTTGGCTCGGGAGCTTGGGTACGATCGGGGAAGGTCAGCTATGAGCACCCCCTTTCGCCCGGTCCAAAGACCGGCCTCTACTAACCGTGATATCCGATTTTGAAAACATTACATGCCCTTATTCCAATTATTAACCTAGAATTACTATGTTATGCGCACAGCAAACAAGTATAGACTAGATTGCCTAATTTGGAAATAAACATTGCATATCCGTTGGTTTAGAAAACGCTTTGGAATTTGCTACTCGCAAGTAGGCTAAAACACGGATTTCAACGAGTTTTCCCAACTCAAGCAATCCAACCTCCACCCACAGGCATTCATGCAGTTATATCACATAAGCACTTAGCCTCATGGTAAGCATACTGTTATGGCAACATTTACACACATGTGATATGCTAAAGCACGAAAGCTCACCTAGTACTCCAAGCCAAAACAGAAGCTTATTAGAAATCCATGCATGGACCTAAGCATACTGAAATGTCTAATGCAACACATGCAAAGATGTAATCTAGGCAGGCTCGGCTATCCTAAACATGGCATGTGAAATGCTACAAATAACACGTATTCAATTTGGAATTGAAATACAATGCAGTTTGTATGATGTACCGAGCCCGGTGCATGTAAACAAATGCATGGATGCAAACATGCTTTCATACTGTTATGCTAATTTAAATATGCCCTAATCTACCATCATAAGCAGGTAAATAAAAGGGAAGAAAGAAGTGGGGGTTGGAAGACATACACACACCCACGCACACTTATTACAAACATGCCCTCACACGGAGGGACCAAAATAATAATACAGTCCGAATAATGAATAAAATTAATTATTACAAAACTCTAATTACTTAATAAATAAATGCAAAATAAAAAGGGGCCACAGCCCCTGCCTCGGGATGCGCGAATGATGCATGCTCGTTGCGACTTGCCCGGAAAAGCCTACACCGTGCCACTGCTGTCTCTGTTTCTCTGTCCTGCCCCTCCAAAAATTGCCAAAGTCCTGGGACAGATCCCCTAAGTACCTCAGAACATCACCGGCTGGAGAAAACATCCACCGGCTATAGTATGTGTCCATCGGCTGCTTCTGAAGTTATCGGCACAAAAAGATTGCCGGTCGGCACTAAAGAGTGCCGGTCGGCACTAAATTCCTGCAGGAGACAGTTTTGACAGCAAACAGCAAACCAGCAGTGCATAGCATAGAATTTTGAGCATATGTAAGCATGGCTATGCCCCCTATCATGTGTTAGACTCAAGAGAGCATAGCCCTCGACCCTCGGGCCATCAATGATGCATCTTGGTGCATGATGGCCTAAAAGGCCAAGTTTGCAACTTTGATATCAAATGAAATGCATACAAACAAACAAGAGGCCCAACCTCTATCATGGTAATTCAAGAGGCAAGACATGCATGCTAAAATGCAATGCAACCTAGGCATGCGAGCTAAGGATGCAACATGGCATGGCAAGACACTTGTGCAAGCATACAAGCTAACACGAGACAATGCAAAATAATGACAAGATGGACTTAAACATGGATTAGGCAGCTCTAAGTAGGCCTAAAACAGTGGCCATAATGCTCAGTTATGAGGGCCAAACGCATATGCACACATACACATGTTAAGGTACCAACACTTAAGCATAACAAACAACATTCAAGCACACTTGAAATGAGTTAAACATGGACAATTGACATGCACATGGAGCTCTGAAATTCATGCTAAACACGGTGCCAAACCAAGCAACAAAGCAAGCCAAAGCATACAACAAATGGCCCAAGTACTTGAAGCAAGGAAATGAGGCTTTGAAGGATACTTAGCATAACAAACATGGCATGCATTAAACCACTAAAAACAGACTTTTAGCACACAAAACTAAGGCTAAAGGACCACCTAGATGGCATCTAAATGGCTTAAAACCAAAGGCATGCATAATGGCCAACACATGGAGCATGCAACACAACCCTTTTAAGGCAACAAAGGGACAACCGAAGCAAGCATGTGAACATGCATTAGGGACTGAAATGGCATGTAGGAGGGTTCCAAACCCTTGAAATAATGGAAGTAATGCACACTACACAATCACCTACTTGAAGCATGCAAGCTACAACACAAAGGGGCTATATGAGGCATGTCATGGATGGCCTAAACGACCAAAAACAGATCTTATACATGACAAAATAATCACATTTTCAGTGTATGACCAGCCACAAAAACAGAAGCAAGATAGGCTAAGAAAGCATGCAAGATTACGGTAAATCACATGGATTTCAAAGCAAGTAGCACATGGATTATCCAAACAATGTTGAGCCCTTCAACAATGTTGAAGAAGGGCTCAAAATAAGCCTACTCTTAGCTTACATCATGCTCTGAAACAGATCATACACAAGCCAAATATTCTATGCAAGAAACATGGCATACAAGAGGATATTGAGATAGGTGCTAGATGCAGCCACCAAACAGCAAGGGGTCCTCAATCAAACATGAAGAGGACCCCAAAATAAGACTATTTGAAGTTTGGGTCGGAGCCCAAAAGTGCTTGCAAGCAAGGCTTAGATACGAAGCAAGAAATTGCAAGAAAAGGGAAGATGAGGACTTACCCTTGAAGACCAGCAAACCAGCACCTCTTGGATCAAGTTTAGGTGCCCCTAAGCTCTGAAGAACAGCCCCAAGTCGTTGGAAATGGAAGTGGTGGTGTTGTGCTATGGGTTGGTGAAGGAATGGCCAAGAATAATGGACTTTTGGAGGCAAAGGAGTGAGATATAGAGAGAGATAGAGGGTTGTATCTATCTATATCAGATATATATCTATATATCTCTGGTTTTTGTTCCAAACTCCCAACCTTAGACAATGGGAGAGAAGGCTCTCTTATATAGGCCAAGCAAAACAAGACTTAGAGGCTAAGTTTCAAAGGGTCAAAGGGTGCAAGGCTTGTTGGAGAAGCTTAGACAGCTGGTAAGGCTTCTTGAGGAAGCCAAGACAAAGGGGTCAAGGCTTCCTCAAGAAGCCATGAGCAAAGGGGCCAAAAATGGGGTTAAAGGGTGCAAAATAGGCACATGGATGCACGTGGGTCTGGTTCTGTGCATCCCAGCTGGCACAGCTGGCATGCACTATGCTTGGGGGGTGCAAAGGGTTCAGGTCGGCCAGAAGGTTTGATCGTCGGCCAAAATAAAGTGCCGGTCGGCACTCTTTTCTGCCGGTCGGCTAAATAGAGTGCCGATGGATGATTCCTTGGTCAAAACATGGCCGGTGGGTATGCAAATCGAAGCCCCGGAAGTTAGCTTTCCAATGGCGTAAACCTTGCATCAAAATTCCTCCTATGCAAAAAGTTATGCCCTTTTCCGTGAAGTCGCGCATACTCGATCCAACCGGGATGATGCCCAGCTTCAACCAATCATATCTCCTCCACCCGGACTTGGCTTTGGGAGATTCTTGAGTGCAAAGTGAAGCCCCGGAAGTCTTCTTTCCAACGATGGTGGCCTCATAGCTTAACTCCAAGTATGCAATTGAATAAGCCTGATTTAGCGAGGGCTGCTCGATTATCTCCTACCCGGATTCATGGCGAACTTCTCCCAGACCAGTTTTCTCCTCTCCTTTCCTCTTTTCTTCGACTCCAAACCCTTAAACAAAGTGTTTTGAAGGATTTGCCTCTCTCCCTGCCGAAGGAATTGAATCTGTGCCCTGCACATCTCTCAACACCGAGCAAACCATCAGTAAGGCCCAAGTCTTGAGGGCGGTCAAAAATGGGGGTGTCTACAGTAATAAACAGCTTGCTCCTTGCCTTCTTCATTGTCTTGGGCTAAGAAAGCTCCTAATGAATCTTCTGCTGCAGTTATGTACAACTTCAAGGGCTTATCACCCTTTGGTCGCATCAACACTGGAGGATTGGCCAAGTAGGCTTTGATTCCTTTGAAAGCAATTTGATGCTCTACTGCCCACCCAAATTCTTCTTCATCTTTTAGCCTTAACAAGGAAGAAAATACTTTAGTTTTCCTTACAGTGTTAGAAATGAATCTTCGAAGAAAATTAACCTGCCCAAGGAACCTTTGCAATCCTTTCTTACTTGATGGAGGTCTGGCTTCAATGATGGCTTTGGCTTTATTCTGGTCAATTTGTATTCCTTTTTTGTGTACTACACAGCCCAAGAAGTTTCCAGATGATACGCCAAAAGCACACTTAAGAGGATTGAGTTTCAACTCGAACTTTCTCATTCTTTCAAAGGCTGCTTCTAAATGAAACAGGTGCTCCTCCATGGATTGGGATTTCATTACAATATCATCAATATAACACTCTAAATACCCTCCAATGAGGTCATGAAAAATAGTGTTCATGGCCTTCTGATATGTAGCTCCAACATTCTTCAGGCCAAATGGCATTTTAATCCATTCGAAGGTGCCAATATTCCCAAGACATCTGAATGCTGTCTTGTGGACATCCTCCTCTGCAATGCAGATTTGGTTGTAACCAGAGTGCCCATCCATCATTGATAAGATTTAATGCCCTGCTAAACTGTCCACCAACAAATCCACTATAGGCATAGGGTACTTATCTTTTGGAGTTGATAGGTTTAAGTTTTTGAAATCAATGTATACTCTCATTTTACCATTCTTCTTAACTACAGGCACAATATTGGATAGCCATTCAACATACCTGGTCGTCCTAATAAAGTCTGCCTTGAGTAGTCTAAGAATCTCCTCCTTAACTTCCTGAATCACTTCTGGACTCATTCTTCTTGGTTTTTGCTTGTATGGCTTGAAATTAGGCTTCATAGGGAGCCTATGTTCCACCAATGACCTATCCAATCCTGGTAGCTCATTATAGGACCATGCGAAACAACCTTTATATTTCTTCAGGACAACCAACAACTGGTCCCTGTCTAGAGCATTCAAACAAGCACTTATATAGGTGGGCTGTTGTATAGAACCTTCCCCTAAATTTACTTCTTCTAAGGGGTTTTGTGTTTGCGAACTTACTGAAGCTTCCTTTTTGATCCCTTCTGCCTTTGAAGCAATCTTCTTGCTTTGTTCTGCTCCCAGGTTCTTTAATTCAGCATCTTTACCCTCCTCCTCATAGACAAAGTCTGTTCATAAGGCTTCTTCTTCCTGTATCTCCTGGACTTTTGTTTCAATGTCTAATGCACAGTATTTGTCAAGGGCCAAAACTCTGGCCTGTTGCTACTCCTGCTTGCAGCCGATTATCCTGGCTTCTTTATCTTGCTCCTGTACTCTTTGGACTATTGATTTTACATCCAATATTGAGAACTTAATTAGAGCCAAAGACTTGGCTTCTTGGACTTCATTTCTTTGCTTACAACCAGGCATCATTATCATCCTTAACGACAACTTCCTCATCAACACTCTCCTGGACTAAGTGCTTCAGGTGTGTCACTTCCTCATCAGCCGTCACTTCAGCTGAGCCGTCAGGTTTCCTTAGTATACTGAGTGGTGTCACGCCCTCAATATACAGTTTGGCCTCTGCGAAGTCTGCACAGGCTATGAAGGATTGAGGATCTGCATCAATTTCCTCTGTCTCCCCATTGCCCAAGGCCATCATTATTTTCTGATGCAAAGAGGAAGGCACACACTTGTTAGTGTGGATCTAATCTCTACCAAGTAAAGCATTGTACTTAGCATTGCTATCGATGACGAAGAATGCTGTCATGCAGTCTTTGGTTCCCACACTCAGGTTGATGGGCAGAATTCCCTGAGCCATCTGTTTGTCTCCAGCGAAACCAGCGATGGTTGTGCTGGTTGGGATTAACCTGGGATTCCTTTTCCCTAGTTTCTTCAAGGAAGATTTCGATAGTAAGTTCACTGCTGCCCCATTATCTATCAAGACTCGGTTCAATTGTATCCCATCGAAAAAGGCCTTGATATACAAAGGCTTAACATGCTGTGTCATAGAGTTCGAGGGATACTCAAAGGGATATAAGAGGTTAATGCTTGCCTCTTCTTCACTCTCATATTTAGTTTCCATTGGGGTAGCCATTCCGGAATCATCTTGTACCATACTCACTTGTGAGTCTTCACTAGAGACTGGAATTGGGTCAATTTCTTGCCCCTCTTGGTTCTCATCTCCAGCTTAGAATTCATGCGATAGTATGTGTACTATATTCACTGACACTGAGCCAAATTGAATGGCTGACTGGGCCTGTTTCTCCTCTTGGCCACCTTGTTCAGTTACTTCCGAAGCATCCTTCATGCTGCATTCTGGTACAACATTACTAACGAGCTCCTTCAAATGGTCTTTTCTGACTGGTTTCTCAACCAAAAATGTTGTTCAGCCATGAAAGTTTCGAACATTTCTTCCTCAGCCATTTCTTTCTTTTGGCCCAAGCTAACTTCTTTCTCTACCTCGCTGTCACTTTCTATCAACGCCTTCTCCAATCCTGCTAAACTGGACTTCTCTCTGGCTTTTAGTTTAGAATGAACTTTGGCCAACTGTTCCCTGCTGCAACCCATCTTTCCTTGTGGAGTTGGTTTTGGAGTATGGTCTGACTTTGGATTTTTCTTTCCTTCTGTCTAAACCAATGAGGAACTCTTTCCACTCTCCTTTAGGTCTTGCTTGGTACTGAGTGTACCTACACTGAATTTTCCTCCTTTGTGATCTAGAAATTATGGGGGACCATATCTGGTTTCTTTGTTTTTGGGTGCTTAAGCAATACCCAATTGTTTAGAGCCACCAAAGGAGGCTTGATCATCCTGCCTTGGCTTCCAATTACATCTCTTTGGGTAAACATTTCCTTAGGTTTGTTTTGTATCACAAACCAATCTGGGACCCCGGGTACCTACGAACTTACTGACCCGGCTGTCGAACTGCTTCTTTTTTCCTTCGAAGTCACCTTCGAAGCTGGCTGTAAAGGCCACTGTTTGGCCCTGACTTCATGCTTTGGGCCTAACTCAGGCCTTTGCTGAAGGTGTCCACTTTCTGTCCTGCGTGAGGCTGGCCTAGGGGGCCACTCTCTGGCTTTGATCCCATAAACCGAACCTCTCTCCAGTCTCCTCTCAGAATGACTGCTCTCCATTCTGTAATAATTAGGTGGCCTGGACTCATATAAAGGCCTCTTTCCTTTGGAATGCACTCTAACAGCTGTTGGTTCAACCGTCAATGGCTGCTGCCTAACACCAGATAGATATGGCCTTTTATTATAAGCATTGGTTGGTTTAGGACGTCTTTGCACATCCTTGTAATATTGCTTCCCATCAATTGGAAGCCCTTTCAACCATTTGTAGCTTAGTTTGCACCTGGGACACATCCTCTGCATTACAGCTGCTTCTAAGGAGTTGCCATCCAGTGCTTCTTCATCAGAGTCTTCCCTTTGGTGTAAGAAATCTTATCCAATAGCTGGCGGATTTCCAGTGTCTTTCTTGCTAGTTGCCTGGTTGCCGACATGCATCTGCACGTTGACTTCTTCCAATTCTTTCAATGACAAGCTTTGAAAGTCTGGCATAATGACATTGGCTGCCACTTCTCCAATTTCTGGAAATGGATTACTGTCGATCTCCATAGCCTTTTTTTATTTGGTTGGGAATTTCAAACTTCCTTTCCGAATTTGTTCTTGGATCCTGTCTCGAAAAACAATACAGTTCTTAGTCGAGTGAGACCAAGAATTATGCCATTTACAATATACTTTTCCTTTAAGTTCATTAGAAGATGGAATTTTGACTCCTTTTGGTAACTTAAGGAAGTTGGCCGCAAGCAAATGATCAAAAATGTCATCTGCTTTAGTTAAATCGAAAGAATATTTACTGTGAAGGTCTTTCTTTTTAAATTGCTGGTCAATTGTTGTGTCCTTATGAATTAGTGCTTCACAGATCACAGGTTCTTTCCCCACAATCTCTGCTGTATTGATCTCATAATTATGATCTTTATAATATGTCTTGTACGATGCATTGTTTCGATCTTGTTCCTCCTCTAGTAATGCTTCGTATCTAGACACCTTATAAGTGAGTTCTACTAAGTTTTTGAACTTAGTTGAGTCAAACTTCTTTCGAAGCCTAAACTCCAAGCCATTTTGAGCCAATTTTACGAATTCTGGCTCTGGCAAGATGACTCTACATTTATTTCGAGCCCTTTTAAATGTGGCAACAAACTGAGTAGCCTTCTCTTTAGGCCTTTGACTCAATCTTGCCAAATCTGCCATGGAAATCTCTGGCTCCGATTGGAAGAATTAGGCATGAAATGCCTCTTCCATTTGTTGCCAAGTTTGGATGGAGCCAGGTGTAAGGTTAATGTACCATACAAATGCTCCCTTAGGTAGAGAGTTTGGGAATAGTCTCATCTTCATATAGTCATTATTAGTGAATTCACCGCATTGAGTAGCAAACCTAGCAATATGCTCCACTGTTGATTGGTTTCTATTCCCATAAAAAAGGGCAAAATCTGGTATCCTGAAACCTTTTGGGTATTCATGTACTCTGTCCACCCATTCTGGGTATGGTTTCCTGTACACTGGAGTCTGGACCCCCCGAGCCATTGGTCCACACATCTCTCTAACAATGTTAGCAATTTGGTCCCTGGGACCATATTTTGTGCCTGCTGAACCACTGCTGGAGGGGCAAACATAGGATTTGGTGGGCAAACTTGTGCCTGTGGTCTTCTTGGTCCACAAGGTGGTATATTTGGGACTGGTTGTCTATGTGGTGCAGGTTGCTGTTGGGGATGTGGGTAACCCCTTTGAGCCTGCCTTACAAAAAGACCTGCGAAAGGTGTTGGGACTGATGTTGTGCCTCTTCTATTTGTAGGAAAACCTTCCAACCCCCCGGGTATAAATTCGAATAAGGGATTAGTGAACCCCCTTGTGCCAGGTATGGCTTCGAACATGGGATTTGGAATCATTCTTATGCCATTTTCTTGTATTGGGCCAGATCCACCAAATTGCATGGCTTCACTGTTAAGTATTGAGGCATTCTGACCTACTATAGGCCTCGGAATGGGTTCGTACCAAGACTGAGGTGATGGTCTTTCATAGTTCTGATTAATAGTTTGACCATTAGAATGTCCATTAACTTGCATAGGCTGTTTATCTCTAGCCAATCTTTGCTAAGGGACATTCAAAACTTCATCTATGTGTCTTACGTTTGTTGGTTGGTGGTTATTCATTCAATCCAAAAAGGACGTTGCCCACCTTTCCATTATGTTCATTAATTGCTGTCCCATAGCATCTACTAGGCCACCCCATGGATTTATTGGCTGAGTGGATGGAACAGTGGATGGTCCAATTCCTTGGTCTCGTCCAATATTATGAACATGTGGTGCTTGTTCTGAAGTGCTGGTCTGTTCGACCATAGGTTCTAATAAAATGAGAGTTTCCACAGGATGTGTTATCACATTATCCTCTGAATTAGGCATCTCTACCTCTCCTTCCACACCTTCTTCCAAGCGTTCATTTTCTCATTGTCTACTACATCTAGCCATTTCAATTAGTCCCACTGGGCGTGCCAAAAATATATGTTGGCTTTTTTGGTTTTCGAAGGTTATTATTGTAATTGCGAGCGTGCCAGGAAGGATCAATCAGTCCTTACAGAGAATTGATTGCCAACCAATTATTAGACGATTGCGTTTTAGTTCTTTCAGCTTCAATGAAGAGGGCTTTTACTGGTGACTTGATTTAAGAGAATTTAAGCAATATAACAATTAAATGAAGAACAGTTGAAGTATCTCATAAAGATGAAAAACTTACAATGATCCAAACTCAGCCTCGTAAAGGTTTATACCAACAATCTACTTGAAACTACTCCTATGAACGAAGTGCAGTACAGGAATTTAAAGTACAGGAAATGTAAGACTAGAAATGTAAAACTGGAAAGGAAAATAAGTATAAAAGACTGGTTTTTTGGATCTGAGTCTGGGGGCTTTTTCTGGGGCTTTCTCTGCTATTTATACTGCTCAAGGATGACCATCGAATTGCATTTCCAACTGTCAAACTGCTTCTCCATGATTGCTGATCGTGTTGCCCCAATATTAGCTTCGTTACGCCATTACTCGCAGTTAGGCTTCCCTCATAAATTTGAATTTGAAATGCGAGTAACCGTTGAAGCCACATCACTTTGCATCTCTTTGTTGATCCACTGCCACTCAGATCTCGTAATAACCACTACTAACTGCCACGTGTATGATCAGGATCGAAGACTTGAATAGTCTTCCTATATCACCCTTATTTTGCCACGCGTCGAATTATAATTGGCTTGTACAAAATATGTAGCCAACAGTATTAGGTTTTTCTCAAGTTCAAACGTAAACTTGATCAACATGTCTAGGTTCATGGGGGTTGTAACGAGTGTCGTTTCGATAATTCAAATTGTTCATTTTGTAAGGCCCTTTGTGTATATTATTAACAAAAAAAAATTAGATCAATCCAATAATCCTTACATTTTAGTTTATCATTTTTTCTTCAAAAAAAAAATAAAAAAATATATTAAAAAAAATAAACTATTTATTTTTGAGGCATTTATTCATAAATCCATTTTCACATAGTTATGTTTCACTTAGTCTAAATTATTATTATTATTATTTTATATTTCAATAAGTCTTATAGGTAATATAATTATCAAAATATATCTAATAATAATAGAGTAAAGCGCACATTAATGTTCACATTGATAGTGTTAATGTTCACACTGTCAAATTCATTTAATGTGAATGTTCACATTACTAAGTTGCTGATGGTTAAAAAAATAATTGTAAGGGTAAAATTATCTATAAAATACCTTAAATATGAAAATTAAGATTTGATAGATCAAATATCTAAAATAATAAGATCCATAAGATATTATTGTATTTCAATAAATCCTACTATTTTCTCTTTTGCATATTCCATGTTGGTTGCCATGAAGATGCATTAACCTAAAATAAAAGAGAAATAATAATCAATAGCCATTAACCAATGTGTCAAACCTTCAATTCACACAATATCAATTAAAATCTGATGCTGGCAAGGTAAGTAAGGTTTAATTTTCCGGATTAAGTTATTTGTTTATATTCAAATATTATACAAATAGAAAAATTATATCTAAAATGGTATGAAAATTTTTAATTTTATTATTTTAAAATAAAAGATTCATTAAAATAGCTTATGTTTTTAAAAGTACCACATTCACACTAGGGATTTACGTGTAATATGTGAACTTACTATACAATAGGTCATTTGATAATTAATGATATTTTTCATTAAATACTATTAAAAAAACTTCACTTATTGTTAATTTTCAATGACAATTTAAAAATTATGTTACAAAAATGTCACTAATTACAAGTTTTAGTGACAATTTAAAAAAACTGTCAAGAAAAAAATTCACTAATTTTTAACTTTTAGCAACAGTTTGATGAAAAATTTGTAATAGAAAAATGTTACTAATTGTAAGTTTTAGTGACAATTTATAAAAATTGTGACAAAAAAGTATTAAATTGTCAATTTTTAGCAATATATGCAAAAAAATCATCACAAAAAATTATTTTTAGCGACGATTTTATTAGGACTAATTTTTAATGAAACTTGATGAAAATTAAATCCAACTATTAAGACCTATTAGTAGTTTACCATTTTTTTAATTTTATTATTATTATTTTTTTACTCAAATTTAAATAAGGAAATTTACGAAATTCTTACCTACCAATAGGTCATACTCGTTGGATTTAATTCTCATTAAATTCTATTAAAAATAAGTTCTAGTAAATTGTCGTTGAAAATAATTTTTGTGACGATTTTTAACATGTTGCTAAAAATTGACAATTGGTAACTTTTTTTGTCAACGGTTTTTATAAATTGTCGCTAAAACTTACATTTAGTAAAATTTTTTGTAACAATTTTTTAAAATTGTCACTGAAAGTTAATAATTAGTGATTTTTCAGGACAATTTTTTTAAACTATCATTAAAACTTATAATTACTGATATTTTTTTATACAGATAACATTTTTATTTCATTTTGAAATTATGAAGATAATGGTAGGTATTTTAATTAGAAATGAAATGACTGCAACAAATTACATCATTCTGTATAAAATTTTAGTAAAATTTTTGTACTAAAATTTTATTTGTATATTATTATTTTTTAAAAAACATAAACCAACATGATGAATTTTTTATTTTAAGGTGATAAAATCAAAATTTATCATATTATTATGTATTAATTTTGGAATGAAGTGGGCCCAAAATCCACTTTTTTAGATTAGAAGGTCCAGTTTGTATGGATATGGGCACACCTCAGGCCGGTTTTGATTATCTAAATCATTAAACTTGTGAGACACGTTGAACAAATTATTTATATAAAAAATTCAACTTGATCGGAAGGGTTTGTTTTTTATTACATATAAATGAGTAGCTTTTATGGTTATTAGATTTTTTTTATTAGCTTAAAAAACTTATAATAAATCATAAATCTTCAATGATATGTGAAAAAAAAAATTGAATTTTATTTAGTTAAATAAATTGTCACTAACTTTGTTGTCGTGCAAATATTTAGATTGCCTTCAAAAACTAAGACCCCAAGAAAATGATACACTCTTTTTTGCACACGTATTTAAGAGTTTCAAACATACATATATATAAAAAAAAAAAATTACAAATTATAATTTGCAACTATGAAGTTCACTTATAAGCGCAGTGGCTTGAAAAATTTCTCTCAATGGCCCACATATTGAATAGACGAACTAATAATTAATAGATCTCAAAGCCTCCTAAATCCACAATATTGATGGATTTTTATATAGACTAAATGATTAAAGGTTCCAAAATTATATCCACCACTTGATTTTAAAGTTGAAGAACCCATGATGACTCTATAGTTAAGATACTTAACCGCCATTATTAATGAACTCAGCTTGGAAGTTCAGGAACAAATTGAAAATGTGTCAGACATAGTCTATCTGTCTAACACAAGATCAGCTCCGCTCATCATCCATTTGAGTCACTTTTTCAAAAATTATTAAGTGAGATATATGAAGATAATTTATACAATAATAATAAGATAACCCAAATGAGAGTTTATTTGTTTCAAATAAAATATTTTTATGAAAAGTGATTATTTTGGTTTAATTAAAGAGAAGTCCAAAAATTCAAAAAAGAAGAGAGAGAGAGAGAGAGAGAGAGAGAGTTCTCATTAATTAAACACAAAAACGGCATTGAAACTCTTTTTTTTGGATCCTATTTTCATGTAACTTCCTCTTTGGTAAAACACAAAAACAAGTAAGAAACAAATTATTATTATTATTATTATTATTTTTTTTTTAACGCAAGAACGAAACATTCATCATAGAAGAAAAACCACTCACATCAAAAAAGTGAAACTGTGTAATGTGCTCATCTTATTATAATTAAGGTGGTATTTGATACAATTGAAAACTAAAAATGGAAAATTGCAGATTAAAGATTGAGAATTAAGTATTGAAAATTGAATGTTAAATTTTTTAAGTTGAAAAGCTATTTGATAAAAATTTAAGTACTGAACTAAAAATAAGTTGTTTGATACGTATAATATTAATTTAAAATTTATTAGTTTTAAATGATATATTTTAATTTTTATATTGTGATGGTAATGGTGATGGTATGATGATAGTGGTGGTAGTGGTGGTAATAGTAGCGACAGTAAAATAATAGTGGTGTTTCTGGTAACAATAATTATAGTAATGAAGGTGGTGATAGTTGTGGTGGTGGTGGTGGTAGCAACATAATGGTGACAGTAGTGGTAGTGATGGCAGTGACAGTGGTGATTGTTGTGGTATTGGTAAGCATTAATAGTGGTGGTGTGGCGTTGTGGTGGTGGTAGCAGTAACAATGATAGTGGTAGTAAAATGATGTTGGTGCTTAACAATAATGATAAAGATAGTGATAGTAATGGTGGTGGTGATGGCGATAATAATGATAGCGATGGTGGTAGTAGTAGTGATGGTGGTAATAGTGGTGGCGGCAGTGGTAGCATGATGGTGGTGGTGGTGGGTTTGTAATAGTGTATATTTTTTAACGTTTTGTAATAATATATATTGATGCTTATATTTAATATTTATAAATTCGGTTAGAATTAAATAAATTTTATATGACTTAATTTTTAAAAAAAATTTTAGTTTATATTTTAAGAGACATTTAAATTTTTTATTGATATCAATTATGATTATTAAATAAACTTAATTAATTATCGCTTAATATATTCAATTTTAAATATTGAACATCAAACATTCCCTAAAGCAACCTATTAATCCAAAACTTCATATTTCAAAGATTTTGTTCATTGGAAAGAGACGACTTAACTAACGCTAGCCTAACAATTGGTGTTTGGAAAAGCTATGAAACAATATTGGAAAAAGAAAGAAAAACACAAAAGAAAAAGGAAAAATAATGGTTGAAAAATCTAGAAATCTCCTAGATATTGATTTGTGATTATGTATCAATTTTAAGCAATATATAACAATCCCAATCAAACAATCAAGACAAATCAACACAACAATTTTAACGTGAAAAAACCATAATTGAAGCACCTCAAATTGTGATAAAAAAAACACGAGCAACAGCCACAAAACAATCCACTAAGAAGATATAAAGGAATTACACAGGTATATTTTCAATTACCTAGCGAATCCACGCCGAATTGAACCAACCCCTATGTGCCTCTTCCAACCCCGTTTTCATCTCGGAATTGTCTTGATGATGAGCCACTCTAGAATCCATCAAAGCTTCAGGCTCGAATTCTTCAGAATCCACCGAAGAACAACTCTCTCTTTTGTGTAGAACAAACAAATAATCCTTTGATGTATACTCTTTAAACCATGAGTTGAATACTCAATCAAAACATCAAAGAAAACTAACAAAATATCCCCAGATATAAACCTTAATATCCAAAAGAAGATCTGGAGCAGTAATCCTAAAATCTGACTGAATTGCACATTTATAGAAATCTGAATCGTGAAGCTTGCTCGAGCGAAGACTCTCTCGCTCGAGCGAGGAACCAAAAACACGTGTTTTCCATAAATGGCTTTGCTCGAGCCACACAACCTTTACTCGAGCGTACATTTATCATTCTCAGGTTTTTTGCCAGACGTAGCCTTTGCTCGAGCGAGCAAGGGCAGACATGAAATTTCGAATGCAATTTTGCATTTTGCTTCGGGAGCGCTGCCCTTCGACCCCGCCAGGGCGTTGTCCCGGACCCGCCAAGGGACGCTGCCCCCTGGACCCTCGCGAGCTGACCGGGCAGCTCGATCCCTGTCATAATCAGCGAAGTAATAATCTTGAAAGTATTAACATCACAAACTTCTCTGTAAGGCATAATTCGGATTGGATTCGCATCTAAAAACTCATAGCCTCACTGAACTAAAAAGTGCGAAAGCAAGTACAACTGAAAGAAGTTTTGTCAAACGGGATTGCTAAGAATAAAAGCTTAACAGGGGTGATTTACGTGCATGTCACAATAGGTGGACTTATATTTTTCAATAGGTCTTATGTTAGTTAGTGGCGTTTTCATAAAAAAAATAAAAAATAAATAAATATATAAGTTGTTAATTATTAGTTTTTAATGACAATTTAAAAAATTCATCACAAAAAGACGTCGTTAATTATCAATTTTTAGCAACAGATTTAGAAAATCATCACAAAAATGTCATCAATTGTTAGTTCTTTGCAACAAATTCAGAAAATCGTCATAAATATTTTTTTAGTGACAATTATGGTAGGACCAACTTTTAGCGACGAATTAATAGGATTTAATGAGAATTAAGTCTAACTATTAGAACTTATTGATAATTTATCTTATTTAATCGTCATGTATTAAATGTCTCCTATTTAAATGAACATTTACTTATTTATTTATTTTTTAAAAAGATGATAAAAAGATGAAGAATAAGATAAACGATAATCATATCTTATCCAAAGTAAAAATCTTCCTTACTTTTTTTTTATAATTTATTGATTTTTGCTTATTTTTCATGCTAATAAACGATAATCATATCTTATCCAAAGTAAAAATCTTCTCCTTTCTTTTTTATAATTTATTGATTTTTGCTTATTTTTCATGCTAATCAAATGAAGAAATAATGTCATTCACATTCCCAAACAAAAGGCCTAAGATAAGTTTCACGATGTTTTTCTTTCTAATTTGCATTTGAGTTACAATGAAGCTGCAATAACCAAAAATAAGAGAGAAACGAAATAATAAAAAAAATCATTAACCACTGTGTCACGGTTTCAACTTACACAATTTCAATTATTCAAATTAGATACAGTATTAATAGATCCTACTTTTAGGACTTATTACCTATTAAGTTTTATTGATAAATTTATTTATCAAACTCTATAGTTTTTATAAATAAATTTATAGTGATAAATTTATCAATCAAAAACTATAGATAATTAAGTTTAGTTAATTAAACTGATTGATAAGTGTTTCTTACAAATTTTTGTTGGCAAAGAGACGTAGGTAGTGGTGGAGGCATAGAGGGTTCAGGGAGGTCATGTGCCCCTCTAAGGTTCTGGAATAATTTTTTTTTTGTAAACATAAGAAAATATTTTAAATAAAAAAATTATAAAATATTATTTAGAGTGAAATGTCAATGACATTTTTAAAATTATGAGAACTGAAAATAAAAATATTACGATAAGTCATATTATTATTTATGAAAATTTCAATACAATGGTGATGTCTATTAATATTCTCATAATTTTTTAGAGTTACTCGAACTTAAAATTTTAATATATATATGTGTGTGTATATTAGGAGGGCTTATGTGTAAATTTTAATAGGTAGACTTATTGTTCAAGAGGTCATGTGAGAATTAATGTCGTTTTTTTATCAAATATTATTAAAAAAATGTCATTAATTGTTAATTTTCAGCGATAGTTTGACAATTGTCACAAAGAAAGTCACTAATTATAAGTTTTAACGATAGTTTAAAAAAGTCGTCACAAAAAATGTCACTAAGTTACAACTTTCAGTGATTGTTTGAAAAATTCGTCACAAAAAGTCATTAATTATAAGTTTTAGCGACAATTATAAAAATCATGACAAAAAAAAATTATTAATTGTTAATTTTTAAATTTTTAGCAATATATGAAAAAAATCGTCACAAAATTATTTTCAAAGACGATTTTATTAAAATTTGATGAGAATTAAGTTCAACTATTAGGATCCATTGATAGTTTACCTAACATTTTAATATATTATTGATATGTGAAATAATGTCTTGTTTGGTTAAAGTGGATTTAGGTCTCGTTTGGCAAAATCACTTTTTAGTTTAAAAGTCAAAAAGTCAATAAAAAAATCAAAAGATAGACAACCTATATAAAAAAGTCAAGGATTCTATTTTTCCTCTACTTTTTTCATTTTTTTGTGAAAAATCAAAAAATCGTTCCAAACATATTAATTTTTTTATATTATATTTTAATTAAAAAATTAAAAATTTACTAAAAAAAAATATGTTGTTGAATGAGGCCAACTTGTTGGCCCGTCGTTGTTCACCAAAAAAAAAAAAAAAAAAAAAAGGAAAAAAGAAAAGAAAAGTGCATTAAGTTCTTTATTCCATTTCAGCAGCATAAAGCTTTTGAGTGATGATCAAACAATTGATGTCACTCTAATGATCTAGCAGCTCAAGAAGATGCAAACAAATTTAAAAATGTTTTGAGTGATGATCAATTTTAATTGGTATATAGTTTCAAGGTCAATGATTGCTGTAGCTGCTTTCTCGCCAAATTATCTCAAAGGTTGCCTTAGTGACTCGTCAAAGTACTTTGAGAGAGAGAATTTTTGAGTTGAATTATTTTAATTTATGAGGGACAATCCTAAACTAGCTCCCCTCAGGAGTAATAAATAAATTTTGAATACCTATAATTACTCATAAATTATAGTCATATTTATTTGAAAATATAATTTTAAAATTAAATTAATTGATTAAAAAATCTGAGTCTAGACAAATAGTCTACTTGAAAATAATATATTTCAGATGTAGAATTTCAAAACAATATGTGAAATATAATACATAATATAAAGATATTACTAATTCCAAGATTAATGGTCATAAAAACACTAAATCATTCTAATTTAGCCCCAAACAGACATAACCTATGAATTTTGATAAGGTCCAAGTCTGTTTAAAATATTCGAGTTGAGCATGAGATTAAAAATAAAAAAGTAAAATAAATAAAATAAATAAAATAGGAACAAATCACCATTGCAAGTTGCCGTATAGTGGACAACATAAATTGTTTGAGTTAGAGCATCTCCAACGGTGACTCAGATTTTTCACCAAATCTGAGTAAAAAATGAGCCATTTCACCAAATTAGATACCAACTGCTCCAATGCTTCACCAAATTCAGCAAATATGCTTCAGGGACAACCGGGGTGGTCGACCGGCCGGTCGACCGGTTAGAAGAAATTTTTTTTTAAAAATTGTTTGACCCTTTTCTTGAACTGTTTGAACCTCTTTCCGGGACAACCGGTTGGTCGACCGGTTTGAGAAATTTTTTTTTTTTTTTTTTTGAATTGTTTGAACCTTTTTTGAACTACTTGAACCTTTTTCTGGGACAACCGGTTGGTTGACCGACCGGGCAACCGGCTGGTCGACCGGTTGATATCCCCCAACGGTCAGGAACAGTGATTTGGTGAAATGTTTTGGCTGTACTCAGTTTGATGAATTATTTGATGAAAACTCAATCTGATGCTGGGTTTGATGAAGCGTTGGAGCCGTGATCAGTAGATTTTTCACCAAATTTTGAATTTGATGCTGGGTTTGATGAAGCGTTGGAGATGGTCTTAGGGGGTTCATTCCTAGTACGAAAAGAATGACTAATGAATATTTATATGTTTATAATCAAACTGTTGCGTGAATTTTACTTGTAAGAGAAAAAAGCTAATTGTAAACGCCCCATCCATTTATGTTTGGAAAATATTTGGAACCCTCATAAAAGAGAACTCTCATGATCTCCACTAATATATTAATCATTGATGTGTTTGAATTTTTTTTGGAAATTGTGTCTGATAATGACATGAATGGATCAGTTCATTTTGAAAGTTGTGGAGGTTATGTTTTGTGAGAATCTATATCATTACTATATTTGCTTACACAAGCTTTATTGAAAGTGAGAATGTGGGTTCTTTGGAAAAGCAAATCTTAAATTTGTTGGATCAATTATTTGATCTCACTCCAATTGATTCCATGTAACTAGGCATTCTTATACATTGTTAGTGTGAGATTAGGCTACAAATTTGATAGTACAATCAATAACAGAAAAAGCATTCACTTGTTCAAGTTTTTTTTGGTATAAATTTTATATATCTTTAGAATTTTCCAATCATAATATCAATACTTCATATCACTATTTAATAATAAAATATTATATATTATAAAATTTTAATTATTCATTTAACTTAAAGGTGAAACACCAATAAATCTCTAAAATAGATTTTGTGCATTCATTAGTCCTTAGGTTTTTCTTGTAGACTCAGGACTCCTGTTATTAGCAAAATTACATTATTGGGTATGGTTCATACAAGTGTTGGAGACGAATGAGGGGTGAATATGATATTTCGCTTAATGTGAATTTACATATTTGCACCGAGCTCATTATAGACTTTTACTGGTTTCCTTTCTTTGCACTCGTATCCCACAGTTTCTGGTATGGAAATATTCTTGTTTTAAATGTTGATTTTTTGATTTTTTAATGTGTATTTGTGAACGTATTTATTTCATTTCCATTTGGAGTAGTGGTCGATTTGAGACAGTCGACAATTGGAGAACCCTATATCGTCAGAATGAGTGATTGGGTCGTGGTTTGCATAAAGCATTCAAATCGGCGATGTTGGAATCCTGTTTGTGGCAAATGACGACGAGACGGTTAGGTTGGTGATGTGTTTTTAACATGCAGTAGTGATTGATAGTCATAATGTTAGGGTTTCGAAGCGTACAATGAGGGGTTTTGTACGTATTGGCTAAATATATTGAGTTTTGTTCAATGTTTGAGTGTTTTGGGTGTCGTATGTGGGCAATGATTGGGTTTTTATATATATATATATATTGTTTGGACAATGTGTTGTGAAGTTTTTTTGGGTAATGTAGTGTACATGTGAAGCAGGTGGGGGTGTGTGCATTGGGTGTTGTTGGGTGGCATATTTTGATGTTGGAAGCTAATGTTAACCTGGTAGACGTGCAATCCCTATATACAAGGTAAAACATGTCTGGTAGCTAACACTACTAGAAAACATGGCAAATGACAAGGAACTTTTTGCCACAACATACGATGCAGTCGCAAAAAGTTACCTTTTGCGATGATTAATATTCCATCGCCAATGGCTACTTGTTGCGATGGTAGTTTTTGTCTCAAAAAAGAAGAAAGCATATGTTCAATGGTTTTTGCAACGGCAAGTTATGGCCATCGCGAAGGACTCATTTTTTGCGATGATTTTTCCCTCCTGACGTAAATATATGTATTTAAATTTTTTTTTTTTTTTGCCACGGGGATCATTGTGCTGTTGCTAATAGCCAAAAAAAGGCCCAAAATTGCCAAATTTCTCAAACGCTTGGGTGCCTCCAATATTTTTGTTTTTCCCTCTCTCTCTCTCTCTCCATCTTCCATCTACGAGTTCACTCCCACCGCCATTAGTTTGTTGATCCACCTTCACCAAGCTGACATCGCCGCCCACGCTCTCTCGATCTCGGTCAGTACATGGATATCACCTCTCTCAGAGCTTTAGGAGTCATCAAGGTTCAATTGGTACCTCTCCCAATGGTCTTACAGATCCAAAATTTGTATTTTTATTTGCAGTTTGCACTCATCTATTTTCATCTCTCTTTTACTTCCTTCAAAAACCCTAGAGTTTGAGGGTAATGGCTCTCTCTCTTTCTCTAGGTTTTAATTTAAGAGTTTTGCATTCAATATTTGTACTATGAATTTGGAAATTTTGATTTGAAATTTATAAAAACCTAGAGCTTGAAGGTAAGGGTTTTCTCTCTGCATTCGAAATTTGTATTACAGATTAAAATCTCCGTAGAATAATAACCTTCCTCTATTGGTTGTTCTGTTTAGTCATTTATTGTTATGTTTTTGTATGTATTTTTGTAGTCTATCTATAAAAATAAAGCAATCTCAATTTTTCTCTTTATTGATCTGCTTATTTTATTTTATTTTATTTTTATCTTTGTGACCTTTGAACATTTGTGCTGGAAGCAACTTAGTTTCTCTCTTTTTGTTTTTTGTTTCAGTTTCATATCTGTGATCTTTTTTTTTTTTTTTGGTTTATAACTTCATCACTGCAATTGATTGATAGACTTGATGATGACGAAATAAAGGAGGAGATCTATGTGCAGGTTTGTTCGACGATTTGGCCCTCTGAAGTCATATCTCTGTATCTCTCTGTTTTCTTTCGATTTCATATATTCGATTTCCAGATTTTTTTTATTTATTTCTTTTGGTTTTGTCTTCAGCACTTTAGTCAAGGCATAGAGACGATGATGATGGAATTAAAGAGATCTATACGTAGGTTTTTGGCTCAAACCCAAATTATGAACATTCATATCTATCATAGTTGATGTTGTTTCGTTCATCGATTCACAGATAAATCTAGCAAAATCCAAGGTTCTGACTAAGATCTTTGTCTGTCCATATCTTTTCTTTACATACATGGTCTGCTTCATCACTTAGCTGTTTGTTGAGAAACTATACTATTTGTAAAACATTTTTTTTTACTAAAGCTCCTCTCCCCACTCCAACCCCCAATGAGGGCAGCCCTCATGTCCCCATGCCATTTTGATGGGGTTTCTGGAAGGTGCTGAGTAAATAGATTATAGTTTGTGGAGAATGTTTTGTTTTGTATTTTTATTATGTTTGTAGTTCTATATATCAATGCAAGCAGGAAAATCTCCATGATTTGTTAAGAATTACTAGAAGTAAATAATGTCTGTAAAATATCAAAAATTAAGGATGGATTGAATTAATCTTTCTATGAATGAAGTTGGCTACGTACCTTAATATCGATTCTTTGTGTGTTGTACACGGGGACTTTGGAACATGTTAATCTATGCAAGTTTGATTTGATAAAGAAATTTTTGGTTTGACACTAATATGATATTCTGAGCAATGGAAACTTCCTTCTCTTTGTGATCCTGAATTTTAGTTTTATATTTGGTTGTTGCCATTTCACGGTATTTTCTCCACAACATTTATAGCCTCTTCATGTTACCTTGGTTGCTGTACTGGATATTTTGTGGATCAGAATTAGATTACCATGTTTGGGATTATATGTATATATTCTTTACAGAAACTCTAGTGCCCTTAAATTAAATTGGAAATGTGTACATAACATAATAGGATATTGTGTTTTGTTTACCAAAAATTCAAAATAAGAAGGAAAAAACTTGCTATTCAAAAACCTATTTTTGTAAATATCATTTTTTGTTTAATTTTGTTCTTGAAAATCTTATTTATCTGAATATATGGTTTGCCAATCATGTCTATTTTTGTCATGGAATATGTAATCTTGCAAAATGGGCAAAGTTGGCATTCCTTAAATTGATGTTGTTTTACGTTTTTTTTTGCCAGACTAGATATCACTAGATGAGCTATTTTTTCTTCCTCCCTGTTTTTTCAATTTTCTTTCAAATCTAGCAACATTCAATTGGAGAAGAAAGTATGCCAATTTCTATAAGCTAGTGAAAATCCATTAGAAATTCTTACTCTCTATTTCAATCAATGTGTGTTGTCTCAGTCCCTTAATACTAAATTCTTACTCTGTTACAAGTTACAATCTTAATTGCTGATCTTGGTGGCACAGAAATTCATTTGAAAATTGCTAGTAATGATATCTCTATGTCATTGTTGCTGAGTTGCCTTATATGCTTTTACATAATTTGAATAATTGTCAAACAGAAGCTCTGTTTTTGGGGCTTGCTGATAGCCCTTTAAAGGGCTTGAATAATTTGGATACATGTGTTGGATTTATTTTCTAGTGTGGTCCAATAGCCTACATATATCTACATGTTTTAATTTATTTGGACTCCACAATTAGATAAAGTTAATATTTGATATAAAGTTCAGTAATTAGAATTTTAATATAATTATTCTTCTAAGATAAGAAGGAAACTTTGATGGATAGGAATTCTTTTGATAGAGTTTATCTGGCCCTCTTCTCTTCTCTATATAAGGATGGGTGATTCCCCTTTCATATCATGAGTATTTTTCCATCACTCTAAGTTTTATAGTTATTCTAATTAAGAGAGAGAGAAGAAGGTGAGCCAAGAATTAAAGATTCAACTATTAGAGGTATTTTCTCAACTTCTCTAATTCAATAGCTGACAAAGGTATGTTCGTTTTATTCTTGAGTTGTATTGAATTCAAGATTTTATAAAGTTCAATTTCGTATAATTATTATGGTTACATGTATTATTAAATCTTACATATGGTATCAGAGCTTTCGTTTTGTGAATCAATACACTTTGAAATAATAATATATTTATGAATATTATTATAATTATTTATAAAACGGTACATTTGCTTTTATTATCAAAAGAAGAGTTAATTCTTTCCTCGGCTAATTCTGTAGCCTATGATCTTAGTTAACGGGCATTTATATTTTGTGAATTAATAGATCTCCAAATCAATGGATGTTAACTGTATATAAGGTGGAAAAGATCCAAGTTCTTGTCACTAACCAACTGCGGTGCTATCAGCTATGTACGAGTTCCCAAGTGGAATATAAAAAAAAATTAAATTTATTCTTTTGAGCAGAATATGGCCATCAATCTGTTTGTATACGTGTAATATGCATGCTTCGATTTATTATTAATTTTAGTAATAATAATTTTTATAATCGTTATAATATGACATTGAATTGTGTGTAATATTTATATTATCTGCCGTTATGACAAAGTACATAGATTAAAAGCAATTTGTTGAATCATTCGGCCTATTAAAGAATTATGATTTTACCTCATTTGATTATATACACTTATTGTCTATTATTGTTGATATTTATATATTTTCATGATTTAAATTTGATGTCATGATATAATTTTATGACATTGAATATTAAATGTTGGAGTGGTTAATTCATATTAGGTGTAATTTTTATTATCCATTATATGAGATATTCATGATTGTTATATTACATAGTTTGATATATAAATATTCATATTCGTCTAGAGTTATTATTATTATTATTATATTGGTAATTGGTAATTGCAATTACATAAAAGAAATTCGAGAAATCAAAAATAGTGATAGAATTAATGATAACTAAATAACTTAAATTAATGAATAGAGAATATTGTTGGTTAGTTCCGTATTCATAAGGTTTATTAATTTAGTAGCTGCTAAAGTGGCCTAGATTTGTAAAACTTATGAATATAGAATTACATAAAAGAATTGTTAAAAGAGTCTCAATTGTAGTTATAATTAGAAGATAGAGACTAGCCCAAAGGAGAGTCACTTTCAAATAATTATGAACTGGGTAGGGTAATGTAACTTATATAATTTGACAGATTAGAATTGAATACCTAAAGGTAACATGATTAGCTGAAAAATTGTATAAATTACTTTAGACATACATAAATGATTCTTGACGAGTGGACAATAGACATACCTAAGTTTTGCCCAAAGGAAAGACTTATGTGATACCAATAGTTCATCATAATTCTCAAAGCTTTAGTATGTATATTATTCTATCTTATTTCTGTGATAGTTCTCACCTCATTACACTCTCTTGCATCGGGTGTCCCTTTACTTACTGGCGCGAATCTTTCGGAATGGTATGAACATGTTCAATTTACACTGGGTGTGTTGGACCTCGATATGGCATTACTTGAAGATAAACCTGCAGACATTAATGAATATAGTACTACAGAACAAGTTGGCTTTTCTGAATCTTGGAAAAGGTCCAATAGACTCAGTTTGATGTTCATGAAGATGACCATTGTAAATAACATCAAGACCTCCTTACCTCAAACTGTTAATGCATTGGAATATTTAAAGGCTGTTGAAGATCGATTTAGATCTACTGACAAGCCACTTGCTGACACTATTATGGCTGAATTGACAACAATGAAATATGATGGCAACCAAGGAGTTCAAGATCACATTCTCAATATAGTTGACAAAGTTGCAAAGCTTAAAACTTTAGGGATGCATGTTGATGAAACTTTTCTCATGCAGTTTATTCTTAACTCACTTTCATCACAGCTCGGCGCATTCAAAATTCACTATAACACCAATAAAGATAAGTGGAGTTTGAATGAGCTGACTAATATGTGTGTTCAGGAGGAAGTGAGGTTGAGGGAGGAAGGACATCAAACTGCATTGGCTGTAACTCATGGAGCTATAAAGAGAAAGAAGGGTAAGTTTGCAAAATCAAAGAAAAATCCACCTAAGAAAAAGAATGAACCTGGGGAAGAAAATCAGGCTCAGAATGGTTTCACTGTCAAGTGCTACTTTTGTGGCAAGAAGGGACATGTGAAGAAAGATTGCAGCAAGCGAAAGGCTTGGTTCGAAACGAAAGGTAAGAAATTTTTCTTTTGTTTGTTATGAATCAAATCTTGCTAAAGTACCTTCTAATACTTGGTGGATTGACTCTGGGGCCACGACCCACGTTACAAATGACATGGAGAGATAGCTCTCAACTAGGAAACCGAAGGAAAGTGAAAGATTTGTCTATATGGGGAATCGTCTCAAAGCTGAAGTCTTAGCTGTAGGAACTTATCGACTGATCTTAGAGACGAGTCATCAGATGGATCTAGAAGACACTTTTTATGTTACTTCAATTTCTAGGAATTTAGTTTCGTTATCCAAATTAGATTGTGTTGGATATTCAGTTTTATTTAGCTGTAGAAAACTCAATTTAATGTTTAATTCAATAATGATTGGTTTTGGTAATTTATGTGATGGTTTATATAAAATTACCTTAAATCAAGAGTTTGCACAATCATTAGTAACTCTGCATTCAAATATTGGTTTAAAATGTGGTCTAATTAATGATAAATCCTCAATCTTGTGGTATAGACGGTTGGGGCATATCTCTAGAAATAGAATTGAAAAATTGTGAAGAATGGGATTTTGGAAAACCTAGATATCGAGCCTTCCGGTTAATACCCATAAAAATGACAATTTGGTAGTATTTGTATAGTCTACTTACAGACACCAATCTAGGGATTACCAGAGTCGTATTTACTGCCCTTAAAATAAATTGTTAAGTTTTGAACAATTGAAATTGCATGCCATCATTGAGCATGATGGTTTTCAAAAGATGAAAATGTGAGTTACTTTCAAAAAGGGGCATAGCATGACATATGCATTTCATCTCTTGAGACTTGTATAAAATATATATACTTTGTTAAGGATTTCCTATTGGACTTTATGCCTACCCTACCGGATTTTTGTGCAGGAAAAGATATGGTGATCTCGCCTAACTAAAGGTGAGAAAATATGTGTTGAGAATATAAGGCTTTCATTTTGCTATAACTCTGTTTGTAAGCCAATGGTTGTATTTGTGTGAGTTTGAATAATCATTTTGTGTAATCAGACTTAAGTTTTGGAAACTTGTAAACCTTTGGGAGTATCTATTTGTTTATGTTATTTTGATTTGAAGTGAATGTATTATCGCCTGAAGACTATTTGTATCATGTAATGCAAGTGTGGGGATTTCTTTTCAGTTTTATTTTAAAGAACCATGGTTATCGTATTATCATTTGGGTATAAAAATTGGGACGTTACAACTTGGTGTCAGAACTACCAGGTTCGAATACTTGGAGCTCGTGGGAAGTGGTTACTTTACCACCATGGGTTCATGCTGCATGATAGGTTGCATGATAGGAAGATGTTATAAATTTTGTGACTATGTGATAACATGCTTATGTGGCTATATGGGTTTGGGATTGGACTTTTGGGATGTTGTTTGCTCTTGTTAAATTCCTTGAGGTCTTTTTAGAAGGGTACTTGATCAATACTCATTCTACTAAGAATTCTTGGTTTTTTGTGAGACGAATTTCATCATAAAAGGATAATCCGTATGTGTTTACATGACTAAGTGCTTATGTGGAGTGAAATTAAATTGTCTATATGGTAGAGAAGTATATAGAAATTTTTTTTGTGATTGAACGGGTAAGGAAAATTACGGGTACGTATGGGTTAGTGTGCTAAATTATTTATATTGTCCTGTATAGGATGTCAAGAAGAGGTTAAACCTGTGGTGGTAGAGGTGGGAGACGTGGTAGGGCTCGTCGGGGTGTGCATGAGGTACCGGCCCATGGGATTCTGGTACAAGAGGAAGAGTCATGCCAAGCTAATGTGGCTGAACAAGTGGAATAAGTGGGTCAAACTGCAATGAGGATCCTAGCCCGAGAAATAGCGGGGGCTATGAACTTGTTGAGGGCTGAGAACCAAGTCCAAGAGAACACCGTTGAGGCAAAGTCTAGTTTCCTTACTAGAGAATTTCTGCGGGCTAAGCCGGATGAGTTCCTTGGTGGCCCCGAGCCGAAGAGAGCGGATGAGTGGTTCGAACAAATGGTGAAGACATTTGAGATGCTTCACATTGAAGATAGTGAACTAAGGGTGATCCTAGCGAGTTACTACCTAAAATGAGATGCGGGTCAATGGTGGAAGTACGCTAAGGATAGTGTGGAACCGACATGGGAAGCATTTATGATTGCTTTCTAAGATAAGTACTTACCTCCCACTGCTAGGGAGAGATTGACGCAAGAGTTTATGGACCTCAAACAAAATTACATGTCCGTGGTAGAGTTTGAGGCAGCTTTTTTTAGTCTGTCCCGGTTTGCACCGGAGTTCGTGGCAACGGAAGAGCGCCGTTGTATCGAGTTTGAGAAGAAGTTAAGAACCAAGATCTTGTACAAAGTTGCCGGAAACATGATTTGGAACTATGCCCGTCTTGTGGAGGTGGCGGCATATGTAGAGACTATAGTGCAGGCTAAGGAGGAGAGACTTTGGGGTTCGAGGTCTAGGGGCCAGGAACCACATGGGGACTATAGGCAGAATAGGAGGAGCATAGGCAACTCCTTATCCTAGTCCCAACCTCAATAGTCTAGGTCTACCTTTCCTTTGCCTAGTTCAACCCTGAGAAAGAGTACACAGAGTGGCTTTTCTTGTTTCAAGTGTCGCCAACCGGATCACAAAGCCTTTGCATGCCCACAGAAGGGAGGATGGCAGTTGATGTTACCACCACCGCCACCTAATCGATCTCAAGGTCAATCTCAGTCCCAGAATAGAGGTCAGGGGTTTAATTGTTTTCAGTGTGGTTAGCCGGGGCACATGAAGAGGACTTGCCCACAGTTGAGAGGTGCATCAGGGTCGAGGCAGACTCAGAGCCACCAGCAGGCTCACTCAGTTCAGACCTCACGAGTTAACCAGGAAGCTGCTTCGGCTCAATCGGTGCACCAGGCCTATGCTCTGAGAAAGAAGCAAGTTCATCAGGGGCCACAGGGGCCTGTGTATGCTGTTACCGCGCCAGAGCAGTTACTGAGATCCTCAGTTGTGAGAAGTATTTTTGGTACGTGCAATACTTTGGCTAATGTGTTGACAGATACGGGTGCGTCTTATTCATTTATATTTGCTATATTTGTTTTTGCATTGGGGTTAGAGGTGGCACAGTTAGCTTTTCCACTCAGAGTAGAGTCACTTGTTAGGGGTATGATTGATTTAGACTGGGAGTGTCATGATTGTGAGATAGAAGTCGTTGGGCATCGACTTCTGTTTGCTTTTGTGTTGCTTGACATGTCGAGTTTTGATGTCATTCTAGGCATGGACTGGTTATGTTCATACCGAGCTGTGATAGATTGTTACCGTCAGAGAGTTACAGTTTGCACCTCAGGTGGTGATTGTTTTTACTTTCGAGGGAACCAAGTTGATAGGGTCTTGTCACCAGTCTTTGACCCTCATAGTAAGAGCAAGCTTAGTGGCCTTCTTGCAACTCTCTTGAATAGTGAGTGTGACGGGGCTCGTGTTAAATTGCCAAGGGTAGTTTGTGAATACTCGAATGTCTCTCCCCGAGGATCTTACTAGTTTGTCACCCCACCGAGAGATTGAGTTCTCTATTGAATTAGTGTCTAGCACGACACTGATTTCCATGGCACCATATAGATTTGCACTAGCCAAATTGCATGAGTTGAAGATTCAACTCCAAGAACTTTTAGACAAGGGCTTCATTTGCCTAGTACATTGCCTTAGGGAGCGTCGGCTCTTTTTGGAAAAAAGAAGGATGGGTCATAGTGGTTGTGTATTGATTACCGCAAGTTGAATCGGGTTACCATTAAGAACAAGTATCCTCTACCTAGAATAGATGATCTGTTTGGCCAACTTAGAGGGTCTCGTTGCTTCTCAAAGATAGATTTGAGGTCGCGGTATCATCAATTGAGAGTCCGGGAGGAGGACATCCAGAAAACGGCCTTTCGTACGCGTTATGGCCACTATGAATTCCTTATAATGCCTTTTGGGTTGCTTAATGCATCAACTTCCTTTATGGATTTGATGAACTGAATCTTCTGAGAATACTTGGACCTTTTTGTGGTCATCTTTGTGGACGACATCTTAATTTATTTAACCTCCGAGGAGGAACATGAGGCTCACTTATGGGTAGTGCTGGAATTGCTTAAGGAGCACCGTTTGTATGCCAAATTTGATAAGCGCGAGTTTTGGCTCACCGAGGTGAAATTTTTGGGGCACGTAGTGTCGAGTGAAAGAGTGACCGTAGACTTGTAGCTCGACTTTTTCGCGCCTCCTTTCGGAGAGCTCGAATTGGTCCTACAGTTCTGGACTCCTGTCACGGTTCTGAATCTAATCTCACAAAGTGCAATGTGAGACTGATAAACACCAAAGAGACCAATCCGACAAATCATTTTGGAAAATCAATTTTGAATCAAATAATGCCAAAATTGGACTGTTTTGGCAGATTACAGAGTCGCCACCTAAATATTTTGTTTTTGGAAAATTTAGGAAACCTTGACTCGTGCCAAAAGCCACGTGTCTGTCATCACCAAAGTTGCCTCGGCTCGGGAACTTGGGTATGAGACGGGAAGGTCTTGAAATGAGCACCCTTGCTCGCCCGATCAAAGATCGGCCTCTACTATCATGATATGTTGTTTTATAAACCTCATGTGTTCTTATCCAGTTATTAGCTAACATTACTATGTGACGCACACAAGCAAGTATAGACTAAGTCGCAAGACTTGGAACAAATTCAACTCATGTTTGTTTTTGAAAATGGTTTGAAGTTTCCACCCTTGAGTGGGCTAAAATGCAGATTTGTCACCTCAAGTGGGCTCAAAATATGATTTTGCTACTTCGCAAAGTGGGCTTAAAACTTATATTCGTTGAATTGTTCCAATTCAAGCAACCAAGCTTTCATCCATAGGCATTCATGCAGTTTAGTAAGTAAGCACATAGTCTCATGGCAAGCATGCGAATCATGGCATTTATGGCAATTACACATGCAATATGCTAAAGCGTAAAAGTTTACCAAGTACTCCAACCCAAAACAAAAGTTAGTTAGAAATAATGCATGATCCTAACTATGTTAAGACGCCTAATGCAACACATTCAGTATGAAATTAACAGGCTCGACTACTAATATGGCATATGATTTGATTCAATTTGATAACATGCTTTTAAACACGTATTCAAAGAAGTGTATTGAAATTGCAATGTAGTTTCAATGATGCGCCGAGCCTCGGTGCATGCAAGACAAATGAATGGATGCAAACATGCGAGCATAAGGTATGCTAATTGAAAATGTTCATAATCTAACCATTAAAAGCGATTAAATAGAAATGAGAAAGACGTGGGGTTAGATGACATGCACACACACACACAAACACATACACACACACACACACTTATTACAACATTACACCCTCACGAAAGAAGGTCCGAATGAATAAGCTAAGCTAATCTAAGCTAAGCTAAGCTAACTAATCTAATTAAACTAATTAGATTAATTATTACAAATCAAATGAATAACTAGTAAACTACTTACTAATTATTATAACACTTTAACTAATTTAGCAAACTAGTTAATTAAATTACAAAGCCAATGTACATAAACTAATCATGCGAAATATTAAACTATGTTACCACAGCTTTGCCTCGGGTAATGGAGGTTGCATGCACTCGGTTTTCACCCCGAAAAGCCCTCCGATTTGCTCTTGAAAGGCTCTGTTTGCAAGGTTGAACATGTTCCAAGAACCTTCTGCTCCAACTTACCAATTCAATGCTGAGGATTGCACCAGTAGCCTGCCAGCCATGAATGACTTCTGCCAGCCATCTGTCGGCCAAAAGTGTGCCTCTACCAGCCAAGAATGAAGCACTGCCGGCCACCAATGAGCCACTGGTGCTCTGAGTCACCACACTGTAACAGAGCACAAACAGAGGAAAATGGAGGGTTTTCCAAGGATATGTTTGTACTGTGCCCCTTCTTGTCATCTCAAAACATCAAAGGAGTCACGTTCTTGGATCCAAAACCACCAATCAAGTATTTTCAATGCATGATGGCCAAAGATCCAAGGAGTACAATTCCAATAAATGCACAAAACAAGACTCGAGACCATTACCTTATCATGTGTGATCAAAGGCAATGGAGACTAAGGAGATTGGATCATTTCATCACTTTGAGTATGAAATACTCCAATCTTTCTTGTGTTCAATATAACGTCCGATTGAATACATGTAATGCAAATACAACATGCTTATCTTGTTCAAGTTTTACTTGTCCAATTTTGTTTACACATTTTACATTACCAAACCATTCTTTAATCGGTTAAGTCCAAGTTGAGTGTCCTATAATGAGAGAGGGGTCAACCAAAGGATGATTTATGACATGAGAGAGATCATGTTGTTGGTTAGTAGAAACCCTCAAAAGAGGATTAAAACCATTAAGCACAAGTCTCAATCTCAAGCTTAAACACAACCCTAAGGCTAACCAACCCTCAAAGCAAATGAAAAAGTGAAGAAATGAGGGAGATTGTAGATATTTCAGTACTGAAATGACATGCAAAATGATACTATAACATGCAAGCAACTCATGCAGAACATGTTTAAAAGACAAAAACACCAAACTAGTGAAGAGCACTACACTATAGGCATGCAATACAAAGGTCCAAAGGCACAAACACTTCAAAATAATTCTAAAATAGGTTAAAAGGAGTCCTAAAACATGTTTGAAGTAAGCTAAAAAGGCTAGAATGAAAGGCCAACACATAGCACAAACTAGTCTATTAAGTACAATTGCAATACAAGCATACAAAGCAAGCCTCAAGTGGCCAAACCAGCTCAAAAAAGAGCTAAAACTAGTCAAAATAATAGCAAAAACATGCTGAGATCAAGTCACAAAAAGCTAGAAAAACATGGTCACATGCTAACCTATCTACTCTTACAAACAAGACACAAGGAGGGGAGGCTACCCTCTCCCATTTTGGACCTAAAAATAATGTTTTTACCATTGAAAATCCCCTGGAATTTAGTGGTTAAGAGAGCCAAAAAAGTTGTTTTAGATAGTTTTGAAAGATGGCACAACAACTTAACAAGCAAGCTATAAGAAGGGTGAACCACCTCTAACTCCAATCAAACCTCAAACCACCATTTTAGTCCATAAAAAAGGAGGTTTCAGAGATTAAAACCAGCCTCAAAATAGCATGCAAAGATGGCCAAACAAGTATTTAAATTAGGCTTAAAATACAAGTGTTCTAGCTCTTGAAGACAAGATGCTATTTAGGTAGGCAAGTCAAACCAAGCCAATAACCTCTTCTAGAGCTCAAATAGGACCTCAAGCAACCTTAACACAATGGTGATCAAGGGCTCATATGCAAGAGTGTAGAGAATTTAGGCTTTAAGTCATAAAATATCAAGAGAGAGAGAGAGAGAAATTTTTTTGTCTTCAAAATTTCTAACCTTCCACATGCAAGAGGAAGGCTTCTATATATAGAAGATACAAAATCCCCTCAAAGAGATCCAGCCATACACATGCAAGAAGATGGCTCAACCTGTGCAAATAGCTGGCACAAAATATCAAAAAATATCTACTGATACACTGGTGGTCGGCCAGCCATCAGTGATGGCTGACAGGGGCTCATTGGTGGCCGGCAGGGCACATCAATGGCTGGTAGGCCAAAATCCATGGCCGACAGTGCCTCAACATGGCCAGCAGTGCATCAAAAATAACATGCTGAAAGGACCAAAACATGGTCCAAAAAATGAGATGGAATGGATACAGGGTTTGGAAAGCTTAAACCTGTGGTGTTTCGCCGCGGATTTCGAGCGCTCGACGAGCAATCAAACTTGTCACTGGATGTACCTACAAGAACATCCAAGTCTTAAGAACGGTAAAAAATGGGGAGTCTACAATTGCCTCTCTTTGACAGAACTCAGAGTCACAAAGATAACGTGAGTGAATGTCAGCCCAGAGGCGACCCATTTTGCCAAGGCCGTAAGACTTAGACAGACATTCAAAATGACAATACATAATGGCGCCCGCAGGCTGGGGCAAAATGCAAATGATATGAACAATGCAAGCATATAACTTATGATCATGCAATGAGGCTGTAATGAAGCATTTAAATGCAAGTGTTATGCACCAAGAAAATGCCACATTTTAAGCAAACCGACGAGGTACAGTAATCTCATACATGAAAAGAAGTAATCAAATAAAACGCCACGCGTGAGAATCACAAATTGAACCACATTTCATACAGAAAGGATGTAAGAAAATTATACAATCTTAACTGCACTTTACGCAGAAAAGGCTAAGAGCGATTGTCGGGTGCACCTGAAGGCTCAAACAAAATGCATCCTAGCGCGTCACACGCGAGAGGAGAAAAAGAAGTGGTGTAAACATTGGAGAGTGGTATAAACATCGGAGCACACCCCAATGTTTCTAACCAAAACAAGGTGGTATAAGTGTCGGGCACACGTCCCAAATGCTTCTAACCGGGGGGGTGGGGTGGTATAAACATCGGGCACACGTCCTAATGTTTCTAACCAAAACAAAGTGGTATAAGCATCGGGCACACGTCCCAAACGCTTCTGATCGGGGAGTGGTATAAACATCGGGCACAGGTCCCAATGTTTCTAACCAAAGCAAGGTGGTATAAGGATCGGGCACACGTCCTAAACGCTTCTAACCGGGGAGTGGTATAAACGTCAGGCACACGTCCCAATGTTGTTAACCAAAACAAGGTGGTATACGCATCGGACACACGTCCCAAACGCTTCTAACCGAGGTGTGGTATAAACATCGGGTACACGTCCCAATGTTGCTAACTAAAACAAGGTGGTATAAGCATCGGGCACACGTCCCAAACGCTTCTAACTGAGGAGTGGTATAAATATTGGGCACACGTCCCAATGTTTTTAACCAAAACAAGGTGGTATAAGCATCGGGCATACGTCCCAATGTTTCTAACCGGAACAAAGTGGTATAAGCATCGGGCACACGTCCTAAACGCTTCTAACCGGGGAGTGGTATAAACATCGGGCACACGTCCCAATGTTTCTAACCAAAACAAGGTTTCAGTGTAAACACCGGGGAGTACCCGAATATTTCTAACCAACGAGGTGTTGGTGGTAGGAATGATCTTAGCCGGAATCCCTGAATGAATCGTACATACAATATCGTGCATGCAGGGAAAGACACTTAACAAGTGTAATGCCATAAGAATGCATGTTCTATGTGAGACGAATGACCGTAACACAATGTTAGAGGCATGTTTCATAGACAACATGCAAGAAACGAAATAGAAGCATATTCTATGCAACGGGAGCGAGAGCATATTCTATACAAAATAATCAACGATGCATATTCAATGCAATGTGCATATTTTAAGCAAACATGGTGATGCATGTTCTATGCAACAATTCAAAATGCATATTCCATGCAACGATAAAGAAATGCACATTCTATGCAACGACAAAAGCATGTTTGATAAAGACGACTCAAAGGCAACTTCCGATTTACCTCTCGGAAGAGTTGCCATATGTCAAAAGGATACACCTTGTTTGTGTTGATGAGTGACGACCATCGCACACTGGAAACGCAATTCTAAGCTTCCGCGAAGACATTATGAATCAAACATTGAACACCCCTTACAATTCTTGGAATCCAAGGACACAAAACAGAGCCAAAGATGCAGGGGAAGCTTGTGGAACCCTGCCAGCCACCAGGGGAGGCCGCCGGCCACCTGTCGGCCACCAATGCACCACTGCCGGTCATCGATGTGCCACTGCTGGCCATCGATGGCAGATTTGGGCAAATTTGACTTTTCACACTTGGGTCTTTAAGTACACAACTCTAAACTTCATTTCCCCACAAACCCTTGCACGAAAATCATTCATTTTGCTCTCTAGGTACTCCTTCTCTCTAGATCCGCGCGTTCCACACGTTTTCCAACACCCTAAAAACATTTTCTTCGCTAAAACCCTCTAGTTTTCTTCACTTTGAACCGATCAGAATTTGATTTCGACGCTTCTTCCCTCATTTCCACCATTCTAGGCTCATTCCCCTCGAGTTTCTCTCAAGGTTAGTATACTTTTCTCAGCTTTGACTTTCTTTGACTTTTCCTCTCTCCTAGGGTTGACCTTTTCAAAGTTTCACCATTTTTCTACATTTTCTTTCATTTTTGCTCATTTTTGCACCTATTTCAGATGGCGGATGATGTTCCTCACGATGGGGCTCTTCCCTAGCTTTCTCCAGTAGACTTTGAGGCAGATGTTGAGGTTGAGCCAGAGGCCAAGCCGGAGCTATTATCGCTGAGCATACGCCCCTTCGATCCAGCGAGGTACCATCCTCAGACTCACATAGTACCCGTCGCAGGAGGCATCAAATCCTTTACCGACTTTGCTGAGGATGAGCCAGACGACCTTCTATTGAGAGAGCTAGCGTCTCATTTGTCGGCCATTGCCGTAGAGGTACGAAAATTGTCTTTTCTACAGTATTACCTTTAGCTGTCTACATCTCTTGCACTGTTTCAATCTGATTGTATCTCATGCACTGCCTTGATCTGACTGTATCTCATATATTACTGCTTTATATTCAACTGTACTTTCATTGCTTGATCTAATTGCATCTCATGCATTATCACATGATGGATCCCACTCGTTCAAAGGCTATGGCATGACGACCGCTCGAGACTGATACGGCGAGCTCCCAACTGGACTTCATGACATTATTGATAAAACAGGCTTCGGTATGTTCTGCTCCAACCTGACTCGGGTTGTAGCGAGCCGTCCTCTCTTAGGGGCTCTAGTGGATAGGTGGTAGGATACCACCAACTCCTTCCATTTCTCTACCACGGGGGAGATGACGATGACCCCTTACGACTTTGCCATGATCACTGGCTTAGGCATAGGGCGTGATTCGATTCCTCTCGACCCTGACATGGAGGAGTGGGAGGCAGCATGGGTCGCGTTGCTAGAGGCACATACACCGGCACTCCAGTCAGGCATGGTCCGGTATGGCTGGTTTGTCCCGAGACGATCAAGGCGACAGAGCAGTACGCTAGAGGCTTTCTTATGTTCCTTTTCGGTACCACCTTGTTTTCGAACAGGTGGAATACCGTGGGCCTTATCTGCTGAGCACCTTGGTAGTGCTCCATCGAGTTCAATTCTATGATTGGGGTGGAGCCGGCCTCACTGCTTTGTATGGATACATGAGCTCGACTTCTTGCATGAGTGAGAGCTTGATCGGCGGCTACTGGCGGGCTTGGGAGGTACACAGCTTAGTTTTCCCTTTTCGCTTTACATTTTCTGCTTAACATTTCTTGCTTTACATTTATTCAACACATGTATTTTCTGTTCTGCATTCTCTGTATCTGCTCATACGCTGTATGCTTTTTGCTTCGCATTTTCTGCATCTATTCATGCTGTGTGCTTTTTGCTTTGCATTTTCTGTATCTGCTCATACACTGTATTGATCACATATCATCGCATTTTCCCTGCAGCTGTGGGTGTACGCATACTTGCCGGCTCTTGCTCCCGAGCCTGTAGAGGAGGTTCTAGCGATAGTCCCGTTTTCTCGGGTATACGACGGCCTGCTTCGCCGTAGGACCCCAGAAAACTTCATGTTTTTTCGCTAGTATTTCAACGTGGTTTCGGCGCGGTTTCGGCACATGAGGTAACCCAAAACAAAGTCATTCCGCTTTTCAACCATTTGAATTCACATATTACAAATAACAGCGACTAATCATCTGTTCATTTTCATTTCAGATCACATGGCAGCCTTGGGCCGTGATACCATCAGGGCTTCGAGCCTAGTATGATACAACTCGGATCGTCACCCGTCATCACATTCTTTTCAAGGGCCCGATTTGCTGTGCCTGGTTCTTGGGTGAGCGCTTCGCGCGCTAGACCTTAGGCTTGCCTGCCCTATTTATACCGATGGCGCCTCCAGTATCCATGAGAGCGACACACAGACTGTCTGCCGCAGAGGTGATCTAGTTCATGGTAGGGCTAGAGGCGGATTACTTCCATGTAGAGGGCGATTATGCGACCTTCATCCAGACACACCTGATGCTACCTCTGACCGATGTTCGTGGAGGTGAGGGAGCGAGGGCTCCAGCTATGAGAGAGAGAGAGAGGCAGAGGGGCCAGGACGACCAGGTCTCATGGCAGGAGAGATTTTGGGGCAAGACAGAGGATTAGGTGGCCAAAGCTGCCTACTACACTGACTTGCTGGCGACCCAAAGGGGAGACTTACCAGATTCCCATTGAGCTTGCACCAGCTAGCCACGAGCTCGTCAGAGTTCGAGGCCTTACCCCGGTATGTACCATACTTTACATGTTGCACATTCAATTCATTTCAGTTATGCTTTATAGACGGCTGATCATCTCAACACATTTACAGGCATCCATAGAGTACACCAGGCAGGCTCTCGAGCTAGCGGCTTCTTTGATGGGAATGGTTCAGATGAGCATGAACCTGCTCAGCCTCTACAGGATTTCGGTAATTTCCTTCAGTTTGCACTTCATGTCATGAAATTTTCTGCTGATACATTAGCATTTCAACTATAATCTGTTCCACACTACACTGAACTGATACATTGCATTAAAACACTGCATAGATACACTACTCCCATACACTACATACAACTTTGCATCTGATATACACCACAACTAATGTATTTTGACAAATTGCCCTTTCTAGATCCTTTTTCAGATCCCAGCCCCATCGGACGCCCCAGCGAGAGTCGCAGCAGGACCTTCAGTTCCTCCTCCAACAGCAAGGAGGAGAGGGAGACAGGCTACGACACGTAGCTGAGGTAGAGCTAGGGGCATCCATGGTGAGAGTGGCCCCTCAGAGCCCGTTCTAGACGATGATGATGATGAGATGAGCGAGGATGAGGGTGAGGCAGCGAGTCTACAGTCAGAGTCATCTGAGGACGGAGACAAGGACGCCAGCTCGGATTCCACTAGTGGTGAGGCTGTAGAGGCTGAGGAGGGCTCCGGTTTAGACTCTGATTCGGATTCAGACAGTGGCGCCGATGGAGACAATGCTTCAGAGTCTGCTCCGCCGAGGAAGAGGACGAAGAGGGCCTCTCAAGCTTGAGATAGTTGGCGCTGATCTTTCTATGCTTTTGATTTACTTTCTTTTTGCTAGTAGTATTGGCACTTTGTACAGTTTAGACGAGCTTGATTTCTTTAAAAACTTGTACTCTTTTGCAAAAAGTGACCATGATTGGAATAAAAAAAAGCTTTTGATTAAAAAGTGTTATGTTTCGCATTCTGAGCATTATCGCATACCATCACATAGCATAAAAAGAAATGAGATTGGTCTTGATTGAAAACTGCACATTCCATTTGCATTGTCTTAATCAAGTAGTGAACCGACCAACAACTGAAATAACAAACAGAGCAAAACAACTCGATAAACAAAACAACTCGATAAGAAAAACAAGGACGATTACAACTTAAATTAACATGCTAAGCCCAAAAGGACTGAAAACAAGACCTCAAAAGATGCGAATAACGGAATACAACTGTTGCATGCACTCGAATCTTCACAAAGGAGGACAATGGGCAGAAAAGGGGGGCTGCTGGCTACAAAGGATGGCCTGCCGGCTACCTATGTCCTCTGCTGGCCATCAATGTGCCTCTGTCGACTATTGATGAGCCTCTGCTGGCCATTAATGCGTAGAACCTCCGAAACGTTGACACCTGGCCTCCACTCACTGCCTTATCTTCTACAAAAGCTCTAGCTTCGTGGTTTCTTCATTCTAGCTCTATTTTTGCCCCAAATGGAGCCATTCTTCACCGAAAAACTCTCAAATTGGATTGCAACTTTAGATGGCTCGAAAAAGTTAAATTTCTGAGGTTTTGGGATAAACACACTATTCCCGCTATGTTTTCCGTTCCTCTACGCCGTGGCTAGATATTGGAACCCGGTTACACATGTTTTTAGCTTCGGGGGACAAGAGATATGCCCCACAATTGAAGAATTCCAAGTTTTGATGGAATCCCAGCGTGACGAGGAAATCTTGCCCTAGTTACGTTTTGGCCACATCCAGGCTTTAGGAAGAATGTGTGGGCTCACTTTACACGATGCCCAATCTTTGGTTCATAACGAGGAGTGTCTTTGGCAATCTTTGGTTCCCGGCGATAGAAATTCCCAGCTTGATTAATCGATTTTCTGATGCCAGCGACTGCGGTGATTGTCTTTGGCAAAGTTTTCGACTGCATGTCCTCTGCTTGTGTATGTTGGCTCATTTTCTGCTGCCCCTGGCTTCGGAGGGTCTAGCATTCGCTTGATTGAAGTTGCCCAAGGCTTGGAAGAAGGCAAGAGCTGCATTGGCTTGACACTAGCCGAGACTTTGATGGGTTTGGACGCTTTCCATCGCCGGGAGACAACCAAGTTCGCAGGAAGTCCACTACTCTTGTAGGCAACGTTTCTCCACCCTTCTCACATGTGTTTCTCACATCACTTAGCCCTCAGGCTTTGTTTTTCTCTCAAAACCTTTTTTCACTTTTCTCTCCACATACACCTCTCTATTCTTTAATCTCTCTTATTTTTCATCCCTCCCCAGGTATGGCACATGGATAGGTTGAGAGTAGTGGACTCTTGCCCTTGCGTATTCAGCGTGCGGCTATTTCTTTCGCCAACGGCTAGTTGATTTCACGAACGAGGGATGGTGGTACCACTAGATGTGCAACAGATCCGCTGTTGACATTGCTTAGCATTGCCCCTGGTTTGATCTGTCTGAGATGAGCTACAGCATGTCTCACCAGCCTGGCATTCAGTTGGTTGGTTTGACGCACTGTGTCTTTTATTTTCCATTCTGGTTCAAGCGTCAGTTTGGACATGAATAGACTTCCCCGAAAGAGGGGATAGAATACCTGACTTCATTTCCAATCTGAGGATCACAACTAGCTCGATACCCCACTGCATGGAGGACAAGAGAACTTCTGGCTTCCGCTCTCAATTTCAGTTGCATAGCTTGGCTTGAAGATGAGGCGCAAACCAGGCCTACTTTAGCATCTGAAGCTTCCACAAGCTCTGGGAGGGGGCGCAGGAACACCTAGCTCAACTATGTCCCAAGTTTATTGCTTTGATTTGTACTTTCAAGTTTTCCTTTTGAATGTAATAAAAAGCAACTTCGATTTGTATCATGAGTCGGAGAACTCTGTATTGAAATCAATGAAATTGGAGGTTGTGGGTACTAAAAATTTTCCTTTTGGTCCAACAATGGTCTAAGTTGTAAAAAGATTAATTTGAACAAAATCGCCTTTTATCAAAACTTTTCAAAACCATTTTCGATAAGGATCACAACTGGACATACCTAGAATCCATCCTTGAGATGTACAACCCCGAATCCAGCAAACGAAAAGTTGCCCCTTGTTTGAATAGCACTGCGCTGTAACCAGCTCTTAGAGTGAAGATCACAACCGAACTCTTGGATGCAGGAAAGACAAAGATGATCAGAAAAATCTCATGGACACAGTTGAGTTGGAAGTGTGTATGGCTGGACTTCAGAATGAAGTTGCCTACGTATCTTGAAGATAGGAATCAAGCCTTACGTAGTTTGGTTCCAGTTCACTCGGGTATTAACGCTTTCCTTTTGCGCTCTAACTTTTGCCAAGGCCGCCCTTTTTGGGTTTTCAACCTTGCAAGCTCAATTTTTATTTTTTCTATTTTTTTGTGCTCTAACTTTTGCCTAAGTCGCCCTTTCGGGTTTTCGGCCTAGCAAGCCACTCAAGGGTAATATTTCGTTAACTTGTCCATGTTGATTGGTTGGGAGAATTCGAGGCCATCTAAGTCCATAAGAATGACAGCTCCACCTGACCAAATAGATTTGATGATGTAAGGACTAGTCCAATTAGGTCTGAACTTGCCCCTAGGGTCATGGATGGGAGCTTGGTTGTCCTTGAGCACCAAATCCCCTTCTTTTAGATTCCTGGACTTAACTTTCTTGTTGAAAGCCTTGACGATTCTGCATTGATAACTTTGGACGTGGTACAGTGCTTTCAGCCTCCTCTCGTCGAACAACATTAGTTCCTCGAACCTGCTCTACTGCCAATCTGCTTCTGTTATCTGACACTCAGCCATAACCTGGAACGACGGAACTTCAACTTTAATCGGCAGAACAGCCTCCATCCCATAAACCAGAGAATATAGAGTTGCCCCAGTTGATGTTCGGATTGATGTCTTGTACCCCCAAAGAGCAAATGGCAGCTTATCTGGCCAGTCCCTGTAGGTTTCTACCATCTTCTGTAGAATGTGCTTGATGTTCTTGTTGGCGGCCTCAACAGCTCCATTGGTTTGCAGCCGATATGAGGATGACTTATGAAAAGCCACATTGTATTTCTCCAACAAGTCGATCACTTCTTTCTTGAAGTGGGAACCATTGTCCGAAATGATCTCATTCGGGACCCCATAACGACAGATGATATTATTTCTGATGAACTTGGCCACGTGCGACGCTTTCAGCACTGCGTAGGATTGGGCCTCGACCCACTTTGTAAAGTAGTCTATTGCCACCAGGATGTACTCATGGCCGTTTGACCCCTTCGGAGTAACTGCCCCAATAACATCGATTCCCCAGACTGAAAATGGCCATGGCGAAGTCATGTTGTACAACTTTGACGGTGGGATGTTCATGCGATTTGCATGGATCTGGCATTTGTGGCATTGCTGGACAAAACCAATAGAATCCTCCTCCATGGTTGATCAGTAGTAACCCTGTCAGAGAATCTTCTGAGTTAGCATCACTCTGCCCATGTGCGATTCGCACTCTCCTCCATGGATGGCCTCCATTAAGCGCTTCGACTCTTCAGCATCAACACACAACTTGTGCATTCCCAAATGGCTTTGTTTGTACAATTTACCCCCGCAGATGATAAACTGAGTAGCCATTCGCCATATTGCCCTCTTATTTTTGGCATTTGCCCCTAGTGGATAAACCTCCTTCTCCAAGAAGTTCCAGATGTCATGATACAAGGGGTTCTGATCTTGTACTTCATCTATTGCAACAATCAGCTCGTAGGCCGCACATATCTCTATTCAATAATAATTGGACGCATCCGGACTCCCAAAGGGATGTCAATCACGGAAGATAGAGTTGATAAAGCGTCAGCGAACCTGTTGCTCTCTCTTAACAAATGCGTAAAGGTTAGCTTCTCAAACCTAGGAATCAGAACGTCTAGGGTTTAGTGATAGGTTTTCATCATTTCTTCCTTAACTTTCTAGTCTCCTTTCGCTTGAAACACAACCAGGTTTGAGTTCCCAATGACATCCAACCGTTTTACCCTAAGTTTGAGAGTGGCTTCCAAGCCAGCGACACATGCCTCGTATTCTGCTTCGTTGTTTGATACCTAGGAACTCCGCTAACGCTCTCCCTTTTACAGACTTGCGAGTCATATACTTTAAATCAAATTCAGAGAGAAGAAGCAACTAACAGGCTAGCCTACCCGTAAGTGCTGGTTTCTCGAAGAGATATTTGATGGGATCTAATCTCGAAACCAAAATTATGGAGTGAGCTAATAGGTAGTGCCTCAACTTCCTGGTAGCCCATACCAAGGCTATCTCCAGCGGAGTGTAATGAGTCTCATATTCCAGCATCTTCTTGCTCAGGTAATAGATGGCCTTCTCCACTCTATCCTTAGATTCCTACTCAAGCATTCAATCCATTGTCGTGTCGGTTATTGACATATACAAAATCAACGGCTTTTCCGGCTCTGGCGGTGACAACACGGGTGGGTTCTGTAGATACTGTTTGATTTGCTCAAAAGCAACCTGGCATCGATCATCCCATTGGAATTTATTTCCTTTCTTCAAGAGACCAAATAGTTGTTCACAATTCAAGATTAATTTTGCAATAAACTGTCTTATGAATTGCACTTTACCCAAAAAGCCTCGCACCTCCTTTTCAATCATTGGTGGTGGCATTTCTAGGATGGCCTTGATTTTGGAAGGATCAACCTCAATGCCCCTTTGTGTGATCAAGAACCCCAGCATTTTTCTTGCTGTGACACCAAAAGTGCATTTCTGAGGATTCAGTCACAATCGATATTCTCTGATCCATTGGAAAATTTTCTTCAAGGCGGTGTGGTGGCCCTTTCTTTCCTTGGATTTGATAATCATGTCATCTACATACACCTCAACCTTTTTGTGGATCATATCGTGTAAGATTGTGGTTGCAACTCGCTGATAAGTAGCCCTAGCATTTTTTAGACCGAACGGCATCACCCTTTAGCAGTAGGTTTCCCACGGCGTGGTGAAGGCAGTCTTCTCCCTATCCTTGGGTGCTATCAAGATCTGGTTGTACTCGGAAAACCCATCCATAAAGGAGAGTAGCGCATGGCCTGCGGTGAAGTCCACCAATTCGTCGATGTGCGGTAGCGGAAAGTCGTCCTTCGGACTAGTTTTGTTCATATCTTTGAAATCTACACACCCGAATTCTGCTATTTTTCTTCGGCACCGGAACAATGTTGGCCAACCAAGTAGGATACTTAGATACTAGCAAGAACCCTGCATTTATCTGCTTGGTGACCTCTTCCTTGATTTTCAGAGCCCGATCCAGGCGTATTCTCCGAAGCTTCTACTTGACGGGCCGGGCCTCAGGGTCAAGAGGGATCTAGTGCTGTACAATCTCAGGATCGATTCCAAGCATGTCTTCGTAGGACTACACGAAAAAATCTTTGAAATCTTTTAATAAAGCGACTAAGCGCTCGCGTTCCTTCGAAGACAACGTGGAGCCAATCTGGACCAGGTGCGGATCATTCTCAGTACCCATATTAATTGAAGTGATTTCATTAACTAGGGGTTTTACAAACCTCTCCTCCTCCCGATCAATCAAATGTTTCAAAACCAGAGGAATTTCTTCCTTATCGTTTTTATCAAAGTTTTAAAAGTCATGATCAATGCAATACACAAGTGGCATAGAAAAGTACTTAGAAATAGCAGTGGTGTCATTCTCATTCACAACTTTTAGCTCGTCCAATTCCTCAGTTACAATCGACTCAAAAGAAAAAGAAAAAGACAACCTGGACAAAACAACAGCATCCGGGTTATCAACCCCAGGAATACCGGACTCTGACTCAAAGGACCTAGAATCTGATTCCGACTCCACAGACTCTGTGGAATCAGATTTTGGTTCACTACCTGATTCAGAACTGCTGGACAAAAAGCCCTCCTCGAACTGCCAAATGAGGGAGGGTGCGATAGATGCATCTAGAATGCCGGAAGAAGGGCCCACAGTTGATTGATCTCCAATCATGGAAATAGAGAAGTCATCCTCCAAGCTCTCTGGTGTGATCCGAGGATCTGAAAGAAGACAAGCCAGTGTTGCTCCTATCTGAAGTTCTGTGCCATCGGACTCATCCTCTATATACTGTTCAGCCTCAGCTAGTAGGTCAGTCTGCTCTTCTTCAACTTCATTCCCTTGCAACTGTAGGTCGAAAAAGATCTCAAAGCCGGGCAAATGCCGCTTTTCAGAATTCATCCATGGCTTAGGAAAGCCGCAAAATGGAAAATCCTCCCCCTCCCGGACAAAGCGTCCATTTAGGGTTCCTTGAATGAGTCTATGCACCAACTCATAGTGCTTCCCAATTTGTTTAGCCTTCGCCCTTCTTGCCATTTCCTTTCCCTTTCTTATCCAGTCCTCTGTGATAGGCGTGTAACCTAGACCAAAGGTATGAGAATTATGTGGCACTTCGTCCAATATAGCGATGCCCTTCCGGCCGCTCCTTCCCAATCCCATTCCGGGTACATGTTGCAACGGATTGAGCACTGACATACAACCCCTTATCAATAGCTAGAATATCTTGCACTACCCGGGCCTCGGCCAAGGTGAATCCAGACAAAAAGACATCCTCCTTACCGTGCACAATTTCTAGTACCGGTGTAGTAACTTCTGATGGAGGATGTATGGAAGAGTTCCCAAAAACAATAGCTACCTCCTTCCCATGGGGGTACTTCAGTATTTGATGCAGAGTGAAAGAGATAGCTTTCACTTGGTGCAGCCACGGCCGCCCAATGAGTAAATTAAAGGTGGCCGGAACATCCAAGACATGGAATTCAATGTCCTGTTGTGTCGGGCCAACCTGAGTTCTGATCTGAACTGTCCCCATCACATCTCGACTTGTATTGTCATAAGCCCTAACCACCTGAGCCGTTGGTGCGAAGTTTGTCGGTTTCAAGCCAATATCATAGGCTGTGCACGACGGACACACATTAATTGCGGACTCGGTATCAACCAAGACGACTGGTATCCACTTCTCTTTACATTCAACAGAGATATATAGTGGTTTGTTGTGCTTAGAGCCCTCAGGCGACAATTCCTTATCTGTAAAAGTTAAAGTCGGTGAAGCACCACCTAGGAAAACCAGTCCCACTAACTGCTCGGGGGTTGTGTCGATAGAGAGCTTAGCCTTATCCATTGGTAATAGGACGGTTTGTCTATGCACCCGTGAAGCCATGAGTAATCCCCAAATGGAGATGTCTACTTGAATCTTCTTCAGCTGCTTCAGTATAGCTTCTTCTTCTAGCAGTTTATCTTTTTGTTTCTCAGCTTCCTTATCTTTCCTTGACGTTTCTGGTTGGTCCAGGTGTGGGGCTTGAAGTACCACCCGCTCCGAGTCATGTGATCAACTTCCTCGGAATACCATGTATCATCTGGCAGACTCTGTCCCCAATCTTCATCTATGTGGACAAGATGCAAATCACCATCTTCCCACCATATTCCTTTGGCAATCGACAAACAACTGTTCGGTTTCATTGCAAGCATTCCTGTATGCTGCAACACAGTCAGTCTCCGCAGGGCCTTTGGCTTTTCTTGCCTTTTGAGCATTCTCAATTCTTTCATATTTGAACCGCTTCAGCGTGGCCTCCTGTTCTGTATTAGCTATACAAATACTACCAAATTCTTGAGCAAAATTCTTACTACCGATGCTCTCCGGCAACTTCCCCTTGTTGTCAACCGTTTCGGCCGTTGCAGCAATCCCCGTTTCCAACTGTTCTTGCTTCGGTTCAAACCCCTCATCTACATTTGGTTCATCACTGAGCCACCCTATATTATCCGTTGATCCGTTCATATCAAACAACCCATCTGTACATTCTCCAGATCCTGTTCATTGAAGAACTGCAGATTACTGATGTCCTCTTTAAGCTCAGCTAAGTCATCCAGTCCCTACATTAACCTTCATTCCTGCAGGCAATTCTACCCCTGGTCTGGCCTGACTTGTTGGCATAATGTAGCATTAGGGGTTGTATGCTTTCTCAATTAAGCTCACAGAGTCCTCAGGCATGCCTTCTTCTACCACAGCCACTACCGCAGGTTCGGGTTGGGATATGGACGTGCTCATTATGCACAAGTCTGTGCTTTTCGAGATGAACAGCACCAGCTTAGGCAGGTGGGAGGGGGTGATGTATATGCTGGGGTCGTATGAGATAGCCATTGTTTGGATAAAGTTTACTTGCCTGGGTGGAGGAGGGGGTTAGTTATGTGGTGGGAGAGGATTTGTAGTGATGTTAGGCTTCTTAGGAGACGTTATCACTTTGTTGTCAATGAGATCCTGAATCTCATGACGGAGTCTAAAGCATAGGTCGGTATCATGACCATGCTGCTGGTGGAAGGCGCAGTACTTGGCCGGGTTGTATGTAGGAGGGAGGGGATTAGGCAATAGGTGCAGCTCTAAGGGCTTCAGATGCCCTTTTTTGATCAGGACCCTCAAGGCCGCAGATAGAGATATGTAGAGTGGGGTGAAAACCCTCTGGCCCTGAGGTTGGTACTTTACAAGTTGTGAGGTGGTTTCGGATGCACCGGTAAAGGGGGTGGCTGTTTTCAGTGTGGTGGTGACCATACCAACATTAGAAGTCCTTGTAGTTGCATTACTACTTGTAGCCGCATTTGAACCAGGTGTAAAACCCTTATTGGGCTGCTCTTTTTCATGGTCAATCAGACCCTGTTTCATCGCATCCTCTATCTGTACCACTATCTCATGAAGGTCAGTAAATGTAGGTAGAGGTAGGACTATCATTTTTTGTAGCAACCTCGGTTGCAGATTACAAATGACCATTCTTATCTGGTCCTTTTTAGCTGGCCGGGTAGTCATCATGGAGGCCTTGGCCCTCCACCGAGTGACAAAATCGGAGAACCCCTCCTTTGGCTCTTGACGAGTAGCCTCGAGATCACAAGTTGTGACCTCGATTTGAGTGTTATAGGAATATTGGGCAATAAAGGCCTCAACCATCTCTTCCTAGCTCCTCTTCACGGAATCTTCCAACTTAGCATACCAAATGTGTGATGCCCCAATCTACACTATTGGTTGTAGTCAAGGGAAAGTCACTAATGAGTCTTATGGTCAATAACCAAGTAAGATCCCAGATCGTCGGAGGAGTCAAATTAGCCTCCTTTCTAAGTCCAGATTTCTTAGGTAGGGCACTACCTTTTTGACAGGTCTTAAGAGGTATTGACACAAGGTCACATAAGTAACGTTAGGGGTTATATTGGTGATAGAATATAAGTACATAATAACCACGAATATCCTTAATTACAAAAGCTCGTTCCATTACATTACATCCCAAAAGAAAATTTAAATCTTCATATGAGCCTTACAAAATATCAAAAGGGAAATTTCTAACTTTTCTAAGATAGCCAAATGTCTTCGAAGGTTTTCGGCTCGTTGTCTCCAGCTATAAGCTCCTCTTCGGCACCTGGCATGATATGCCGTGAACTTTGAATGCCCAGTGAATGCGCACACACCCCGCTCCTTTTTCCCAGTCCAATACACAATCACAAATATGACAACAAGTAATGAAGCATGATATTCAACTAAACAAACAAAGGGTTACAAAGTTAGATGTTAGTAAATTAGAAATCCCATAAAGAGACTTCGTTCTCCCAACCACGAGAATCGGACGCGGCTTATTCGGTATGCCCTTTCTTTTGCTGCTTTATTGCAGACCTTACCTCAGATGCCTACCAACGGTTATGTACCGTGTAGTGCCAACCGTAGGGCCTCAAAAGAGATGGTAAAATAGGGCCTTGCCCATTCCCTCCTTACACCAAACCACGTAGGGTCCGAATATATATTAAACTCAGAAATTTATCTCGAAGGTGTGCCTTTGGAAAGTTTGAGAGATCGGAATGAAAAAGATAGTTTTGTACTGAATAAGGAGAACTACAAGAAGAGTAGGATCATGGCTCAACTCTTTTCATTTTTAACACAAGAAAATCACTAGAACACATCTGAAAACAATGTTTAAAACCCTTAAGAGCATGTATTTGAAAAAGGAGAATAAAAGAGAGGGTTGTGTTGTTGCTTACTTGCTAGGCTAAGCCAAGTTGAACAAGATTGCTCTCCTCTTCCTTCCTCTCTCTCAAGACTTTTCTCTTGCTCTCCTTTCCCTCCTTTAGGCCAAATGTAGGTGTGTGTGTGTGTTGTTTGTGTATGCTATGCTAAGAGGGTGGTTGTATATATAGGCAAATTTGGTGTGAAACGACACAAAGGTCCATTAGTTGGAATTGGATTGAGAAGTTTGGATTTACTTGGAGTCTAAAGGAATAGGGAGTGATTAAGGGACTTAATTATGTGATTATACAAGATTTAGTTAGCCTCTAGTTGGAATGGAACTAGGTTGGGAACACAATTCCTTGATTTAGGGGTGCTTGGTACTTTTGCTTCTAGAATGCCATGATTACAAGCCTTGAAAATTGATCCCTCGCACCCACCTAGGTTGGCCGGCCATGGGAAAGGGAAATGGAGAATATTCTATTCAATATATGTGTACTATGGAGATATTCCCAATATATATATATAGATCCACAAATTGATTTGGTGGTACTATAGTATAAAAAGTACATGTACTAGTTTGGGGCAAATCTTGAAATTAATAAAAGAAGTGAGGGCATGGAATTAAACTCATGTATTGGAACCTTATTTATGTAGAATTAAATTAAATTAGGCTAAGGAACCTAATTAGGTCAGGCTATTATTGTTCAGATAAAAATTAAAAATACTAACTGGCAAAATTCGAAATAATTTAAGAAACTAAGGGGCTTTAAGGAAATAATTCAAATGTAGGGGTTTTTAAAGAAAATACATTTTTCAGGGGCTTCACAAAATGGCCGTGATACCCGACAGGGTCCGGTCGAAGAGGGATAGCTTTTGTAGTCTAGTCAGGCCTATCGGCCGCAGAATATCTAAAAATAGCCGCAAGTGGACCATAGGATCTCCCGAGCCGTCGAAGCGGTCTATGTGTGGCATTTTAAATCTATCAGGCAATGTCACCACTGCATCGGTATAGCCATTCTCTATATCTGGGATTGAGTTGACACCTTGAGCTCGTTTGAAAAGCTTCTCGATCTTGCTTACTTTCAGAGCGGTAGGGTCGACCTCAAACTCAAACAGTGCCTCCGTTGGGTAGATTAGTGCTTTGGAAGTCTGAGGTGGGACTGGCCCTGCTGGAATGTCTGCATTCTCCTGGACATTAGTCGCATCCCTGGGTATTGGAACCCTGACTGGGGGTGGATGCGAAGCAGAAGCTGCTACTTGTTGTGGTTGTTATTGCTGTTGAAGCCTAGCAATCAGTTCAGCCTGCTGGGCTGTAATCTCTGTTTGGCGAGCGGTAACTTCCGCTTGGCGGGCAACGTCTAGTTGCATGGCCTCGATGGTTTGTTGAAGTTAGTGCATCATATCCTCCATATTGTCCTCCAATAAGATCCTTAGATTGGTAAATCCCCCTTACTTTGGTCCAGAGTGCTCGGGGGGTAACTACCTCGTTTGAAGCAATCAAATACTACCTTGCAAAAAGAAAATAAAGCAAAAAAAGAAACAACAATCAGCTAACGCACAACACCTCGTCTTAGACAAGGACAACACACAGTTGAATTCATAAGCTAGACAATCTGTACTCAAACACTGATTTCTGTCCCAAATTTTTGCCTCAAAACTGATATCCTCAAATTGATACCCTGACTTGCAACTAATATATACATTCTTGTAGAGTCACACTCTAAAAGCACATATCAAGGAAGTGAGCCAAAACACCTCTATGTTGAGGTATGGTTTCCCTATCCTAGTTTCATCAGGAACTAGGGATTCGCTACGCAAACAAGCGGTTTCAAACAATCTTTCATTCTGGTGAGCAACCTGTCCTAGTTTGGATCAGTCTCTATAGCTTCCGATATGCAACTGCCGATTGGTTAAAAAGGGTGCCTTAGCAAGACCACCTAATATACCTCTCTCTCCTAACACTAAGAAGTGAAAGGAGGATCAAACGGTACAGTGGTAGTCCAGATCCAAGGTTTGTGTTCCCATCATGGCAGAGCCCGCAACTGGTCAACCTTATGGCACGCTTTTCCAAGCGAGCCTCTGGCAAATCGTTCAGGAATAGCAGACGGCAAACACCGTGACTTAGGCGCACCGATGCAAATGCATTGCAAAGAAACACGTAAGTGTAAATAAAATAACATATCATGGGTTCGAGTCAAGGTCTCTAATTCTCCAGCAGAGTCACCAGAAACTCTAGCTCGACTTTTTCGCGCCCCCTTTCGGAGAGCTCGAATTGGTCCCATAGTTCCGGACTCCTGTCACGGTTCTGAATCTAATCTCACAAAGTGCAATGTGAGACTGATAAACACTAAAGAGTCCAATCCAGCAAATCATTTTGGAAAATCGATTTTGAATCAAATAATGCCAAAATTGGATTGCTTTGCCAGATTACAGAGTCGCCACCTAAATATTTTGTTTTTGGGAAATTTAAGAAACCCTGACTCGTGCCAAAGGCCATGTGTTCGTCATCACCAAAGTTGCCTCGGCTCAGGAACTTGGGTACGAGAAGGGAAGGTCCTGAAATGAGCACCCCTCGCTCGCCCGATCAAAGATCGGCCTCTACTATCATGATATGTTGTTTTATAAACCTTATGTGTTCTTATCCGGTTATTAGCTAACATTAATATGTGACGCACACAAATAAGTATAGACTAAGTCACAAGACTTGGAACAAGTTCAACTCATGTTTGTTTTTTAAAATGGTTTGAAGTTGCCACTATCGAGTGGGCTAAAACGTGGATTTGCCACCTCAAGTGGGCTTAAAACATGATTTTGCCACTTCACAAAGTGGGCTTAAAACTTATATTCGTCGAATTGTTCCAATTCAAGAAACCAAGCCTTCATCCATAGGCATTCATGCAGTTTAGCAAGTAAGCACATAGCCTCATGGCAAGCATGCGAATCATAGCGTTTATGGCAATTACACTCATGCAATATGCTAAAGCGTAAAAGCTTACCAAGTACTCCAAGCCAAAACAAAAGCTAGTTAGAAATAATGCATGATCCTAACTATGCTAATATGCCTAATGCAACACATGCAATATGAAATTAATGAGCTTGGCTACTAATATGGCATATGATTTGATTCAATTTGATAACATGCTTTTAAACATGAATTCAAAGAAGTGTATTGAAATTGCGATGCAGTTTGAATGATGCACCGAGCCTCGGTGTATGCAAGACAAATGAATGGATGCAAACATGTGAGCATAAGGTATGCTAATTGAAAATGTTCCTAATCTAACCATCAAAAGCGATTAAATAAAAGAGAGAAAGACGTAGGGTTGGAAGACATGCATACAAACACGCACACTTATTACAATATTACGCCCTCGCGAAGGAGAGTCCGAATGAATAAGCTAAGCTAATATAAGCTAAGCTAACTAATCTAATAATTAAACTAATTAGATTAATTATTACAAATCAAATGAATAACTAGTAAACTAATTACTAATTATTACAACACTTTAACTAATTTAGCAAACTAGTTAATTAAATTACAAAGCCAATGTACATAAACTAATCATGCGAAATATTAAACTATGTTACCACAGCTCTGCCTCGGGTAATGGAGGATGCATGTACTCGGTTTTCACCCTGAAAAGCCCTCCGGTTTGTTCTTGAGAGGCTTTGTTTGCAGGGTTGAACATACTCCAAGAACCTTTTGCTCCAACTTACCAATTCAACGCTGAGGATTGCACCAGTGGCCTGCCAGCCATGAATGCCTTCTGCCGGCCATCTGCCAGCCAAAAGTGTGCCTCTACTGGCCAAGAATGAAGCACTGCCGGCCACCAATGAGCCACTACCGGCCACTGGTGCTTTGAGTCACCACACTGTAACAAAGGAAAATGGAGGGTTTTCCAAGGGTATGTTTGTACTGTGCCCCTCCTTGTCATCTGAAAACATCAAAGGAGTGGCGCTCTTGGATCCAAAACCACCAATCAAGCATTTTTAATGCATGATGGCCAAAGATCCAAGGAGTACAATTCCAATAAATGCACAAAACAAGACTCGAGGCCATCACCGTATCATGTGTGATCAAAGGCAATGGAGACTAAGGAGATTGGCTCATTTCATCACTTTGATTATGAAATGCTCTAATCTTCCTTGTGTTCAATATAATGTCCGATTGAACACATGCAATGCAAACACAACATGTTTATCTTGTTTAAGTTTTACTTGTCCAATTTTGTTTACACATGTTACATTACCAAACCATTCTTTAACCGGTTAAGTCCAAGGTGAGTGTCCTATAATGAGAGAGGGGTCAACCAAAGGATGATTTATGACATGAGAGAGATCATGTTGTTGGTTAGTAGAAACCCTCAAAAGAGGATTAAAACCATTAAGCACAAGTCTCAATCTCAAGCTTAAACACAACCCTAAGGCTAACCAACCCTCAAAGCAAATGAAAAAGTGAAGAAATGAGGGAGGTTGTAGATATTTCAATACTGAAATGACATGCAAAATGATACTACAACATGCAAGCAACTCATGCACAACATGTTTAAAAGACAAAAACACCAAACTAGTGAAGAGCACTACACTATGGGCATGCAATACAAAGGTCCAAAGGCACAAACACTTCAAAATAATTCTAAAATAGGTTAAAAGGAGTCCTAAAACATGTTTGAAGTAAGCTAAAAAGGCTAGAATGAAAGGCCAACACATAGCACAAACTAGTCTATTAAGTATAATTGCACTACAAGCATACAAAGCAAGCCTCAAGTGGCCAAACCAGCTCAAAACAGAGCTAAAACTAGTCAAAATAATAGCAAAAACATGCTGAGATCAAGTCACAAAAAGCTAGAAAAACATGGTCACATGCTAACCTATCTACTCTTACAAACAAGACACAAGGAGGGAAGGCTACCCTCTCCCATTTTGGACCTAAAAATAATGTTTTTACCATTGAAAATCCCCTGGAATTTAGTGGTTAAGAGAGCCAAAAAATTTGTTTTAGATAGTTTTGAAAGATGGCACAACAACTTAACAAGCAAGCTATAAGAAGGGTGAACCACCTCTAACTCCAATCAAACCTCAAACCACCATTTTAGTCCATAAAAAAGGAGGTTTCAGAGATTAAAACCAGCCTCAAAATAGCATGCAAAGATGGCCAAACAAGTATTTAAATTAGGCTTAAAATACAAGTGTTCTAGCTCTTGAAGACAAGATGCTATTTAGGTAGGCAAGTCAAACCAAGCCAATAACCTCTTCTAGAGCTCAAATAGGACCTCAAGCAACCTCAACACAATGGTGATCAAGGGCTCACATGTAAGAGTGTAGAGAATTTAGGCTTTAAGTCATAAAATATCAAGAGAGAGAGGATTCTAGAGAGAGAGAGAGAGAGAGAGAGAGAGAGAAACTTTTTTGTCTTTGAAATTTCCAACCTTCCACATGCAAGAGGAAGGCTTCTATATATAGAAGATACAAAATCCCCTCAAAGAGATCCAATCATACATGTACAAGAAGATGGCTCAACCTGTGCAAACAGCTAGCACAAAATATCAGAAAATATCTACTGATACACTGGTGGCCGGCCGGCCGGCCATCATCGATGGCCGACAGGGGCTCATTGATGGCCAGCAAGGCACATCAATGGCCGGCAGGCCAAAATCTATGGCCGGTAGTGCCTCAACATGGTTGGTAGTGCATCAAAAATAGCATGCTGAAAGGACCAAAACATGGTCCAAAAATGAGATGGAATGGATACAGGGTTTGGAAAGCTCAAATCTATGGCGTTCCGCCACGGATTTCGAGCACTCGACGAGCATTCAAACTCGTCATTGGATGTACTTGCAAGGACATCCAAGTCTTGTGGACGTTCAAAAATAGGGTGTCTACAATTGCCTCTCTTTGACAGAACTCAGAGTCACAAAGATGACGTGAGTGAATGTCAAAGTCCGGAGACGACCCATTTTGACCTGGCCGCAAGACTTAGACAGACATTCAAAATAACAATACATAATGGCACCCACAGGCTGGGGCAAAATGCAAATGATATGCACAATGCAAGCATATAGCTTTTGGTCATGCAATGAGGCTATAATGAAGCATTTAAATGCAAGTGTTATGCACAAAGAAAATGCCACATTATAAGCAAACCGGTGAGGTACAGTAATCTCATACATGAAAAGAAGTAAGCAAATAAACACGCCATGCATGAGAATCACAAATCAAACGGCATATCATGCAGAAAGGATATAAGAAAATTATGCAATCTTAACTGCACTTTATGCAGAAAAGGCTAAGAGCGATTGTCGAGCGCACCCGAAGGCTCAAACAAAACACATCCTAGCGCGTCACACGCGAGAGGAGAAAAAGAAGTGGTGTAAACACCGGAGAGTGGTATAAACATCGGAACACGCCCCAATGTTTCTAACCAAAACAAGGTGGTATAAGCGTTTGGCACATGTCCCAAACGCTTGTAACCGGGGGGGGGGGGGGAGGGGGAGGGTGGTATAACCGGGGGGTGGTATAAACATTGGGAACACGTCCCATTGTTTCTAACCAAAATAAGGTGGTATAAGCATCGGGCACACGTCCCAAACGCTTCTAATCGGGGAGTGGTATAAACATCGGGCACACATCCCAATGTTTCTAACCAAAACAAGGTGTCAGTGTAAACACCGGGGAGTACCCGAATATTTCTAACCAACGAGGTGTCGGTGGTAGGAATGATATTACCTGGAATCCCTGAATGAACCGGACATACAATATCGTGCATGCAGGGAAAGACACTTAACAAGTGTAATGCGATAGGAATGCATGTTCTATGCGAGACGAATGACCGTAACACAATGTTAGAGGCATGTTTCATAGACAACATGCAAGAAACGAAATAGAAGCATATTCTTTGCAACGGGAGTGAGAGCATATTCTATGCGAAATATTCAACAATGCATATTCAATGCAACGTGCATATTCTAAGCAAACATGGTGATTCATGTTCTATGCAACAATTCAAAATGCATGTTCCGTGCAACGATAAAGAAATGCACATTCTATGCAACGACAAAAGCATGTTTGATAAAGACAACTCAAAGGCAACTTCCGATTTACCTCTCGGAAGAGTTACCATATCTCAAAAGGATACACCTTATTTGTGTTGATGAGTGACGACCATCGCGCACTGGAAATGCAATTCTGAGCTTCCGCGAAAACATTCTGAATCAAACACTGAACACCCCTTACACTTCTTGGAATCCAAGGACACAAAACAGAGCCAAAAATGCAGGGGAAGCTTGTGGAACCCTGCCGGCCACCTGTCAGCCACTAGTGTGCCCTGCCGGCCACCAATGCACCACTGCCGGCCATCGATGTGCCACTGCTGGCCATCGATGGCAGATTTGGGCAAATTTTACTTTTCACACTTGGGTCTTTAAGTACACAACTCTAAACTTTATTTCCCCACAAACCCTTGCATGAAAATCATTCCTTTTGTCCTCTAGGTACTCCTTCTCTCTAGATCCGCGCGTTCCACGCATTTTCCAACACCCTAAAAACATTTTATTCGCTAAAACCCTCTAGTTCTCTTCACTTTGAACCGATCATAATTTGATTTCGACGCTTCTTCCCCCATTTCCACCATTCTAGGCTCATTTCCCTCGAGTTTCTCTCAAGGTTAGTACACTTTTCTCGGCTTTAACTTTCTTTGACTTTTCCTCTCTCCTAGGGCTGACCTTTTCAAAGTTTCACCATTTTTCTACATTTTTCCTCATTTTTGCTCAATTTTGCACCTATTTCAGATGGCAGATGATGTTCCTCATGACGGGGCTCTCCCCTAGCTTTCTTCAGTAGACTTTGAGGCAAATTTTGAGGTCGAGCCAGAGGCCAAGCCGGAGTTATTATCGCTGAGCATACGCCTCTTCGATCCAGCGAGGTACCATCCTCAAACTCACACAGTACCCGTCGCAGAAGGCATCAAATCCTTTACCGACTATGCTGAGGACGTGCCAAACGACCTCCTATTGAGAGAGCCAGCGTCTCATTTGTCAGCCATTGCCGTAGATGTATGAAAATTGTCTTTTCTGCAGTATTACCTTTAACTGTCTACATCTCTTGCATTGTTTTGATCTAATTGCATCTCATGCACTGCCTTGATCTGACTGTATCTCATACATTACTGCTTTATATTCAACTATACTTTCATTGCCTGATCTGATTGCATCTCATGCATTATCACATGACGGATCCCGCTCGTTTAGAGGCTATGGCACGACGACTGCTCGGGACTGGTATGGCAAGATCCCAGTTGGAGTTCGTGACATTATTGATGAGACAGGCTTCGGTATCTTCTGCTCTAGTTTGACTCGGGTTGTAGCGAGCCGTTCTCTCTTAGGGGCTCTAGTGGAGAGGGTGTGGGATACCACCAACTCCTTCCATTTCTCCACCACGGGAGAGATGACGATGACCCCTTACGACTTTGCCATGATCCCTGGCTTAGGCGTAGAGGGTGATCTGATCCCTCTCGACCCTGACATAGGGGAGTGAGAGGTAGTATGGGTTGCGTTGCTAGGGGCACATCCACCGACACTCCAATCAGGAATGGTCCGGTATAGCTGGTTTGAGGAGCAGTTTAGAGGGATTGAGCCTGAGACGATCGAGGAGACAAAGCAGTACGCCAGAGGCTTTCTTATGTTCTTTTTCGGTACCACCTTGTTTTCGAACAGGTGGAATACTGTGGGCCTATATCTGCTGAGCGCCTTGGTAGTGTTCCATCGAGTTCAGTTCTATGATTGGGGCAGAGCCGGCCTCACTACTTTGTACGGATACATGAGCTCGACTTCTCGCATGAGTGGGAGCTTGATCGGCGGCTACTAGCAGGCTTGTGAGGTACACAGCTTAGCTCTCCCTTTTCGCTTTACATTTTCTGCTTAGCATTTCTTGCTTTACATTTATTCAACACATGCACTACAACAAAAAAGGCCTTTGGTGACAGACTGATTTTGTCTCCAAACATCAAAATTTCGTTACTAAAGTGATCTGTGATGAAAAAAATTTGTCACCAAGTTCGTGGCCTATACGTCGCCACAAAAAGTACCTGGTGACGAAAAATAGTTTCGTCACCTATTTTTCATTTTTGGTGATGAAATATTTCTTCTCCAAATGTTGAATTTTTCGTCATCTAAAACACAAATTTCGTCACCAAAACTAAATAATATTTTATTTTAATTGTTTTTTGCGACAAAATATTTTGTCACCAAATATATTTTAGTGACGAAAGTTTTCCTCACCAATGATATGGATTAAGGTGACAAAAAAAATTCGTCACTAAAATGAGTAAAAAAGAAAATTATTCAATGACAAAAAACATTTTGTCACCAAATATTTCAATTTAACGACGAAATATTTAGCAAATATGACGAAATTATTTGTTTCGTACTATATCATTAGTGACAAAATTATTCGTCATGTTTTTTAAAAACTAATAGCGACATTTTTTATTTCATCACTAATAAAAATTAAAAATTTTGGAAATGGGAGTACTATTTTCTTCCGAAATTTTTTCTTTTCAGTAACAATTCCCTGCGCATTTCAATAACCTGTTCAATAAAATATCTATTACAAATCAATACAAAAATCTGTTCATTTTCATAAACATCACAATCGAATTTTAGCACTATCCACAAAAATACAATATGAACTGCATGCGGATTATAAACATGTCTTCTAATATCTACAAAAAACGTCTACTAATATCCACAAAAATATAATATCAACCGTATGCAGATTACCAAACACATCTCTTAATATCCAACAAAAAACATGTTTACTAATATCAACAAAAATAAAATATCAAGGGCGGATTACCAAACATGCCCCGTAATACCAACAAAAATATAAAATTTACAATACAACCAAAATACATGTAAGGTAATATGAACAAAAACACAAAATGAGCTACCATCTGCCCTCCAAATTACCAAACACGTCCATATCAAATCTCAAATCTGCAAAAAAACTGAAACACAAAAAAAAAGAGAAAAATGCCAGTTAGACAAATATTATCTTATTCATAACATATACAATTTAACGTGCTTTTTTTTACTTAGTTTTCAAACCGGGAGTCCTGTGCTAGTTCCGTAAGTTTTCACAACTCACATTGGTCTGTCCTGAGGTGTTTGAGGTGTTTCCCGGGCCGTCTCGTGGCTGTTGCACGATTTTGGCCCCCGAAGGCCTATTTTCAAGCTTAAGTGTGGAAAAGTACATTTTTGGACTTAGTTTTCAAACCGGGAGTCCCGTGCTAGTTTCGTAAGTTTCCACAACTCGCATTGGTCCCTCCCGAGGTGGTTGAGGTGTTCCCTGGGCCGTCTCATGGCTGTTGCACGATTTTGGCCCTCGAAGGCCTATTTTCAAGCTTACGTGTGGAAAAGTGCATTTTTGGACTTAGTTTTCAAACCGGGAGTCCTGTGCTAGTTCCGTAAGTTTCCACAACTCACATTGGTCCGTGCCGAGGTGTTTGAGGTGTTCTTCGGGCCATTTTGTGGCTGTTGCACGATTTTGGCCCCCGAAAGCCTATTTTTGAAGCTTCAGTGTGAAAAAGTGCATTTTTGGACTTAGTTTTCGAACCGGGAGTCCCGTGCTAGTTCCGTAAGTTTTCACAACTAACATTGGTCTGTCCCGAGGTGTTTGAGGTATTTCCTAGGCCGTCTCGTGGCTATTGCACGATTTTGGCCCCCGAAGGCCTATTTTCATGCTGAAGTGTGGAACAGTAAATTTTTGGACTTAGTTTTCAAACTGGGAGTCCCTTGCTAGTTTCGTAAGTTTCCACAACTTGCATTGGTCCCTCCCGAGGTGGTTGAGGTGTTCCCCGGGCCGTCTCGTGGCTGTTGCACGATTTTGGTCCTCGAAAGGCTATTTTCAAGCTTAAGTGTGGACAAGTACATTTTTGGACATAGTTTTCAAACCGGGAGTCCCGTGCTAGTTCCGTAAGTTTCCACTACTCGCATTGGTCTGTCCCGACGTGTTTGAGGTGTTTCTCGGGCCGTCTCGTGGCTGTTGCACGATTTTGGTCCCTGAAGGCCTATTTTCAAGCTTAAGTGTGGAAAAGTGCATTTTTAGACTTAATTTTTAAACCAGGAGTCCCGTGCTACTTCCATATGTTTCCACAACTCACATTGATCTCTCCCGAGGTGTTTGAGGTGTTCCCCGGGCCGTCTCATGGCTGTTGCACGATTTTTGCCCCCAAAGGGCTATTTTCAAGCTTAAATGTGGAAAAGTGCATTTTTGAACTCAGTTTTCCAACCGGAGTCCCGTGCTAGTTCCGTAAGTTTCCACAACTCACATTGGTCCGCCGTGAGGTGTTTGAGGTGTTTCCCGGGCCGCCTCGTGGCTGTTGCACGATTTTGGCCCCCAAAAGCCTATTTTCAAGCTTAAGTGTGGAAAAGTGCATTTTTGGACTAAGTTTTCAAACCGGGAGTCCCGTGCTAGTTCTGTAAGTTTCCACAACTCACATTGGTCCATCCCGAGGTGTTTGAGATGTTCCCCAGGCCATCTTGTGGCTGTTGCACGATTTTGGCCCCCGAAGGCCTATTTTCAAGCTTAAGTGTGGAAAAGTCCATTTTTGGACTTAGTTTTCAAACCGGGAGTCCCGTGCTAGTTCTGTAAGTTTTCATAACTCACATTGGTCTATCCCGAGATTTTCGAGGTGTTCCCCAGGCCGCCTCGTGGCTGTTGCACAATTTTGGCCCCCCAAATGCCTATTTTGAAGCTTAAGTGTGGAAAAGTTCATTTTTTGACTTAGTTTTGAAACCGGGAGTTCCGTGCTAGTTTTGTAAGTTTCCACAACTTACATTTGTCCGTGCCGAGGTGTTTGAGGTGTTCTCTGGTCCGTTTCGATGCTATTTCACGATTTTGGCCAACGAAAGCCTATTTTTGAAGCTTAAGTGTAGAAAAGTGTATTTTTGGACTTAGTTCTTAAACCGGGAGTCCCGTGCTAGTTCCGTAAGTTTTCACAAATCACATTGGTCCATCGTGAGGTGTTTGAGGTGTTTCCCAGGCCGTCTCATGGCTGTTGCACGATTTTGGCCCCCGAAGGCCTATTTTCAAGCTTAAGTGTGGAAAAGTGCATTTTTGGACTTAGTTTTCAAACCGGGAGTCCCGTGCTAGTTCTGTAAGTTTCCACAACTCACATTGGTCCATCCCGAGGTGTTTGAGATGTTCCCCGGGCCATCTCGTGGCTGTTGCACGATTTTGGCCCTCGAAGGCCTATTTTCAAGCTTAAGTGGGGAAAAGTCCATTTTTGGACTTAGTTTTCAAATCGGGAGTCCCGTGCTAGTTCCGTAAGTTTCCACAACTCACATTGGTCCCTCCCGAGGTTTTTGAGGTGTTCCCCGGTCCGTCTCGTGGCTGCTGTACGATTTTGGGCCCCAAAAGCCTATTTTTGAAGCTTAAGTATGGAAAAGTGCATTTTTGGACTTAGTTTTCAAACCGGGATTCCTTTGCTAGTTTCGTAAGTTTCCACAACTCACATTGGTCCCTCCCGAGGTGTTCGAGGTGTTCCCTAGGCTGTCTCGTGATTGTTGCACGATTTTGGCCTCCGAAGGCGTATTTTGAAGCTTATGTGTGGAAAAGGCCATTTTGGACTTAGTTTTCAAACCGGGAGTCCTGTGTTAGTTCCATGAGTTTCCATAACTCACATCGGTCCGTCCCGAGGTGTTTGATGCGTTTCCCGGGCCGTCTCGTGGCTGTTGCACGATTTTGGCCATCTGAAGGCCTATTTTCAACCTTAAGTGTGGAAAAGTGCATTTTTGGACTTAGTTTTCAAACTGGGAGTCCTGTGCTAGTTTCGTAAGTTTCCATAACTCACATTGGTCCCTCCCAAGGTGGTTGAGGTGTTCCCCAGGCTGTCTCGTGGCTGTTGCACGATTTTGGCCCTCGAAGGCCTATTTTCAAGCTTACGTGTGGAAAAGTGCATTTTTGGACTTAGTTTTTAAACCGGGAGTCCCGTGCTACTTTCGTAAGTTTCCACAACTCGCATTGGTCCCTCCCAAGGTGGTTGAGGTGTTCCCCGGGCCGTCTCGTGGCTGTTGCACGATTTTGGCCCTCGAAGGCCTATTTTCCAGCTTAAGTGTGGAAAAGTACATTTTTGGACATAGTTTTCAAACCGGGAGTCCCGTGTTTGTTCCGTAAGTTTTCACAACTCGCATTGGTCTGTCCTGAGGTGTTTGAGGTGTTTCCTGGGCCGTCTCGTGGCTGTTGCACAATTTTGGCCCCCGAAGGCCTATTTTCAAGCTTAAGTGCGGAAAAGTGCATTTTTAGACTTAATTTTAAAACCGGGAGTCCCGTGCTACTTCCATAAGTTTCTACAACTCACATTGATTCCTCCCGAGGTGTTTGAGGTGTTCCCCGGGCCGTCTCGTGGCTGTTGCACGATTTTTGCCCCCAAAGGGCTATTTTCAAGCTTAAATGTGGAAAAGTGCAGTTTTGAACTCAGTTTTCCAACCGGAGTCCCATGCTAGTTCCGTAAGTTTCCACAACTCACATTGGTCCGCCCTGAGGTGTTTGAGGTGTTTCCCGGGCCGTCTCGTGGCTGTTGCACGATTTTGGCCCCCAAAGGCCTATTTTCAAGCTTAAGTGTGGAAAAGTGTATTTTTGGACTAAGTTTTCAAACCGGGAGTTCCGTGCTAGTTCTGTAAGTTTTCACAACTCACATTGGTCCATCCCGAGGTGTTTCAGATGTTCCCCGGGCCATCTCGTGGTTGTTGCACGATTTTGGCCCCCGAAGGCCTATTTTCAAGCTTAAGTGTGGAAAAGTCCATTTTTGGACTTAGTTTTCAAACCGGGAGTCCCGTGCTAGTTCTGTAAGTTTTCATAACTCACATTGGTCTGTCCCGAGGTTTTTGACGTGTTCCCCAGGCCGCCTCGTGGCTGTTGCACAATTTTGGCCCCCGAAGGCCTATTTTCAAGCTTAAGTGTGGAAAAGTTCATTTTTGGACTTAGTTTTCAAACCGAGAGTTCCGTGCTAGTTCTGTAAGTTTCCACAACTTACATTGGTCCGTGCCGAGGTGTTTGAGGTGTTCCCTAGTCCGTTTCGTTGCTATTTCACGATTTTGGCCCTCGAAAGGCTATTTTTGAAGCTTAAGTGTAGAAAAGTGTATTTTTGGACTTAGTTTTCAAACCGGGAGTCCCGTGCTACTTCCGTAAGTTTCCATAACTCACATTGGTTCGTCCCGAGGTGTTTGAGGAGTTTCCCGTGCCGTCTTATGGATGTTGCACGATTTTGGCCCCCGAAGGCCTATTTTCAAGCTTAAGTGTGGAAAAGTGCATTTTTGGACTTAGTTTTCAAACCGGGAGTCCCGTGCTAGTTCTGTAAGTTTCCACAACTCACATTGGTCCGTCCCGAGGTGTTTGAGATGTTCCCCGGGCCATCTCGTGGCTGTTGCACGATTTTGGCCCCCGAAGGCCTATTTTCAAGCTTAAGTGTGGAAAAGTCCATTTTTGGACTTAGTTTTCAAATCGGGAGTCCCGTGCTAGTTCCGTAAGTTTCCACATCTCACATTGGTCCCTCCCGAGGTTTTTGAGGTGTTCCCCATTCCGTCTCGTGGCTGCTGTACGATTTTGGGCCACGAAATCCTATTTTTGAAGCTTAAGTATGGAAAAGTGCATTTTGGACTTAATTTTCAAACCGGGATTCCTTTGCTAGTTCCGTAAGTTTCCACAACTCACATTGGTCCCTCCCGAGGTGTTTGAGGTGTTCCCTAGGCCGTCTCATGATTGTTGTACGATTTTGGCCTCCGAAGGCGTATTTTCAAGCTTAAGTGTGGAAAAGTCCATTTTGGACTTAGTTTTCAAACCGGGAGTCCCGTGTTAGTTCCATGAGTTTCCATAACTCACATTGGTCGGCCCCGAGGTGTTTGATGCGTTTCCCGGGCCGTCTCGTGGCTGTTGCACGATTTTGGCCACCCGAAGGCCTATTTTCAACCTTAAGTGTGGAAAAGTGCATTTTTGGACTTAGTTTTCAAACTGGGAGTCCTGTGCTAGTTTCGTAAGTTTTCATAACTCACATTGGTCCCTCCCGAGGTGGTTGAGGTGTTCCCCAGGCTGTCTCGTGGCTGTTGCACGATTTTGGCCCTCGAAGGCCTATTTTCAAGCTTACGTGTGGAAAAGTGCATTTTTGGACTTGGTTTTCAAACCGGGAGTCCCGTGCTAGTTTCGTAAGTTTCCACAACTCACATTGGTCCCTCCCAAGGTGGTTGAGGTGTTCCCCAGGCCGTCTCGTGGCTGTTGCACAATTTTGGCCCTCGAAGGCCTATTTTCAAGCTTAAGTGTGGAAAAGTGCATTTTTGGGCATAGTTTTCAAACCGGGAGTCCCGTGTTTGTTCCGTAAGTTTCCACAACTCGCATTGGTCTGTCCCGAGGTGTTTGAGGTGTTTCCTGGGCCGTCTCGTGGCTGTTGCACAATTTTGGCCCCCGAAGGCCTATTTTCAAGCTTAAGTGTGGAAAAGTACATTTTTAGACTTAATTTTAAAACCGGGAGTCCCGTGCTACTTCCATAAGTTTCTACAACTCACATTGATTCCTCCTGAGGTGTTTGAGGTGTTCCCCGGGCCGTCTCGTGGCTGTTGCACGATTTTTGCCCCCAAAGGGCTATTTTCAAGCTTAAATGTGGAAAAGTGCAGTTTTGAACTCAGTTTTCCAACCGGAGTCCCGTGCTAGTTCCGTAAATTTCCACAACTCACATTGGTCCGCCCTGAGGTGTTTGAGGCATTTCCCGGGCCGTCTCGTGGCTGTTGCACGATTTTGGCCCCCAAAGGCCTATTTTCAAGCTTAAGTGTGGAAAAGTGTATTTTTGGACTAAGTTTTCAAACCGGGAGTTCCGTGCTAGTTCTATAAGTTTCCACAACTCACATTGGTCCATCCCGAGGTGTTTGAGATGTTCCCCGGGCCATCTCGTGGTTGTTGCACGATTTTGGCCCCCGAAGGCCTATTTTCAAGCTTAAGTGTGGAAAAGTCCATTTTTGGACTTAGTTTTCAAACCGGGAGTCCCGTGCTAGTTCTGTAAGTTTTCATAACTCACATTGGTCTGTCCCGAGGTTTTTGACGTGTTCCCCAGGCCGCCTCGTGGCTGTTGCACAATTTTGGCCCCCGAAGGCCTATTTTCAAGCTTAAGTGTGGAAAAGTTCATTTTTGGACTTAGTTTTCAAACCGAGAGTTCCGTGCTAGTTCTGTAAGTTTCCACAACTTACATTGGTCCGTGCCGAGGTGTTTGAGGTGTTCCCTAGTCCGTTTCGTTGCTATTTCATGATTTTGGCCCTCGAAAGCCTATTTTTGAAGCTTAAGTGTAGAAAAGTGTATTTTTGGACTTAGTTTTCAAATCGGGAGTCCCGTGCTAGTTCCGTAAGTTTCCATAACTCACATTGGTCCGTCCCGAGGTGTTTAGGTGTTTCTCGTGCCGTCTCAAGGCTGTTGCACGATTTTGGCCCCCGAAGGCCTACTTTCAAGCTTAAGTGTGGAAAAGTGCATTTTTGGACTTAGTTTTCAAACCGGGAGTCCCGTGCTAGTTCCGTAAGTTTCCACAACTCACATTGGTCCCTCTCGAGGTGTTTGAGGTGTTCCCCGGGCCGTCTCGTGGCTGTTGCACAATTTTGGCCCCCCAAATGCCTATTTTGAACCTTAAGTGTGGAAATGTGCATTTTTGGACTTAGTTTTCAAATCGGGATTCCCGTGCGAGTTTCGTAAGTTTCCACAACTCACATTGGTCCCTCCCGAGGTTTTTGAGGTGTTCCCCGGTTCGTCTCATGGTTGCTGTACAATTTTGGCCCCCGAAAGCCTATTTTTGAAGCTTAAGTATGGAAAAGTGCATTTTTTGGACTTAGTTTTCAAATCGGGAGTCCCGTGCTAGTTCCGTAATTTCCACATCTCACATTGGCCCCTCCCGAGGTTTTTGAGGTGTTCCCCGTTCCGTCTCGTGGCTGCTGTACGATTTTGGGCCCCGAAAGCCTATTTTTGAAGCTTAAGTATGGAAAAGTGCATTTTTGGACTTAATTTTCAAACCGGGATTCCTTTGCTAGTTCCGTAAGTTTCCACAACTCACATTGGTCCCTCTCGAGGTGTTTGAGGTGTTCCCTAGGCCGTCTCGTGATTGTTGCACGATTTTGGCCTCCGAAGGCGTATTTTCAAGCTTAAGTGTGGAAAAGTCCATTTTGGACTTAGTTTTCAAACCGGGAGTCCCGTGCTAGTTCTATAAGTTTCCATAACTCACATTGGTCCATCGCGAGGTGTTTGATGCCTTTCCCGGGCCGTCTCGTGGCTGTTGCACGATTATGGCCACCCGAAGGCCTATTTTCAAGCTTAAGTGTGGAAAAGTTCATTTTTGGACTTAGTTTTCAAACCGGGAGTCTTGTGTTAGTTTCGTAAGTTTCCATAACTCACATTGGTCCCTCCCGAGGTGGTTGAGGTGTTCCCCAGGCTGTCTCATGGCTGTTGCACAATTTTGGCCCTTGAAGGCCTATTTTCAAGCTTACGTGTGGAAAAGCGCATTTTTGGACTTACTTTTCAAACCGGGAGTCCCGTGCTAGTTTCGTAAGTTTCCACAACTCACATTGGTCCCTCCCGAGGTGGTTGAGGTGTTCCTTGGGCCGTCTCGTGGCTGTTGCACGATTTTAGCCCTCGAAGGCCTATTTTCAAGCTTACGTGTGGAAAAGTGTATTTTTGGACTTAGTTTTCAAACCAGGATTCCTTTCCTAGTTCCGTAAGTTTCCACAACTCACATTGGTCCGTGCCGAGGCATTTGAGGTGTTCCTCGGGCCGTTTTGTGGCTGTTCCACGATTTTGGCCCCCAAAAGCCTATTTTTGAAGCTTAAGTGTGGAAAAGTGCATTTTTGGACATAGTTTTCAAACCGGGAGTCCCGTGCTAGTTCCGTAAGTTTTCACAAATCACATTGGTCTGTCCCGAGGTGTTTGAGGTGTTTCCTGGGCCGTCTCATGGCTGTTGCATGATTTTGGCCCCCGAAGGCCTATTTTGAAGCTTAAGTGTGGAAAAGTACATTTTTGGACTTAGTTTTCCAACCAGGAGTCCCATGCTAGTTTCGTAAGTTTCCGCAACTCGCATTGGTCCCTCCCAAGGTGGTGGAGGAGTTCCCTGGGCCGTCTCGTGGCTGTTGCACGATTTTGGCCCTCGAAGGCCTATTTTCAAGCTTACGTGTGGAAAAGTGCATTTTTGGACTTAGTTTTCAAACCGAGAGTCCTGTGCTAGTTCCGTAAGTTTTCACAACTCACATTGGTCCGTGCCGAGGTGTTTGAGGTGTTCCCCGGGTCGTTTTGTGGTTGTGGCATGATTTTGGCCCCCGAAAGCCTATTTTTGAAGCTCAAGTGTGGAAAAGTGCATTTTTGGATTTAGTTTTCAAACCGGGAGTCCCGTGCTAGTTCCTTAAGTTTCCACAACTCATATTGGTCTGTCCCGAGGTGTTTGAGGTGTTTCCCGGGCTGTCTCATGGCTGTTTCACGATTTTGGCCCCCGAAGGCCTATTTTCAAGCTTAAGTGTGGAAAAGTACATTTTTGGACTTAGTTTTCAAACCGGGAGTCCCGTGCTAGTTCCGTAACTTTCGATAACTCACATTGGTCCCTCCCGAATTGTTTGAGGTGTTCCGTAGGCCGTCTCATGGTTGTTGCACGATTTTGGCCGCCGAATGCCTATTTTCAAGCTTAAGTGTGGAAATGTGCATTTTTGGACTTAGTTTACAAAGAGGGAGTCCCGTGCTAGTTCCGTTAGTTTCCAGAACTCACATTGGTCCCTCCCGAGGTTTTTAAGGTTTTTCCCGGGCCGTCTCGTGACTGTTGCACGATTTTGGCCCTCGAAAGCCTATTTTTGAAGCTTTAGTGTGGAAAAGTGCATTTTTGGACATAGTTTTCAAACCGGGAGTCCCGTGCTAGTTCCGTAAGTTTCCATAACTCACATTGGTCTGTCCCGAGGTGTTTGGGGTGTTTCCTGGGCCGTCTCGTGGCTGTTGCACGATTTTCGCCCCCGAAGGCCAATTTTCAAGCTTAAGTTTGGAAAAGTGCATTTTTAGACTTAGTTTTCAAATCGGGAGTCCCGTGCTACTTCCGTAAGTTTCCACAACTCACATTGATCCCTCCCGAGGTGTTTGAGGTGTTCTCTGGGCCGTCTCGTGGTTGTTGCACGATTTTGGCCCTCGAAGGCCTATTTTCAAGCTTACGTGTGGAAAAGTGCATTTTTGGACTTAATTTTCAAACCAGGACTCCCGTGCTAGTTTTGTAAGTTTTCACAACTCACATTAGTCCCTCCCGAGGTGTTTGAGGTGTTCCTCGGGCCGTCTCGTGGCTGTTGCACGATTTTGGCCCCCGAAAGCCTATTTTCGAGCTTAAGTGTGGAAAAGTGCATTTTTGGACTTAGTTTTCAAACCGGGAGTCCCGTGCTAGTTCCGTAAGTTTCCACAATTCACATTGGTCCCTCCCGAGGTGTTTGAGGTGTTCTATGGGCCGTCTCGTGGTTGTTGCACGATTTTGGCCCCCGATGGCTTATTTTCAAGCTTAATTATGGAAATGTGCATTTTTGGACTTAGTTTTCAAACTGGGAGTCCCGTGCTAGTTCTGTAAGTTTCCAAAACTCACATTGGTCCCTCCCGAGGTTTCTGAGGGGTTCCCCGAGCCGTCTCGTGGCTGTTGGACGCTTTTTCGACTAGTTCCATGCCTACTTGTTTGAATAGTTTTCGACTTAGTTTCATGCCTACATGTTGGAATAGTGCAAATGTCAACATAGTTTTCTAATTGGGAGCCACGTGCATATTTCAGTGTTATTGATGTTTCTCGGGCTTTTACGTGCATAGTTCACTATCTTAGTTGAAGAAAAAATTTCTACTAAATTAGCATAGAAACATAATATACTAACCAAGAAGCTTGTCAATCAAAATTTGAACTTTCCCCACTCTCAAAATGTCCCGTGATACCTTTCTGCCTCAAACACTCGATGAGTCTTTGTATCTTCTTGCTTTGTTTCTTCTCTGACTTTTCAAACCTTGCAATTTGTTCATTTTGTTGTACTATTTGCAGCTCGAGACATTGAACATAGTCACTATTTTCAGCAGGTGCAACAGTTGTATTCACAGAAGAAGAAGGCCTCATACCGAGTCCTTTCACATAACCTGGCCTTGGCTGAGACACCTTGACTGACAACTCCTCTGGGGTCAAGGGGATCGCACTAGTCTGCGAGAGGTGTTCTGCTTGCGTCTGTATCAGGTTGTCCTATTAATTTGAAATAAATCAAACAAGTATTAGTTATTCTACCCTACACAGCAAAATAAATAATATTATCAAAATTGAAAGACATTGCCTTGTACATACATAATTAACTTGGCTCTCCGATGAAATCCATTCATGTGTGTCCGAATTATAGTGGGTGGACTTGTAAAATTTTGCTAAATCGGGTACTTTGCCATTTGCAATTATCTGCTTCATTTGTTTGTCAATGTTAATTCAATGATTTAAATAACAAAGCCTACTAATCCAATAAAATAAATTAGTAGAACGCACCGAGCTGTGTACCCTAACCGGGATTGATTTTGATCCACATCGATGTTTTGTTTTCATTTGCATCCTATTATTTATATTAGCTAGTGATTGTTCCTACACAATTGAAACACCAATACAAACAAGAAAAGACAACATTAGTAAGAAAAAACTTAATTTTTGACAATTAACATACATAAAACATTTTACCTTGAATTTTTGACTATTCCACTTGTCAATTAGAGATGTCCACTGATTGAGAGTAACTCTTGCAGGTGGGTGGCTTCTCGCGTAATCCTCCCCTCTTGCATCCTTAAGTTGCTTGTATTTTTTGTTGAACTTATAGGTGAAACCACTCAATCGTCGACCAAACTGTGTGTCTAAAGCCTTTGCTACATCAGTCCGATTGCCTTGTAGATCAAACTGATCTTGCAAAATCAAAAAAAAAATTAAAAATTACAAAGAAACAAAGCCTAAACATGAAAAGAGTTTGTTAATAATTACCGCTAAGCATTGGATCATCGGCTCCTTATCAACAACATTCACGTTCTTCCACCTACGAACGCTCAGGTCTGGTAACTGTGTTCGAACCTCTATACCAATCTTGGAGACTAGCTTGGAGGCATTATCTCCTACTGGTGCACAAAACTGTTCAGGTATAGGAACTAATATCTTCCTATCCTTCTCGACAATGCGATAGGCTTGTATGCCGTGTGTCGGGCCACGACCACGTCTGTCATGTGATGATGTAAGAATATAATGTTAATTGAGTTAGTAAGTAAACAAATGCAAGTTAAACCTTAAAAACAACTTTGCAAACTTACCAACGATGGTAGATGCAGTCACCTCGTCCTCAGGTTGCACATTATGAGGCTGTAAGGGTTGGGTACCGACCTCCTCACTTGGGGGATCCATTCTTTTCTCTGGGGTGGGAGGTAATGGCCTTGAATGAGACTGTAAACGGAGTCCTGGTGCCATATGTTGTTCCTGAAAGAACATAATCAAATAGTGAAAACAAGATTTAAAACAGTTAAAATATATTTTAAAAAAGATATGATGTGTAAGATATGTGAAGAAGAAATGTAAGTGTGGAAAAGACATGTTCACACACAAATATAAAATGTGTATAATACCTCGCGGTCAAAGGAACCCAATGACTCATCATCATTGTCATCCTCACTCACTGAAGTGTTATACTCAACATCATCATCTACCTCAACCCTAATTCCCTTTTCCCTTGTAGTTGCACATTTGGGTTGAACCGCACTCCCTAAAGAATTTGTAATATTCTTCACTCCAAGATTGTTCATTACCTCACAGTTCTCCTTGATTCTCTTATTTCTTTGTTTCTCGTATTCTGTTAGCTTCTTGGTTCTCAAATCACCTAGTTTCAGCCATTGTTTTTTGCCTCGGACCATTTTCTACAACTATATAACATAATTCAACTTTAATTGAAAAATATAGACAATGTCATCATTCACCATTACATAAAAGAAGAAAAAAAAAGTAACATAATCATATAAAATAAAAATTACATTAATTAATAATATATGTTCGAAAATGAAGTGATTTACTAAAAATTACATATCATAATCCATATCAGGATCCATATTAACATCAGGAATGTTATGTTCTTCATCTCCTTCATCATCTCTATTCTCTTCCATTATCGCATCTGATGACCCTACTTCCGAAATAACATTGAATTTAACATCATCCCTATAGTATCGAACAATTGGGTCAATGTTAATTGGAACAACATCAGTAATGTTTTCTTGTTGGAACACATCATTATTTTCTAAAGGATCCAATAATTCTCCATCACTAGTGTCTGGAACATCAAAGGCACCCCTATGTTGCACCCTTTGTACGACATTCCAAGGTTCACCCAATTTGGTATCATTCAGATAGAAGACTTGCTTAGCTTGACTAGGTAGGATAAATGGGTCAGATTGGTACCACCGACTTGTGACGTCAATGCTTGTGCAATATGTATCAAGTCGTATTGTTCTATTTCTACCAGTGTTACCGGTGTTGTACCATTCACACTGGAACAAAACAACCTTTTTACCACATATGTAGTCAAATTCCAAAACCTTGCACAAGTGACGGTAGAAGTCATGCAATTTTCCTTTATGATCCCCGTGTGTAAGCACACCACTATTCTGACTCGTACGACGGTTGTCTAGATCTCGAGTATGGAACCGGCTGCTATTGATTATGCAACCTGAGTACTCTTTCACTAGCAAATTAGGACCATTTGCTAATGACCACAATTCATCAGTTGCCTCTAATGACTCTTCCATTCTCAATGTATTTATCTACAATTACATGTAACAAACAATAAGTAAATAATTTATGAATGACGACATTTTATAAAACTTTAATTTTGTTGAAGTTGTAAATGTCGAAAAATTATAAATATTTTACCCTCTCTTTGAACCACTTGGGAAATTTTTGTCGTTGTATGTGGGTTATGTCATGTCCAGCTTGAGTTTGTAATACATTTTTGTGCTCCCTACTAAAAAAAAAAAAAAGTGATTACTACGTAGTTCCGCAAATAAAAAAGCTAAGCATAAACATAATTCAATGAAACACATACTCCAAATACTTTTCAATCTCTGGGCTATTGTACAACACAAACCAATGAGCAATATCACGAATTTCTTGAGACATTTCAGCATCTCATGTGATTAGACCAATTGGACGTGCAGTTTTTGTGAATACTGTCAACCCTTGTTGACGTTCACCGCGATCTTCATTCCGTTCTGGTCGATTATGCACGGTTTCCATCCCATCAACATACATTGAACAAAAAGTAATGCACTCTTTGACAATGTAAGTCTCAGCAATTGAACCTTCTGGTCGAGCTCGGTTGGTCACATATTTTTTTAATGCTCTAAGAAACCTTCAAGAGAGAACAAATTAGGAGTATAATTACATATGTGACACACTTACGGAAATCTCATTTACAAGTATAAGTGTAAAAAATACCTTTCAATTGGGTACATCCATCGATATTGTACTGGTCCTCCAAGAATAGCCTCACGAGGCAAATGGACAGCCAAGTAGATCATCACATCGAAGAAGGCTAGAGGAAAGATCTTTTCAAGCTTGCATAAAATGTGTATTATACGTTCCTCTAATTTCTCCAGTTCGCTCCACCTTAGTGTCCTAGAGCATAGGTTTTGGAAGAAATTGCCTAACTCAAAAAGGATTGTGCTAATTTCTTTATCCACGTAACCATGCATTCCAATGGGAAGAATTTTTGTATTAGTACATGGCAGTCGTGGCTTTTTAGGCCTGTTAGTCTACCATTTCTTGCATTCACTGATTTGGATATGTTTGCTGCATACCCATCTGGATACTTGACAGTTTTTAAAAAATCAAAGAAACCCTCCCTCTCTGTAGGTGTCAATGAAAAGTTTGCTCGAGGCTTGACATATGATCCATCGGGTCGTTGTGTTAGCCATAGCTCTTTCCTTATATCCATATCTTCCAAGTCTAATCGTGCCTTGTCTATGTCCTTGTTCTTTCCATCAATGCCTAACATAGTTCCGAAAACATTTTCACTAAAATTTTTCTCCACATGCATGAAATCAATGTTGTGTCGAATATTTCGCTTCTTCCAATAGGGTAGCTCATACAAGATGCTTACCTTTATCCAATTAGGTGCTTGACGGGGCCTTTTTCTATTACTTGGATGCTTTCCATATATGACACCTGTCACGTTGTCCAACTGGTCTTGTATTTTTTCCGCCGGCAACTCCAAAGATCTCATCCGTTTCTCAATCTTACCATTGTAAGCCCTACTCTTTCACCTTTCTGGGTGGTCCTCAGGCAAGTAACATCGATGGTTAGTGTACCCTGTCTTACTTCTCAGAGATTGAAAATACAGTTCATCATTGCAAGTGTAACAAGAATAATGACCCTTTGTTCTCCACCCAGACATGTCACCAAATGCAGGCCAATCATGTATTGTCCACAACAAAGCTGTATGCATTCGAAAAGTCTCATTGGTGGAGGCGTCGTAAGTCAATGCACCATTTGTCCATAAATCATCCATAAATCATTCAACTCATCCACCAATGGTGGCATGTAGACATCAATAACAATCCCTGATTGCGATTCTCTAGGAATAAGTAATGACATCAAAGAAAATGGATCCTTAATAACCAACCAAGGTGGCAAGTTGTATGGAATGAGTATGACGGGCCACAAACTATAAGAGTTGTTCATGTTCCCAAAAGGGTTAAACGCATCAACGGCCAACCCTAGCCTCACATTTCGAGGCTCCAAGGCAAACTTGGGATGTTGTGCATCAAATTCCTTCCACTCATCACTGTCAGCGAGATGCCTCAATATCTCATCGTCCACTCGTTTATCTTTGTACCATCTCATGTCCTCAGCCCTCTTCCTCGACATGTACAATCTTTTCAACCTTGGTGTCAAAGGAAAGTACCGCAATACTTTATGAGGGATCTTGTAAGGCTCCTGAAATATGTATTTACTTTTAAGACCCTAATGATGAATTATTTTCTTGAATTAATTCGAATCTTGTCGGTTAGCAATTGCTATTTTTATTTTTATCGAACAGAAATTTCTCTAACCAGATTAGGTTCCCTAACTTAATTTAATTCTACCTAAGTTGCATGTATTTAACTTCAAGCCCTCACTTTTTTTTTTTCTTATTCAAAACTTGCCCCAAAATAGTACTTGTACAATGTACCTTGGTATACCATCAATCTTGCAATATATATATAGGTATATACACATTAAGGGATGTGCCTAGGACCAAAATTAATAAAATAGTCACCCAACACACTCTTCCAAGGCCGGCCCTCCTAGGGAAGGGAGAGAGGAGCCAATTTTCAAAGACTATGATTAAGATATTCTAGGAAATCCAAACCTAGTGACCTAGACCTAGGTTGCAAATCTCAAAACTAGTTACCTTTTAACTAAAGATCAACTAATTGATACCAAAACCTATGATTTAGCACCTTAGTTACTCCTATTCCATTTGACACCAACCAAAATCCTAGCCTTCCCATCCATTTTCAACTAAAGGGTTTTTATGTCCTTTTACACCAATACCACACCCCCTAGCATGCAAACTCACACAACACACTCACTCACACACACATTTTGGTTAGAGAGAGGGAAGAGAGCAAGGAAGAGAAGTCTAGAGGAGAAGAGGGAGGAAGAAGAGAGTTTCTTGTGCAAAGCTTAGAAGGTAAGCCATCAACACAACCTTCTGTTCATTTCCTTTTCTAATGCATGTTCTAAAGTTTTTAAATAATGTTCCAGATCTGTTATTATCAAGTTCTTATGTCAAAAAATGCTAAGGGTTGTGTATTGATTTCATCCCTCTTGTATTTTTCCCATTTTGGCACAAACCATCTTCTTTTTGTACAAATCTCTCAACTTTTCAAGGGCACTCTTTCAAACAAATTTTCTGAGTTAAACAGGTGATAGTTCGTATATTTTCTTCACAAAATAAATGAAACTTTCCCATGGTGGAACCCCCTTTTTATAAATTTTATTGTTTTGGGTATTCTTCCTTAAAACCTGTTTTTGCAGTCAACTTTCAAAAATTCCAGAAAAATGTACAAAAATATTCTGAACCACTATTTTATGTCAAAACCTTCCTTTAGAAGTTAGATTTCAACTAAAATTGGTTTCATCGAAAAACATTGAGCGGTTTGCAAAAAAATCAAGTTTTCGTAACAGTCGACGGATCTGGGCAGATTCTGGGCAGATTCTGGATAGTACTGAAATACTTTCTAAATAATTTAGAATCTGGAAGAGCAACCCCAATTCCGAAAAATGTTCTATAAAGCAAATCGAATCCTCTATAAACCATAGGAAGGCCAAGCCGGTAAAGGGTCTAAAATAGCTCTTTCATTTTAATCTTTATGCGATACTAAATCTTGAAATTTTTGTTAGGTGTGGATATCTTGTACCTTTGAGTTCATGAGAATGTTTGCAGCTTATAATCATACCTTGACCTGATAATATATGTGTTGTGGTTATGTTATTTACCTTTCTTATAAGAATGTTTGTAGCTTATAATTATATCTTGACCTGATAATATATGTGTTGTGGTTATGTTAATTACCTTTCCCATCTTAAGAATGCATGCTTATATGGATATTATTGTTTTATAAGTTAAGCTAACCTTGTCTTAAAACACTTAATTCAACGGGAAACCTAATTGGGAGGGTACTGGGTTTTCGAACACTTGAGTAATGACAAGATGAGAAAATGTGATATATGGATTATTGGGAGGCGTTCCCTTTCTGAAGGTTAAAAGTCTTGCGCAAGTGGTTTCGGAACCCTTGAACGGAGCGGCTGTATTCAGACTCTAGGTGGTTTGGCGTAAGGAGGGATTTGGGTAAGGCCCTATTTTTTTTACCGTCTCTTTTGAGGCCTTGTGGTTGGCGCTACGCGGTATATAACCATTGGTAGGCATCCGAGGTTAGTTTTGCAACAAAGCAGCAAAAGAGGGGGCATATCGAATAATCCGCGTCCGATTCTTGTGGTTGGGAGGACGGAATCTCTTTGGGGGATTTCTAGTTTACTGACATCTAACTTAACCATTTAATTATTTATTTATTTATTGGAATATCATGCTTTACTACTTGATGTTATATTTTGTGATTATGTATTGGACTGGGAAAAAGGGGTGGGGTGTGTGTGTGTGTTTACTGGGCATCCAAAGCTCACGGCGTATCATGCCAGGTGACGAAGAGGAACTCATAGCTGGGGATGTCGAACTTGAAACATTTGAAGACTTTTGGCTATCCTAGAATATTAGAAGTTTCATTTTGGATATTTTGTAAGACTCATATGAAGTTTAAAGCTTTCTTTTTGGGATGTAATGTAATGGAACAATCTTTTTAATCAAGTATATTGTGGTTATTATGTAATTATATTCTATGTATGAACCTTAGCGTTGCTTATGAGACCTTATGTCAATGCCTTGTAAGATCTGTCAAAAGGTAGTGTGCTGCCTAAAAAAGCCGGACTTAGAAGGGAGGCTATTTGACTCCTCCGGCGATCTGGGATCTTACTTGGTTATTGACCATAGGACTTACTAGTGACTTTCCCTTGACTGCAACCTATAGTGTAGAATCAGGGCATCACAGATCTTCTTACCCCTTCCATGATTGATCTTGTATCTAGATGTCTTACAAGTCAGACATTTATCTAGTGTTACATTCTCCTTCCAAAATAATACACAATCATTTATGCAAGCATGAATGAGCTCATACGACAAGCCCAAGTCACGTAGTATTTTCTTAGCTTCATAAGTTGACTTTGGAACCAAATTTTCTTTCGATAAAATCCTACTTAAAAACTCTAGCATCATATCAATTGACTTATTGCTCCAATGATTTGTTACCTTCATATTAAGCACCTCAATCACAAACTTCAGCAAAGTATAATTTATACAATTTGAGAACAACTCACGCTTGGCATCAGTCAACAATTGATCAAAAGTTCTCACTTCCTCCCCTTGGGTTGTATCAGTCGATTCCCCTCTTATTCAATCTTCCACTAAGGCTTCAATACCACCTACAATTTCATCACCATCAAGTCGCATCTCATCATCATGGTAAGCCTCGTTTGAAACACGGGGTTCCCCGTGCTGGTGCCATACAGTGTAAGTTTGCATAATCCCATATTGGAGCAAATGAATTTCCACATTTTGAAGATTTTGTCTACAAACATTCACACACTTTATACATGGGCACAACAAATTACCATTCTGGTCTATAACCCCCATTGCAAATTGAAGAAATAACTTGACCCCATCATTATATGATTTACTCATCCTTCCATTAGCCGTCCTACCTAGGGCAATCCAACTTTTATCCATGTCTGATCACAAATGAAAGATTAGGAACAATATAGTATAATGTAGACTTGTGAATTTATGAACTAATTAAATTGAAAAATTCAAAAACAATTTCATCAAATATATGTCTAGATCTTTAATGAAGATTCTTATACAAGTTCTAATGTTATATGCAAGTAAGGAATAAAAACTAACAAAAATTGTCATTATTGATTTTAACATTCTAACACCACCATTCTAACACCATTCCTACTGCAATACAAAAGCAAAATACTCCACCATTATAACACCAAAACACTCCACCAGCAGAACTCCCACACTCAAGGCTACTGATGTTGCACCTACTAACCTAGGCCCCTTCTAACCAGAACAGAAATCCCATAAAAACAAAACCAAAAATGACAGCCACTTCTGAACATAACATTCTAACAAAAGTTCTTAGTTATACCCCATGTGATATTTAATTATAACTTCGTTTTCTGTTTTCAAGTTATGATCCTTATAGTATTGAGTTATGTTATTTCTTATAATCAAATTTACAAATGACATAATTTCCATATGATGTATATCCTCCTTTTATAAGTAATGATTAAGAGTATGACTAATATGCCTATCTTCATACAAAGCCATCTTACCTAAAATTAATTAGGGCAAAAAATTTCAGGGGTATTATGGTCATTATTCATGGGCTTAATGAGCATAGGTAAAATGGATGACTTCAGTTTGACCTTCTCATTCTCTTTTGGAGCATATTATTGCACATGGTGTTAGTGCTGAACTATCAACGGTTAAAACTGCAGCATTTGATTTAGGACTGCTAACATAAGAAGCTCATTAACGTATCATTTTATATAATGGAATAGTAACTTTACATGTTGTTGCAGACACTGTAAGTTAAGTTGTTTCCATAACTAGTTCACCCTGCTACTTTTACTCAACTGAGTGAAAGACAAGAATATATTTCTAATTACCCTTCTATATTGATAATCTGCTCCTTTTAAATAGGTTTCTAATTTCTTTAAAAACTATATTAAACTTAATATGATAATCTGCTCCTTTTAAATAGATTTCTAATTACCCTTCTATATTGATAATCTGCTCCTAATAGATTTCTAATTTCTTTAAAAACTATATTAAACTTAATATGATAATCTGCTCCTTTCAAATAGATTTCTAATTACCCTTCTATATTGATAATCTGCTCCTAATAGATTTCTAATTTCTTTAAAAACTATATTAAACTTAGTATATAAAAAATTAAAGCATCAATTGCCTATCTATTGATAATCCAGCAGGCACGTCATTGTTTGTACCTAGGAGAAATCCAATTCAAAACAGGTTTCCATTAGGTTTTTTTTTGGTTTCCAATTAGAACATCGAATTTGTATACAAAGCATTATATGCATACAGAGCATATACAGAGCATATTTTATATGTATATAGAGCATATTTCATATGTATACAGAGCATATACATCAGACAAATACATCAGAGGGAGCATAGAGAGAGAGAGACAGAGAGAGAGAGAGAGAGAGAGAGAGGGACTAACAGTGGTGGTGTTCTCCGATCGGCACAGCAACGGCGGTGAGGAATGTGGGGCTAACGATCGGTAGCAAGGGTAGGAGAAACCAACGGCAGCGGTGAGGGCTGTTGGTGGTGGGTTGATGCAATGGTAGCAACGGCGATGAGGGAAATAGGTTTGAACTGAGTATAACCTTTGTGTGTGTGTGTGAAATAGGTTTGAACTGAGAAATTATTGTGTGTTTGAGGCACCAAAACATTTTTTTTTCCCTCCTAAAATATTTAGTGACTAAATTATTTATTGGTGACAAAATTATTTCTTCACCAAAGATAAAAATATTGGCCACAAAAATTGTTTTGTCACTAAATGATATTAAAATATTAAAAATTATTGGTAACAAAAATATATTTGTCACTAATAATTTTATAATTGGTGACCAATTTTTTCGTCACCAAAAGTCTCAAAATTTTGGCACCCTCCGAAAATACTAGCGGGAAAATATTTGGTGACAAAAAAAATAATAAATAATGACGAAAAATAATTTCGTCACCTAACTTTTTTTATTATAATTTAGATTGGTGACGAAATTTTATTTTTGTCTCCAAAAATTGTACATTTGGAGACGAAATATGATTTTCGTCATTAAAAGATACGTATTTCGTGACAATTTTTTTTTCGTCATTAGTTTTCGTCTCTAAAGACTATTTTTGTTGTAGTGATGTACTTTCTATTCTGCATTCTCTGCATCTGCTCATACGCTGTATGCTTTCTGCTTCACATTTTCTGCATCTGTTCATGCTGTATGATTTCTGCTTTGCATTTTCTGTATCTGCTCATACACTGTATTGATCACATATCATCACACTTTCCCTGCAGTTGTGGGTGTACACATACTACTCGGCTCTTGCTCTCGAGCCTATAGAGGAGGTTCCAACGACAATCCCATTTTCTCGGGTATACGACGACCTGCTCCACCGTACGACCCAGGAGGCAATAAAATGTATCATGATCTTAGTCGTTAGTTTTGGTGGAGGGGTATGAAGTGGGATGTCTCTTTCTTTGTATCAAAGTGCCTTACTTGTCAACAAGTGAAGATTGAGCAGCAAAGACCAGTGGGTTTGTTACAACCCTTATTGATAGCCAAATGGAAATGGGAGCGTGTTACCATGGATTTTGTAGTTGGGCTTCCTAGAACACAACGAGGCAATGATGCTATTTGGGTGATTATTGATAGGTTGACTAAGTCTACCCATTTCATTCTGATGTGTACCAGCAACTCAGTTAAATGCTTGGCAGAGTTGTACATTAAAGAGATAATTCGACTTCATGGAGTCCCTGTGACTATTGTGTCGGATAGGGATCCTCATTTTACTGCCCGGTTATGGCAAAGCCTTCAAGAGGCGTTGGGAACTAAGTTGACTCTCAGCACCGCTTATCATCCTCAAACCGATGGACAGTCGGAACGTACCATTCAAATTTTGGAGGACATGCTTAGAGCTCGTGTCGTTGATTTTAAGGGGCCTTGGGAAAGGCACTTACCATTGATTGAGTTTGCTTATAATAATAGTTACCAAGCTAGTATTGGGATGGCACCATTTAAGGCCTTGTATGGCCGACCTTGTAGATCACCGGTTTGTTAGGCCGAAGTGGGTGATACACCGTTACTGGGTCCGAAAATTGTTAGAGAGACAACCGAGAAAGTTGTTCTCATTCGGAAGAGGTTAGCTATAGCCTAAAGCCGACAAAAGAGTTATGCCGATAAGAGGAGACGACCTTTATCTTTCGAAGTTAGTGACCATATGTTTCTTAAAATCTCACCAAGGCAGGGTTTGATGAGATTTGGTAAGAGTGGTAAATTATCTCCAAGGTTCATTGGGTCTTTTGAGATCTTAGAGCGAATTGGGAAAGTGGCATACCGGTTAGCTTTACCGCCATAACTTTCAGGAGTTCACAACGTATTTCATGTAGCTATGCTTAGGAAGTATGAACCCGACCCTTCTTATGTGCTTGATTGGGCTGACTTGGAGGTAGATAAGGATGCCTCTTACGAAGAACGACTGGTTCAAATATTAGATACCCCGGAGCAAGTGCTACGGGGCAAAACTATACCGTTGGTAAAGGTGTTGTGGAGACACCATGGGGTTGAAGAAGTGACGTGGGAACGGGAGGTAGAAGTCCGCTCCAAATATCCAGATTTGTTTGAAAATGCTTAAGTTGTTTTTCTTTGTAATATTCCCTAGTGTTGAGGAAAACATATTTAAAGTTGTTAACCGCATGTTGATATGTGTTTTGTTGTTTTAAGCATAAGGTTGTTGAGGGTTGCCATTACTTTTTGGGAAATTTCATATTTATGTGTATTTAGGAGGTTGTTGTTAATGAGATAACCATGGTGGAAATGGTGAAATTTGGTTGAGAGTTAGTATTATGATTTGAAAATGAAATAGCGTGGTTTTGATCGCTAGAAACCCCTTTGTTTGGGTAGTTTGACTTGAAATTTCAGGGACAAAATTCTTTAAGGGGGGAAGGTTGTAGCGATCCCGATTTTGACTCGTCTCTATGTGGTGTTCTGGGCTCAGGTTGGTATGGTTTTGAACAGTGTTATGTATCTTAGTTTCCCTGTATTCTCCTTATTTTGGTTATCGGGTTGTAGCGGTGTGTTTGGAACAAGTAATGTCTCCAAACCTTCAAATGCGAATCCAACTCGAATTGTACCTTGCAGAGTTGTATCAGAAGTTAATTCTTTCATGTTTTGCCACTTCGTTCAGTAGGTCGGGGATCGAGCTGCTCGGTTAGCTCGCGGGGGTCTAGGGGGCAGTGCCCCTTGGCAGGTCCGGGGATGAGGGGCAGCGCCCCTGAAGTAAAAATGTAAAATGCATTCGAAGTTGCTTGTTCGCTCGAGCGGCCATTTATGCGCTCGAGCGAAGAATGTTTGGTTCCAGAAGTTTGACCTGTCTGCAAAAGTACTGGGAAAGTGTATTCGACGCTCGAGCGGAGCTTTCTCGAGCGAGAGGCTGTGTCTGATGCTCGAGCGGGGCTTTCCACACTTGAGCGGACCATGTTATATTAGTTCGTGAATCTGATATTTCATATTACTTTTTCAGTTCTCTCTCTCTCTCTCTCTCTCTCTCTAGAACTCTCCAGAATTTTAGATCTAGAGCTTCTCTCTCTAGAAGTCATCTTCTCTCTTTGATTTCTCCAAATCCATTGGGATTTGGACCTAAGTACTTCATCACAGTTGGTTATCATCTCGAGGGCTTCGTTGTGTGCGGTGGAGATCGAGTTAAGGCATCGTTGATTTTGGGGTTTCATCTCAATTCTTCTTCAATACTTGAGATAGGGATTTTCTTAGAGTTATATATATATATATATATTTTGCAAGATCTAGATGATTTTTGAAATTATCCTTTGATAGCTTTGAAAATTAATTGTTGATTCAAGAAGTTCAGTGATTTTGAAAGTGGGTTTGTCTCTTGTTCTTTTTAAATGATCTTATGGGTTTTGATCTTCGTTAATTGAAGAAAAGATGATTTTGGAAAGTTTTCTTTCAAAAGATTTGAGTTGTATAATTTGGTGAGAAACCAAGAAATTGGGGATTTTTAAAAGAAATTGAAAATCCATGAATGATATTGTTATATTTATTTTGTGTGTCAAAATAAATGGATGTTTGGAAAGCTTCTTATTTATATTTATATAAATGATGAATTTCATGGAATATGAGAATTGTTGTTCATTTTGGAAATTATTGTTCAAAACGTTAAAATAGTCTTAAAATGACTAATTGTTGAGGATAGTTGAGAAGAGGGAATTGTGTTATTCCTTGGATGATGAATTTGAATAAAAGTATTTATATTCATCTTGTGAAATTGGCATATCAATTCAGTTGATTACATTAAACTCTGAAAGTTGATTTGAAAACTTACATTGAGAAAAGAATGTTGAGAAAAAAGTTTTCATGGAATGGTTTTGGGATAAATACATTGATAAGTCTTGATAGGTGGTGTAGATGATATTGAATAAGTTGGCCTGAGAGTTCGGGGTGAAAGATCGAAAACCCGCGCAGATAGGTGTTGAACCTTCCTGTTAATATCGGTAAAAATGACAATTTGGTAGTACTTGTAGACACCGACCTAGGGATTACCAGAGTCGTATTTACTGCCCTTGAAATAAATTGTTAAGTTTTGAAAAATTGAAATGGCATGACATCATTGAGCATGATGGTTTTCAAAAGATGAAAATGTGATTTACTTTCAAAAAGGGGCATAGCATGACATGTGCATTTCATCTCTTGAGACTTGTATAAAATATATATACTTTGTTAACGATTTCCTATTGGGCTTTATGCTCACCCTACGGGGTTTTTGTGTAAGAAAAGATATGGTGATCCCGCCTAACTAAAGGCGAGAAAATATGTGTTGAGAGTACAAGGCTCTCAATTTGCTGTAACTCTATTTGTAAGCCAATGGTTGTATTTGTGTGGGTTTGAATAACCATTTTGTGTAACTAGGCCTAAGCCTTAGAAACTTGTAAACCCTTAGGGGTTATCTGTTTGTGTATGTTATTTTGATTTGAAGTGAATGTATTATCACCTGAAGACTATTTGTATCATGTAATGCAAGTGTGGGGATTTATTTTCAGTTTTACTTTAAAGAACCATGGTTATCGTATTATCATTTGGGTATAAAAATTGGGGCGTTACACTAAACTTCACTAATTTTGAGATATGTGTTGATTGCATTAAAGGAAAGCAAACCAAACACACTAAGAAAGGTGCCACAAAAAGTAATGAGTTTCTTGAGATAATTCATACAGATATTTGCGGGCCACTCAACATCCTATGTCTTAGTGGTGAAAAATATTTTATCACATTTATAGATGACTTCTCACATTATGGATATGTGTATCTAATTCATGAAAAGTCTCATGTTGTTGACATCCTTGAGGTGTACATAACTGAAGTCGAGAGACAATTAGATAGAAAGGTTAAAATAGTGAGATCAGACATGGGTGGTGAGTATTATGGTAAATATGATGAGTCAGGCCAAAATCCTGGCCTATTTGCCAAATTCTTAGAAAAGAAAGGCATTCATGCTCAATATACAATGCCTAGTACGCCACAACAAAACGGAGTTGCTGAAAGGCGTAATTGTACACTTAAAGATATGGTTAGGAGTATATTAAGTTACTCAGTTGTACCTATTTCACTGTGGAGTGAAACCTTAAAGACTGAAATGTATATTTTAAATAGGGTTCCTAGTAATGCGGTCCCAAAAACTTTTTTTGAGTTGTGGACTGGTAGGAAACCTAGTTTGAGACACTTACATATCTGGGATTGTCTAGCAGAGGCAAGAATCTTCAATCCACAAGAGAAAAAGTTAGACTCAAGAACAATATCTGGATATTTCATTGGTTATCCAGACAAGTCTAAAGGGTACAAATTTTATTATCCTAATCACAGTACAAGGATAGTGGAGACTGGTAATGCTAGATTCCAAGAGAATGGTGAAATTAGTGGGAGTGAGAAAACATGAGTGGTGAATTTCAAGGAAATTAGGGTAGATGTGCCAACATTTGACCCTTATCGAAAAATTGTTGTTCCTTAGACTATTCCAGAAGCTGAGGGAAACAAACAACATAATGAAAATCCTTCACCACCTCATGTTTCACCACTTCATGAAGATACCACCATTTAAAATATTGTAGAACCACCACAACCGATAGTTCTGAGAAAATCTCAGAGAGAAAGAAAGCTTGCCATTCTAGATGATTATATGGTGTATCTACAGGAATCTGATTTTGATATTGGGATTAACAAAGATCCAGTCTCATTTTCACAGGCCATGAATAGTGATAATTCTACTAAATGGGTCAATGCTATAAATGAAGAGTTAAAATCCATGGAACAGAATGGTGTTTGGGATCTCGTTGAATTACCTAATAATTGTAAAAAGGTCGGGTGTAAATGGGTCTTCAAGACCAAGCGTGACGCAAAAGACAATATCGAACGATTTAAAGTCAGACTTGTTGCCAAGGGTTTTACTCAAAAAGAAGGCATAGACTATACAGAGACCTTCTCTTCAATATCTAAGAAAAACTCGCTTAGAATCATCCTAGCATTGGTAGCTCATTATGACTTAGAGTTGCATCAAATGGATGTAAAAACTGCTTTTTTTGAATGGGAATTTAGATGAAGAAATTTATATGGAGCAGCCAGAAGGATTTGCAAAGAAAGGTAAAGAACATTTAGCTTGCAAACTAAAGAAATCCATATATCGCCTTAAACAAGCTTCCAGGCAATGGTATTTAAGGTTTAATGATACCATTACCTCCTCCAGGTTTAAGAAAAATGTAGTTGATCAGTGCATATTTTTGAAGGTTAGTGGGAGTAAGTTTATTATTTTGGCGCTATATGTGGATGGCATTTTGTTAGCTAGTAATGACCTTGGCTTATTGCATGAAACCAAGGAATATCTCTCCAAGAACTTTAAAATGGTCGATATAGGTGAGGCAAATTATGTTATTGGCATAGAGATCTTTAGGGATCAATCTCGAGGATTGCTAGGACTATCTCAGAAATGATATATTGATCATGTTTTGGAGAGATTCAATATGCAGTTTTGTTTAGCTTGTGATGCACCCATCATAAATGGTGATAAATTAAGTGAAAAACAGTGTCCAAGGAATGACTTGGAAAGAAAACAAATGAAGGACATTCCATATGCATCAGCAGTAGGGAGTTTGATGTATGCCCATACATGTACCAAGCCAGATATTGGTTTTGCAGATGGAATGTTGGGAAGATTCCAAAGTAATCCTGGAATGGAACATTGGAAAGTAGTGAAGAAGGTTATGAGATAACTTCAGAGAACAAAGGACTATATGCTCACCTATAGGAGATCAGAACAGTTGGAAGTGATCGGATACTTAGACTCAAATTTTGCTGGTTGCCTTGATAGTAGAAAATCTACATCAGGTTTTGTTTTTCTACTAGCTAGTGGAGCAATTTCATGGAAGAGTGTGAAACAGTCCACTATTGCTTCATCTACTACGGAGGCTGAGTTTGTAGCATGCTTTGAGGCTACAAATCATGCTTTATGGTTGTGAAATTTCATCTCAGGACTTGGTGTTGTTGACTCAATTGCCAGGCCGCTAAAGATATATTGTGACAATACTGCAACAATTTTCTTCTCTAAGAATGGAAAGTACTCTAGTGGTTCCAAACACATGGAAGTAAAGTACTTAGTTGTTAGAGAAAGAGTCCAGAAACAACAAGTGTTAATTGGAAACTTAAGCACATCTCTTATAATTGCTGATCCATTCACAAAGGGATTGCCGCCAAAGACATACAAAGAGCATGTTATCAGGATGGGTCTTTTAAGCAACCTTTGATGTGTACGGTTAATCATGAGTGCTTATTTTTATTTGACACTAGTTGCGCAATAATAATTTTGTTTATATTTTTCCTATTTCTAAAAGTGTGTGTACACATTAATTTGAATATTGATAAACAGGAAATGTCTTAACAAGACAAATTATAGGGGCCTTTCAGGCAAATAATTACATATTCCAATAATGGACTGGGTTGGTGAAGATTATCGATGGTGTAGTGCATAGAAGGAAATATGACATAAATATTATATAACCGCTATGACTTACATTGGTGATCTGAAGTAATCACAATATTATAGTTTCTAATATATCTGAACTTATTGGATATTTTTAAAATTCGTGATCACGTGTCAAAGTTTTTAGTGTGGAATCCAATGAGTCAAAAAATTTATAAATTGCATATTTTTTTAAAAAAACTCATAATTGCATCATAATCGGCTTAATGGGCCAAGTGGGAGAATGTTGGATTTATTTTCTAGTGTGACCCAATAGCCTACATATATCTACATGTTTTAATTTATTTGGACTCCATAATTAGATAAAGCCAATATTTGATATAAAGTTCAGTAACTAGAATTTTAATATAATTACTCTTCTAAGATAAGAATGAAACCTTGATGGATAGAAATTCTTCTGATAAAGTTTATTTGGCCATCTTCTCTCCTCTATATAAGGATGGGTGACTCCCCTTTCATATCATGAGTGTTTTTCCATCACTCTAAGTTTTATAGTCATCCTAATTAAGAAAGGCAGAGAGAAGAATGTGAGCTAAGAATTAAAGGTTCAACTATTAGGGGTATTTTCTCAACTACTCTAATTCAATGGATGACAAAGATATGTTCATTTTATTCTTGAGTTGTATTGAATTCAAGATCCTGTAAAGTTTAATTCCGTATTATTATTATGGTTACATGTATTATTAAATTGTACAACATGTTGCTGATTGTGATTTTGAGCAAGTCTCCATGACCATGAGTGCTTTCTGTATTAGTAACTAACCATAGAACATTTAGGTTTACAATCCATTTCAAATTTACCCATGTGGATTCACTACGTCGTTAAACTACGTGATTCACAATTTTGAAATTGCAGATAGAAAAACTGTTTAAAGCATTTAAAAAAGTTCAATTTTTGTGTAACTCGCTATTGGATTTTAATATTGTGGTATGTCTCTCTGCTACACTCCAAAAAGTCATAAGCCTTTTCTTATTTAATTAAGTACTTAAATAAAAATAAAAATAAAAACAAAAACCCATTAAACTACTGCCATTTCTCTTTTTCCATTTTTTTTTTTCTTCTGGTTTTTGTTTTTGGGTTGGAGGGGTTTGGAGGTAGTAGTTCTTTTTCATGGATTTGATTTGGTTGTTTTGTTATTTTCTCATCTTCCTCTCTTTCTTTTCAATCATTTTCTTTTTCTTTCTTTTTGTCTAGCTACTTTATTTTCCTTTCGTATCACCTCCCTTTAATATCTTTTTCATGAGTAGTGTTTTTTTTTTTTTTTTTTGTTCAGTTTTTGGTTCATAGAATGTGTTTCTTTCTTGGTCCATCATACAACCAAAGTGGACATAACAAAAGAATTATAACCAGTCTGTATAGTCCGATCTATAGCACCAATTTGGCAGCTGGCATTTCCCCATTTTTTGTATATTTTTGGGCTACAAATGTTTTCTCTGACTTTTTATTTATTTGTTAAGTTCACTGGTGAAACTGTAGAGGAAATGAAAGTGAAAGCTGTAGCAGATATGCATCAAAGGTAAGCAGAGATGGCTAAGCATTCTGATGTTTTTATTGCCTTTCCTGGTTAGTATAAAGCCCTGCAAAAAGTTCTCATTTTTTTTTCCTCACTAAAATTCTAAGGCAAATCAACTCAATCTAAAAGGCCTTCAGGTGCTTTTCTTTTTCTAGTTCTACCATCAAAGATTGGACCTATCTTTCTCTTTGTTTTGTTTTTTCTTGTTGACATTTCTATTATTGTAATCATTTGCTTTATGGTTCAAACACAAATACAAGTAATAGAGTAATATGCTAATCAAATTGACTTGTATAGTTTTGCATTTGTACCTGTTAATCAACGAAACTGAGGTATAGTTGACACATGGGGATACTCCTTACAAATTCCATCGTAACCCCAAAACACTCCCAAAACACACACACCTTCAATTATTCTGCAGTTTTCTAGACAATTAAATTTTATTCTTTTATTATTATTATTATTATTATTGTTGTTGTTGTTGTTGTTGTTGTTGTTGTTATAGTTATGTGAAGGATAAAAATAAGTAAACTGGAATTTGTGCACCAACTGCTAACAGGGTGGTGTATTTCTACTTCCTGGTTGTTGTGATCCATTCAATGAGAAAGCACTTCGAGCTAGCCGAGGAGCCTCCTTCCAGCTTCCTATAGTTTCTGGAACTTGGACTCATCTAGAAGGTCTTAGAAATAAATTCCATTTGAAGATTTTGGTTGGTCATCTTGAGAGTAATGAACAATCAAAGCCAGTGTCTAGGCTTTCTCAAGGGCTTGCAGATTCTTTAGCAAATTTGCCACTGTGCTTGGTCCTGGGTGGCAAAGGGAGTGGCCTTTCAGTAAAAACTAGGTAGGTATGTGAGCTTGTAAGCATTCAAATGGTAGGACCATTTGAGTCTCTTAATGTTTCTGTTGCTGGTGGAATTTTCTTGCATATGCTGCAGCCGGAGAACCATAGATTTGCCTGAATCTTTCCATGAACTGTCATGCCAGTTTTAGTTCTAATTCTCTTGCTTCTGGAACCAACCATTAGTGTAGATTGAGAGAGGTAGAACATAACTGAGTTTCAGTTGCCAGTACAAGAGCCTGCGTGCGTGCACACACAAACACCCCTCTAACCTCAATTATTTTAGTAATTGTATTGTTGCTGATATGAGATGATGCTGAGAACTCCTATGAAAAGAAGTTTTGTTTAAAAGCTACTTGAAATTATAACTACATGTTATGTGTTGGCCATCTTTTCATCAATTTTGCTTTTACTTTTTGCTTATATTTTCTACTTTGAAGGATTCATGTTGACAAGTTTGGTAGTCCCAAATATATTCTCTAGTTCGGATTTTATGTTTTTTGATATCAATTACTATGGATCAATGTGATTTTGTTGTTCAATTACTTGACATCAAATTTTTTTTTTATCCCCCTATGAATGGGTATCCACACTACAAATATTTGCATCAAATGGCTAAAAATAACTTAGATTCCAAATCAATAGTTATTTTCCGACTTCCAAATCGAAAACTTCAGTTACAGCAGAATCTATGCGAGACAGATAAGGTAAACAAAAGCGTGTCATGAGCCATAGGGAAAATGGTTAGAGTTTTGCTAGATGTAGATAAAATGGGCTATTGAAGTGGGTGGGGGGATGTAACAAACAATGCATCCTTTGCAATGTGATTTATAATTTTGCTCACTTAGTCTTGCTGTGGGGACTCCACATTATACATACCTTTGAAAAACCCTCTCACTCTATGTGACTTACTCAAACTCCCTGCACAAGGCTTCCATGAAACTAATGATACTTGAATGCTATGTAATGTTCTAAATGGTACTTCTTCTACTGAGAGAATTTTCAATTGAGAAAAGATATTACCAAGGACTTTTGTGTTAAGATTTTGGTATTCAAGTCTCACAACCCCCACGCATGCAACGCATGGGGGGTCAAACTAGTCAAGGTAAAATGAATGCAAAAAGAGATATACATAGTCATACTTTGATCAGATAGTTTTTTTCCAAATAGCACCTTCATCAAACAGTGAGTCACATTCAACCCTGCTAGGCTGCTACTTGTCACCCATTTTGTTTAATGCAAACTCTGATCTCCAATAGGCTCTCCAAGAACCTATTACATTAGAATTAGACATTAGCATAGTTAACCCTTTTTTTAAACTGTAAATGATTGGGTTATTTATTTATTTTGTTTGGTTGTTGTTGCATATGCAACCCTTTTTAGTACGTGATGATATCTTTGAATATTGATATTGGAGTTTACAATCTTATTTATTTATTTATTTGTTGAAATAAATATCAAATGTTTTACATTTTCTGGAAGCTTAAAATTAATTATATTGTAAATATATATATTTGTGGTTTCTTTTTGCAGATGCAACCCTTTTGAGTACGTGATGATATCTTCGCATATAGATATTGGAGCTTACAAGCTTATTTATTTATTTATTGAAATAAATATCAAATGTTTTACATTTTTTGTAAGCTTAAAATTAATTATGTTGTAAATGATGGTTTTTTTTTTTTTTTTTTGTTTCTTTTTACAGATGCAACCCTTTTGAGTACGTTATGATATCTTCGCATATTGATATTGGAGTTTACTATTGATATCAAAACATGCTATAATATATATGTTTTTTTTCTTTATATTGTTGATACTTTTGTTTTGTTTTAGATACAAAAAATTGAGTTACTAAATATAAAAAATTATTAATATTGTTGGAGGATGTTTTATATATTTTTGTAAATAATATTTGATTGACAATTGTTACAGGGTATATCTATTATTTTTGGTATGATTATGTGAATGTGAATGTGAATGTGGATGTGGATGTATTTTATTTTAAAAAATATTAATAATTTGTACAGGGAATGAATTAATAAAATATATATTGATTTTATAAAAATAATGTTTTTGCGACAATAATAAACCGTCGCTAATGTTATCATCATTTATTTACATTTTATTAGTGACGGGTTAATCTGTTGCATATGCATATTGGTTCAAATTTTTAGCGACGGTTTAAACTGTCGCAAATGCGATATTAATTTAATTTTACTTTTTTCCTGACGTTTTAGACCGTCGCTAGTAATACTTTTCGCGACGTCAAATACCGTCACTAAAAAAGTATTGGCGATGGCAACCAACATCGTCACTAAAAGTGAAGTTTTTTCTCCTTTTTTTGTGTCAGGTTAAACCGTCGCAAAAACTATTGATTAGCTGTCGCTACAAGAAAGTGACAGTTTGTAACCGTCACAAATACTTTTTGTCACGCTTCCTTCCGCCACATCCTATTTCCCATTGCTACTCCATTGCAAAAAGTCTTTTGCAACGATATGTGAACCTTTTGTAATGTTTAAGACCGTTGCAAAAGCTCCAATTTTTAGTAGTGTAATATAGTGGGTATGTGGTTAGTATGAGCATGTGAACTAGCACAACACATTATGGCCTATTTGGGGGTATTGTGATTTTTTATGTAAGGTGACAATGGTTTACTAACCCATTATTGCAACTGTTAGGTTTTTATTCTTGGCAATCCCGTTTGACAAAACTCCTTTTAGTTGTACTTATTTTCGCACTTTTTATTTCAGTGAGGATATGAGTTTTTAGATGCGAATCCAACCCGAATTATGCCTTGCAGAGAAGTTTGTGATTTTAATACTTTCAAGATTACCACTTCGCTGATTATGACGAGGATTGAGCTACATGTCCGCCCTTGCTCGCTTGAGCGAAGGAGTTCTCGCTCGAGCGAAGGCTGCATCTGGCAAAAAAGCTGAGAAGGATGAATGTACGCTCGAACGAAGGTTGTTTGGCTCGAGTGAAGCCACTTATGGCCAACACGCATTTTTGGTTCCTCGCTCGAGCGAGAGAGTCTTCGCTCGAGCGAGCTTCGCAGTCCCAGATTTCTATAAGTACGTGTTTCTGTCAGATTTTAGGACTAGTTCTTCAGATCTTCTTTTTGGATATTAAGGTATATATCTAGGGATATTTTGCTAGTTTTCTTTGATGTTTAATTGAGTATTCAACTCATGGGTTAAGAAGAATACATTAATGGTTCGTTTGTTCATTCTATACAAAAAAAAGAGTTGTTCTTCAGTGGATTCTGAAGAATTTGAGCCTGAAGCTTTGGTAGATTCTGGAGTGGTTCATCGTCAAGACAATTCCGAGGTGAAGACGGGGTTGGAAGAGACACATAGGGGTTGGTTCAATTTGGGCATGGATTCGCTAGGTAATTGAGAGTATACCTGTGTAATTCATTTATATCTTCTTAGTGGATTGTTTTGTGGCTGTTACCCTTGGTTTTTTTATCACAATTGGAGGTGCTCCTATTGTGGTTTTTCCACGTTAAAATCGTTGTGTCGATTTGTCTTGATTGTTTGATTGGGATTGTTTTATTGCTTAAAACTGATACATAATCACAAATCAACATCTAGCGGAGTTCTAGATTTTTCAACAACCATGATTGATTAGTCCATTGCGTTGTGTGCGACCAAGGGTTAAGGGTTTTTGGGTTGGTTTTTTTGAGTATTGGGTTAGGTTACGTAACGTACCGTGTGTTGATGTTGTGAATTGGTTTGTGTTTGCAAACAGTGTCATGTGATGTTGTTATGCACCAATGGGGGGTGCTGAATTTAATTTAAAATTGTAACATTTGTCCCAACGTAATATAATACGAAATGTGGTTGAGTGGCAGGATTATGTTGTGTTATGTGCTATGTTGTTAGTGGAGTTGCTCATACCGGATATTGCACGGTGGTTTTATAAAAAATTTACAACGGTATGTGGTAAATGATTGGTTGATGTTGTCATGGATCACGTGTTAACTGCACTGAACTGAATTGTGCCAATGCATGTTTTGGAGAATTTGTGGCCAACAACATTCAGACAAATGTCTGTCAAACGGAAATGTGCAGTTGTTATGTAAGATTAATAGGTTGAAATGAAAAACAAATGACTATTTTGAGACTGCATGTATGTGTGCTTTGCCAATGGTGTTGTTATACGGTCAAATAGTGGTATGTGATGAGTGATTATGAATGGGTTTGGGGTGTAGAAGCGTGGTCTGTTATACTGTGTGCGGCATTGATGAGGCTTTGTTAGATATTGGTATGTATGTTTATTAAAGTGGCGTATTGGTGTGTTATTATGCAACATGGATGTGGTTTCAAACAACATTGCTATATCCTTCACTGAGTCCCGTGTCACGTGTTCTTGTTATGTTTCATGTTTGAATTTTGTATTAGTAAATGGTGCAATAAGGGGTTCTGAAGTTTATATGAAACTATAACATTTGTCTAACTTTAATATAAAGTGAAACGTGGGTGGGTGGCAGTCTTGTGTCATGTTATGCGTTATGTTGTTACGTTCTGTCGTGAAAAATGCGTAGTTAAGTTGTGCATACCGGTTTGTTAGATAGTGGTATGTATGTTTATTGAAGTGTCATAATGGTGTGTGATCAAACAACATGGATATGTTAGCAGACAACATGTTTGTAGTGGGTCAATTATAATTTTGTAATTGTTTGTTACCATTTGTCACTGTGTTAGCGTTTTAGTACAAGAATGAATTGGGTGACAATATCTGTGCGGCCCCGTTTATGTATTGTTAGTTATTTGCATTAAACTATTGTTTGAATTGATTTAGTTGTAGTAATTTTTGGGACTGAATCTGACAGGTAGTTTGTGGATACCACCCGGACAACGGGATGCAAGAGGACAGACACGAGACTCAAGGAAGGGTACAGCATCATCGACAAAATTAGCAGCTCGAAGACAAAGCAAATTGCCGTTCAAAAACAATAAAACGGGCGCTGTCGGAGGTAAAAATGTAGGGAAAAAGGCTGTTGTTGACCCGACGAATCTAATGTACCTGTCAAATATAGTTGGGGTTATTAAAACAGTTGGTGAAGTTGAGCTGGGTAAAGGGCACATACGACACCTACCATAGTTCTAAATTGCGGTATCGGATAATGTAACGGTATCGATCGCGAAGTATCGGTATCGGTAGTATCGACCGGTACGTATCGGGTATCGAGCGTCGCGACTGTGAAATTTCAAAAATCATTAGCAATCCCTCTAAAACTCAATTTTATACATTTTTTTAAACACTTTTAGCCTTAATTAATCACATTTTAATCAAAATTTTGATATGTAGAGGCACTTTTGACTCATTTCAACTAAATGATATGTATTTATTTTAGTTTCAAGTTTTTATTTGGCATATATGTTAAACTTTTAATATAAAATTGATGTGGAAATATTTTTTTACTTATTTTCAACAATGAAATACTTCCACATGCATAACAAATTAATAAGAGAAAGAGGGACGTGAAAATAAATCATTCGTTTCAGTCATAATCGCATATAAACAATCTAATACAAATCAACAACTCTAAAACATAGTAATAAAAAGAATTACGTGGTGGTACAGAAGAGTCTCCATATCTCACATCACTTTAATCATCACTATGAATTGGTTGGCCTATTTCTCCGTATCGATATTCCTGGTAGTAGTTATTGAAAGTGCATTGATCATAAGTAGTGTTGTTGTTGCCTCTGCTACTTGATTGCTGTTGTGTCATTGCAAGCCCCTTTGTACCATAATTGAAACCCTCTATATATGGATATTGATGAGGTTGTTGAGAGTAGTTCCAATTTCCCATATAAGGTGGTTGATAGATGTGTTGTAGTGGTTGACTTGGAGGAGGGTAATAAGGATATGATACTTGGCATATTGGTCGCCAATGTTGAGTTCCCCTTCCATCTTCTTGTCTAACTCCAAGATGTCCAAATTGATTTCTAAGGTCACGATGACCATAAATATCATCAATATGTCGTGAACGTCCAATTGATGCTTCTACACTAAGAGTAAAAATAGAATGTCGTCGTTGCTGTGTAGAATCCCTGTTCCAATCATGATCAATATGATGAATACTGTGTCTACAACCATGTGCAGAACCTGCAGACTCCCATTGTCCACCACTACCACCACCTGTTGGAGGACAACTGCCATCACTATCATCTCCACTACCACTAGGTGGACTCAAACCGCGACCTTCACTAGAGCCACTTCCAGCAGACCCTGCTCTTTGATGGTGTTGAGGTACTTGGCAACTAGTGGCATGATCTCCTTCATCATCATCATCATCCAAGATTGCATGTTCTCTCTCTTGAAGCCATGGAGTTAATAGATCATTTTCTTCAAATATATAGTCAAGATTGATGGGGTTAAAAGATTCCTCTCTGTCATCTTGGCTTTTTCGTGTTGCATGTCTGATCTTTAGCCTCGTATTGTAATACACATAAACAAGTTGATTTAATTTTTTATACTTCAACCGATTCCTTGTCTTTGTATGTATCAGGCTAAATGTACTCCAATTGCGCTCACAATTAGAAGAAGACGTAGTTTGGCTCAATACTCTCACAACCACTTTTTAGAGTGTCGGAGCCGATGTACCATAATGGATCCACTATTCAGCTATATACAAATCAATCAAATATTAGTGATTATGTTATAATTTGATATAGAAGTGTTGACAATGTAACAATAATATGTAATTAAAATAGTTAATAGTTGATTGAGTACATAATAATTACCAAGATTTGTTACTTTCACTGCTCTTTGTGCTAACACAGCACCAAAAGAATCTTCTTTATTACAAAATAAAAAGATCTGCAATGAACAAAAGGCAATAAGCAATTTTACAAACACAATTCACAAGTCAAATAATAAGTTATCAATTTAACTAATATTAAATAATGACTAACTTGGTTTATCGCCTGTATTTGCTCGTTTAAATCTAGTAGAAGTCTCAAAATCACATTTTTAACTTCACTCATCACTTCTCGATGATTAGAAAAGTGCTCCCCATATTGGAATATGGGATTTAAAAAATAACCTACATTCAAATATAAAATAATAATAAAAGTGAGACAAGGAACACATAATTTATAATTTAAATAAATTAAAAATTACTTACCAGCAGCATGCAAGTCCGTGTGTAGTTGGAAAGCCCATCGATTATCAATAGTCTTCCAATAATCTACATAATAGCGACAATTTTGTTTGATAGCCAACTTTGCTCTATCCATGGCTTCATATATAAAACCCATTGTGGGCTTTTCATCCTCATTTACAAGTCTAAGCACCTTTAGAAGTGGTTCTTGAACTTTTAATACATCTGCCGCCTTGGTTCAAAAATCTTTACTTTGTATAATTTTTTTCGCTTTTTTTGCAGCATCCTTTGTGGACCATTTGCTGTGCTTCCACTCTTGAGAATGAAACATATCCTGTAAAGCAGTCTTATGTTTAACAATGCTTTCCAAAGTACTGAAATTGGTGGCAAAGCGTGTGATGACAGGACGTAACAACTCTCTATCTCCTGTGAATCTCTTCATGAAATCAACGACCCAATTGGAGTTGTAAATAAAGCGTGTGATCACTTTTGCACAATCTAACACCTTTGCTACACTTTTTTTCTTCCCAATATCCTCTAACATAAGATAAATACAATGAGCTGCACATCCTGTCCAATATAGATTCTCCTTTTTTTGTATAAGTTTGTAACCAGCAGCCTTTATCGTAGCTTCGTTATCAGTTACGATTTGCACAACATATTATTCTCCAATTTCATCCACTACCTTGTCGATGAGGCCTAAGTAATAATCAGTTGTCCTACTAGGTACATCAGTTACATCCACAAACTTCTGAAAAATTGTTCCACGATTGCTATGCACAAGAAAATTAACAATGTGCTTTCTTGTGGGCCCAGACCATCCATCACACATAATTGTAACACCTCTCTTAGCCCAACTAGATTTATGAGATTTTATCCAATTTTGTAAAGCTTCATACTCCATTGGTAAATACACTTCAGTTACCTATTTAATAATAAATAACAAACAAAAACTATTAACAAGCATCTTAATAATTTATTTATTTTTAAACATAGATAGAGTTTTTTCAAACTTTAAGTTAGAGGCTTACTCCATAAGAAGTAGGTATCTTTGTTCCTTTTCCAACCTCTCTTGCTGTATCCAACATTGGTTCTAGCCATTTAGAATTAACAACATTAGTAGGCACTGGAGTGAACAATACAAACTGGCTAACTGCTCTTCCGAATTTTTTCTTTGCTTCTTTCAAGAATCTAGATGAGAGTTTGGATTGTTTGTTGCCTTTGGTCCTATGAAGATCCACATCTATGTCTAATAATTGAACTTTTGGAGAGGATGTATCAATCCATTTCCTACCTGTACTAGCCTCATGAACACTATGACTTCACCGAGCAAAACCAGGAGGAGGTGCAACCTCAATATCACTAGCCTTATTTTGTCGGGCCATAACCATTTCTAAGTCCTCCTCATCATTTTCATCATCATCACACTAACTGGCTCTAATTTGTTCTGTCAATTCCTCATTCATCTTCCTTTTGTCATGCTTTTTGCCCTTGTAATTATTCAAATGATCCATCATTAGTGTTCGAACTTCACCACTGACATTAGCACAAGGTGCAACTTGACATTTCATATGGGTCAAATGTTGCTTCAACCTAGTTATACCACCATTTAGCTCTTTTTCAGAAAATTTACACCTAATTTAATGCCTATTATTTTCTAGTGGAATTCCAAATTTCCAACCAATATCATCACTTGGAAGTTTTCCACTAGAACCACCTCTGTGCACCATTATAACTTTCAATTATCTACAATAACAGTTTTGAATTAACAAATATTGTAATTCTAATTTAGTTACTAATAATAATGCATTTAAAATAAAAATAAAAAATCTAAAATATTAAACCTCTTTACTTAACAATTAAACCTCTTCCAAAAAATCTGACAAATGAAACCTCTTTGAAAAAAATCTGATATAGAAATAATCTAAAATAAAAAAATTTGATAGATTAAAAAATCTAAAATAAAATCTGAAATAATAAAAAAATCTGAAATAAAAAATCTGACAGATTAAACCTCTTTAAATAAAAATAAAAAATCTAAAATATTAAACCTCTTTTAAAAAAAAAAAAGTTGAACAATTAAGCTGTTGACAGACAAAAGTTTTGAAAACTGTAGTGAAAGTTAGTCAAGCAGATTCGATACATGAGCCTAATTATACACTGCTACCTACCACTTAATTGATTGGTTTTAATAGGTCCATGAACAATGAGTCTAATAAATCAACTTAAAAGAATGAAGAAGTGAAATAAATATGAAACATACTCTACAGGTACATTGCTAAGAAAAATATATATATATATAAAATTATATGCATTTAAAATATATTGAGCTTCTGAACTTATATATTGTGCATTTAAAAACAATTGCTCCTAAGTTCTATGCCGATAAAGTTAAGGTACTAATACAATACTAACCTCCACCTCTTATCATAATGTTAGATCATTTTTCAAACAAAGTGATTAAATGGGAAAAATATGATTCAGAATTTGGTGCACATAATGTTGGACTTTGTAAAGAAACTAATCAACACATGAGAGACTGAAATAGAAAAACAAAGTGGGACAACAAATATAAAGGTTGATGGGGATCTGTAGAGCTTTGCTTTAATATATATAAATGCTCTTAATATATATATATAAATATTTAAAGAATCATAAATATATATTAAAATATATCTCATTCCCATCCCATACCATAATATAAATAAAAAATAACCACAGAACAAATAGCAAAAAGAAAAGAAAAAAAAAAACAAATTATAAACCGAACATAACTTAACAAGCAAAAGCATGACCTATTCAGCCAAAAGAAAAAACAGAGCATGACAAATACAAACAAAGCATGAGAGAACAAACTTTCAACGAAGAAGCTTGAAATCGGTGATGGGTTTGGGTTCGATTCGATGCTTCTCCTTGCAACACTTTACAAGATCGATGCCCCTGGGAGATGGATTTGGGTTTGATTGAGGATTTGGGTTTGCTCCGATTGAGGGTTTTTCTACACATTTATGGTGGTCCGTGAGTCTGTGTGTGTATTGCTTGAAGAAGACAAAAAATTAGAAGTGAAAGGTTTGAGTCTGTGAGTCTGTTTCCTTTCTTTTCTGCTTTTGCTTTTGTTTCTATAGGTACTTTGGTCGATTATTTTTTCTTTTCCAGGTGCTTTGCTCAATTACTTTTTGCTTTTCCAGGTGCTTTTCTTTGCTCAATTATTTTTGCAGGTGCTTTGCTTCATTTTTAGCCGTACTGGACTATATCGGGACTATATCGCTCATGTATCGGATTCAAGCCAATACGTATCGGGAATCGGCCGCTACGGACGCGAAATTCATTTTCACCGGTGTACCGGTGAGTATCCGACTCGGCAATCCAATATTCCGGTACGAACCGGCCGGTACGACACGTACCGACCGATATTTAGAACCTTGACACTTACAGAAAACCTTATTTTGGCTGATGGTAGATGCCATACGGATGAACAATCTGACAAAAAAAATCTTTCAAGAAATGTGATGAGACGGTTTATTGAATAATTCAAACATATAATCCAGCGAATGAGAAGTTTTACCTAGCAGAAAAAGGCATACCACTACGGAATAGTGATATAAGGCTGATATTTGGGATCCAATGTGGTCGGGATAAGTTGGACTTGATGTATGGATTGAGGCCCCCATCCGATTTCATACAACGGTGTTGCCCAGGCATTAGAAGGGTCTCCTTCAAGGCCATCAAGGATTTGCTGCTTGAAGTGCTTGAGGGAGCAACGTGATGAAGAGGACGTTGCAAAACTTTTATCGCTCTATATTTGCACAAAACTATTTTTCGCAACTACCGCAGAGTTGATTGGGTGGGCTTACGTCCAAGTGATTGATAAACTGGAAACACTACGACTGTACGATTGGATAGTGGCAATTCGTGAAACATTGATTGGGTCGCTGAATGATTTTCACCATAGGCCGAAAAAAGTAACGAGATGTGTGGTAGCCTTGCTGGTAAGTTGTTATTTCACATGTGACATACACCCACTACAATCTTTGACGATTGATGTTGATATTTGATGATTTATATAGTGATTGTAATTTGTGGTTGTGTTGTAGTTTGTTGTTTATGAACACACAAACCTAATAGACTCTAAGAGGCCAAAATTGTTTATGCGGTTTTGTAATTGGAACATTAGCAATCTAAATGACAAGATCAAATTGATAGATTTGACAATCGAATGTGCTTTTGAGTTGTGAACCAATCTACATTTAAGCTATCAGTAATTGTTCGTTTGCATGGAATGGTTGCGTGACATGGAATGGTTTTTGCAAGTGAATTGTAAGAAACTATCCGGGACAATACTTGAGCGGTATCAGCTGAACACCAATGTTAATGAAGTGGAACAGAGACAAAGTGGTGGTGTAAATGTTAGAATGGCACCGGAGGTGAATGTTGCCCTTATATCAATGTGGGATGGCAATGGAAATGGTGGTATTGATGTGGAAATTACAGAGCCCAGTCTTGAATGTTGGAAAGCGGACTCCCCAAATGGTGGTGAGATTGAAATTGAACAAGAGTCAGGGACCACTAGTATAAATACGGACTCTGTGCGAGGTTATGCAAACCATAAAGATAACATCCTTCTCGCAGGCGAAAGCTGGCCTAACCTACTCCCTAACCTTCTTGATCTGTCAAGCACACCAATAATGGACATTAATAGTGATAAACAAGAAATTGTTACAGAGGATCTGGAAAAAGCATTGATTAAGATTAAGGAGCTGGGGAAGTAGAGGGTGAAGAAGGATGAACGTGTTAAAGAGTTAGAAGAGAGGGTCTGCACAATGGAACAGATGGTTGGTGTACAATGCACTAACTTGTTCATGGGATTTGACAGTGTCATACGTGTGAAAGACGTTGAAATAGAATGTCTATCGAGGGATGCGGCAGAGTTGAAAGAAAAAATAATACGACTGGAAGATCAAATATAGACGGCCATGACGCGCACAAAGTGAGTCAATTAGTAAGGAATGTTATCGGTGGCCAGATCACAGCAGCTGACTGGGTTGTAGACACAAATTGTGAGCATAATTATTTGGAACATAATTGCATTTCGGATGTTCAGAAGACACCGAGTAGCGCATTCACAACGCCTGCTGGCAGCATAGCAACATGGTTGCCGAAGAAGCATTGCACTAATGTCGATGAGGCATTAGGGGTATGACCTATATGTAGACGCGCCCCAGGTGAGGGCCTCGGTGCTACAGTTCGGACTCAAATTGTCACGGTTCTTAATCTGAACCAAAGAGTCCCAAATCCGGCAAATCGTTTTGAGAAAAACTGATTTTTAGAAAAGAAGTGCCAAACATGGACTGCTTTGCCAGATGCAGAGTCGCCACCTAAATATTTTTTAATGGGGGAATTTAGGAAAACCCTAACTCGTTTGCCTAAGGCCACATGTCCGTCATCACCAAAGTTGCCTCAGCTCGAGAACTTGGGTACGATTGGGGAAGGTCAGCTATGAGCACCCCCTCTCGCTCGATCCAAAGATCGGCCTATACTAACCATGATATCTCGTTTTTGAAAACACATGCGTTCTTATTCCGATTAATTAGCTAATCTTACTACGTGATGTGCATAATACAAAAGTATAGACTAGATCGCCTAATTTGAAACAAAGCATTGTATATCCGTTTCGTTTAGGAAATGGTTTGAAAATTGCTACTCGCAAGTAGGCTAAAACACGGATTTCAATGAGTCGTTCCAACTTAAACAATCCAACCTTCATCCACAGGCATTCAAGCAGTTAATCAAATAAGCAGCTAGCCTCATGGTAATCATGCTATTATGGCAACACTCACACGCATGCGGTATGCTAAAGCATAAAACACTTACAGTGTACTCCCAAGCTAAAACAATAAACTAGTTAGTAATCATGCGTGATCCTAGTTCATGTTAAAATGGCTAATGCGTCGCATACAGAGTGTCACTAGAATAGGCTCGGCTAATCTAAGGATGATATGTGAAATGCACAGATAGCACGTATTCAAATTAGATTTGGAATACTATGCTGTTAGCATGATGCGCCCGAACCCCGGTGCATGCAGTACTGATGAATGATGCACGCATGCATAGCATAAGGATGCTAATTTAAACATGTCCTAATACTAACCATCAAAAGCAGGTAAGTAAAAGGGGAGAAAGAAGTGGGGGTTGGAAGACATGCACACACGCACCCACGCACCCACACTTATTACAAATTAGCCCTCACTCGGAGGGACCGAAAGAATAATACAGATTTAACTAGCCTACAAGCTAATTAAATATTACAGACCAATTAAACTAGTTAAGCAAATTAACTAATCTGATGAAATTGTAAACAGCCTCGGGAAGAGGGCCCAATGCAACGCGTGTTCGGTTCCACTCGGAAGTCCACTGCCATGCACAAGTTGCCTCTGTTTTCCCTGCTCTGCTCCTCTGATCATTGCACAAATCCCAAGATGCACTACATGAACCCTGTGGGATGCCACCGGCCAAGGTGAATGGTCCATCGGCCAAAGGAAATGATCACCCGGCCACTGGAAGTGATCACCGGCCATCAATTGTTGGTCGGTCGGCACTAAAGATGGCCGGCCGGCCAAATCTTCCTGCAGAATCCTGTTTTGACAGCAGCAGAGGGCAAAACAAGGCATAGCAATGCATTTCAAGCAAATGTGTGCGCCAACACATCCCTTATCATGTTTATGACTCAAAGGGACATGGTTCTCGGTTCTCGGACCACCAATCGCGCATTTCGATGCGTGATGGCCTAAGAAACCAAGTTATGCACTTTGATTTCAAATGAAATGCACATAAACAAACAAGGATCTCAACCTCTATCATGCTTAATTCAAGAGGCTAAGCACGCATGTCGATGCAATGCAATCTAGACATATGAGCTAGTATGCAACGTGAGCAATGCGAACAAGCATACAAGGCATGTGACCATCATGCTAACCAATAAGTGTGCCAAATACAATGGGGATGTTTCGAGCATGTAAGCAAGCATGTGACTTCATTCAATTATGCCACAACACATGGAGCAAACATGTTAAACAACCTAAACATGTGACAACACACAAGTATGCAACAACACACGAAGGTGAGCATGCAACAACATGCGAACTATGGACTTAAACTAATTTAGGCAGCTCTATACTAAGCCCAAAATAGTGGCCAACATGCTCAAGAATGAAAGCAAAATGACATGCAAACATGCATGCACACAAGGACCAACACTTAGGCATATAGAAGCAACCCTCAAGCACACTTAAGAGGATGCAAACATGGACAAATAGCATGCATAAAAAGCTCTGAAAATCATGTTATAAAGGTGCCAAACCAAGTAAACAAGATAAGCTAAACATGCAACAATGGTCCAAGATTCAAGGAAAGCCTAAGGGGCTTAAATCATGGCTAAGTCAAACAAGCCTTACAAAGCTAAAAGAACTTAAAACAGGTCCAAGGCAGAACTAAACAAAGCTAAGGACACGCCTAGATGGCATCTAAGTGGTCTAAACATATAAGCATACAAAAGGGGCCTCACACGGAGCATAGGATGAGAACCTTGTAAAACATTAAAGAGGCATCAAATGCAAGCATACAAGCATACCATGAGGACTGAAATGACATGAAAAGTGGTTCCAAACCACTGAAATGATGCAAGGATAGCATGCTAGAGGGGTCAATGCTTGAGGCATACAAGAGGGTTTGCATGGTAGCTATACAAAGCAAAGCATGGATGACTCAAATGACCAAAAACAAACCTCAAACACATCAAAACATGCATATAAGCTTCACAAAACTAAGCCAAAAAAAAACATGCTAGAACAAGGCTCAAAAGCACAAAGCATGCTAAGGCTAAAACATGGCATTACAAGACAAGTGTGCAAGGCATGCAAGGTGTGTCTAAAACCAAGTAAAAACAGAGCTGTATTATGACATAATAAGCACAAAAAAACAGCCAAGGCATGGCCATCATACACTTAAACAAGATGCTCACACATGAGGCAAAAATGGCCATTTTCAAGGACAACAAAGAGAGGGGGTGGCCCTCTCCTTCCTAAGACCTTAAGGCACCATCCTCACCACTGAAATCCCTCAAGATTTCAGTGGTAAGGAAGCCCAAACAAGGTGGTCTTGGGAGCTCACCAAAATAGCACAAAAATAGGGCCTAACAAGGCCTATGAGGGGTCAAACAACCCCAAACAACAAAACACTCTTAAACAACTATTTAAATCACTCAAAATCAAGACTTTTATTAGTTATGTACAAAGTCTAAAAATAGTTTGCAAGATAGCTCAAAAAGCTATGCAAAAATGGGGGATAAAAGGTGAAGTCCTTACCCTTAATGACCCTCTTCAAGAACAGCACTCCAGCTGGTTCTCCAAGCTTGAATCCACTCAAGAATACCAAGAATAGCTCCTCAGCACCTCAGTAGCTAAGAGACGGTGTAACTCTATGTGTTTTTGTGCAATAGTAGGACTAAACACACACACAAGGCAAAAGAGAGAGATATAGAGATAGAATAGATACAACTACGTAAACCCTAATTCAAAGCTCCCTCTGTATTTTTTTTTCTAACCCTAAAGGAGGGAGAAGAGGCCCCCTCTTATAGAGCTCCCTCTTGCAAAGCTTCTCAAGTAAGCTAGTCAAGAGGGAAATCCCTCCATACACGTGTATGGAGGGGAGCAAAGGTGTATGCCAGCTAGCACAGCTGGCATAAAAATATCTGCAAAAGCAGATGCACAGTGGTCGGCCGGCCAAAAATGCAATTTGACCAAAATAGATGGCCGGTCGACTACAAAGAGTGCTGGTCGGCCAAACATTTGGCAGGTGGCAATAAACCAGTGGCCGGTGGCCTCAAGCCATGGCCGGTGAAGAGTGGGGATGGCCAACGAGCCATTCCGTGCCCCTTAGAGGTAAAACACAGGTGTTTGGTGCAAAACCAGACACAAAATAGTCGAGTCGAGAGATCTTGAGGCAAGGCGCGTTGCCAAGATCTCCGGGAACTCAAGACGAACACAAACAAGGATGATCACCGAGTGTTCAAGTGGTGACGTCCAAGTCTTAAGAACGGTCAAAAATGGGGTGTCTACAGTTGCCCCTCTTTGACAAAAACTCGAAAGTCATAACAATGACGAGAGTGAATGTCAAAGCCCAGAGACGACCCATTTTTGACAAGGCCAAAGACTTAGACAAAGCATGCAAGACAATAAAGATATGCGCCCGAAGGCAGGGGCAAAATGCAACTGAAAATGCAAGAAGCCGAACATAACTTATGATCATGCGAAGAAAGCTGTAACGAAGCACAACAATGCAACAGTTTTAAGCTAGCATACACAAATCCAACTACACTGCAATGCAAAAAGGATGTAAGAAGAATTATGCAATTCTCGATATG